>CM075696.1:31205229-31672729 GCA_037954015.1 Psophocarpus tetragonolobus | reverse complement strand
TCCCCTAACCCCTAACCCCTAACCCCAAACCCCAAACCCCTAACCCCTAACCCCTAACCCCAAACCCCAAACCGCAAACCCCAAACCCCAACCCCCAAACCCCAAAACAAACCCTAACCCTAAACCTAACCCTAACCCTAACCCTCAACCCTCAACCCTCAACCCTCAACCCTCAACCCTCAACCCTCAACCCTTAACCCTCAACCCTACCCCCTAACCCCTAACGCCCTAACCCTAACCCCCTAACCATAACCCCTAACCCCTTAAGCCCTAACCCCTAACCCCTAACCACTAACCCCTAAACCCTAAACCCTAACCCCTAACCCCTAACCCCTAACCCCTAACCCCTAACCCCTAACCCCTAAACCCCTAACCCTAACCCCCAACCCCTAAACCCCAACCCCTAACCCCCAACCCCTAACCCCCAACCCCTAACCCCCAACCCCTAACCCCCAACCCCCAACCCCTAACCCCCAACCCCTAACCCCTAACCCCTAACCCCTAACCCCCAACCCCTAACCCCTAAACCCTAACCCCTAACCCCTAACCCCTAACCCCTAAACCCTCAACCATAAACCCTAACCCCTAAACCCTAAACCCTAACCCTTCACCCCTCAACCCTGACCCCTGACCCCTGACCCCTGACCCCTGACCCCTGACCCCTGACCCCTGACCCCTGACCCCTGACCCCTGATCCCTGACCCCTGACCCCTGACCCCTGACCCCTGACCCCTACCCCTACCCCCTGACCCCTAGACCCCTAACCCCTAGACCCCTAACCCCTAGACCCTAACCCCTAGACCCTAGACCCTAGACCCCAGACCCCAGACCCCAGACCCATAAACCCCTAACCCCCTAACCCCCTACCCCTACCCCTACCCCCCTAACCCCCTACCCCTACCCCTACCCATAACCCTAACCCTAACCCTAACCCTAACCCTAACCCCTAACCCCTAACCCCCAACCCCCAACCCCCAACCCCCAACCCCCAACCCCCAACCCTAAACCCTAAACCCTCAACCCTCAACCCTGACCCTGACCCCTGACCCCTGACCCTGACCCCTGACCCCTGACCCCTGACCCTGACCCTGACCCCTACCCTGACCCCTGACCCCTGACCCCTGACCCCTGACCCCTGACCCCTAACCCCAAACCCCAAACCCCAAAACCCAAAAACCAAAACCCAAAACCCTAAACCATAAATCATAAACCCTAAACCCTAAACCCTAAACCCTAAACCATAACCCATAAACCCTAAACCTTAAACCATAACCCCTAAACCCTAAACCCTAAACCCGAAACCCGAAACCCGAAACCCGAAACCCGAAACCCCAAACCCCAACCCCCCCCAAACCCCAACCCCCAACCCCTAACCCCCAACCCCTAACCCCTAACCCCTAACCCTGACCCCTAACCCCTGACCCCTAACCCCTGACCGCAAACCCCAAACCCCAAACCCCTAAACCCCAACCCCTAAACCCCAACCCCTAAACCCCAACCCTTAACCCCTAAACCGTAACCCCTAAACCCCGACCCCCGACCCCCGACCCCCAAACCCCAAACCCCAACCCCCAACCGCCAAACCCCCAACCCCCAACCCAACCCCCAACCCCCAACCCCCAACCCCCAACGCCTAACCCTCAACCCTCAACCCTGAACCCTCAACCCTCAACCCTCCACCCTCAACCCTGAACCCTCAACCTTGAACCCTCAACCCTGATCCCTAATCCCTAAACCCTACACCCAAGCCCCAACCCCCAACCCCAGAACCCCAAACCCCTAAACCTTACCTCCTAACCCTTAACCCCTAATACTAAACCCTAAACCCGGAAACCAGAACCCTAACTCATAGATATATAAATCCTGAACCCTAAACCCTACACTCTGAACCCGAAACCCACAACCCTGGACCCTGAACCTTAAAACTTGAACCCTAGACCCTAGACCATAACCCCTAAACCCTTAAAAACCCTAAACCTAAAACATAACCCCTAAATACTACCCCATAAACCATAAACCATAAACCCTAAAAAATCATAAACCCTAAAAAATGCTAAACCCTAACCCTTGAACCCTAAACACTGCCCCATAACCCCTAAACCCCAAAAACCATAAACCCTAAAAAACCCTAAACCCTAACCCCTCAACCCTAAACCTTAAACCTTAAAAACCTTAACAACCCTAAACCCTAAGCCCTAAAAAACCCTAAACCCTAACCCCTACACCCTACACCCTAAGCCCTAGACTTTGAATCCTAACCCATAAACCCTAGGACATAAACCTTAACCCCTAAAACACTAAAACTCTAAGCCATAAACCTTAACCCCTAAAACATTGAAACCCTAAACCTTGAGTCATGAGCCTTGGGCCCGAAACCTCGAACCCTGAACCCCTAACCCTAAACCAAAAACCTAAGGTGTCTATGTCTATACTTGTGTCTGTGTATGTTTGTGTTTGTGTGTATATGTATGTATGTGCATATGTTTATGTGTTTGTGTTTGTGTGTATGTGTTTGCGTGTCTATATTCATGTTTGTGTGTGACCGTGTCTATGTCTCTATTTGTGTCTGTGTCTATGTTTTGTATCTATTTTTGCATGTGTGTTTGTCTGTGTCTTTATGTTTGTGTTTGTGTCTGTGTTTGCATTTATGTGTTTGTGTCTATATTTGTGTGTTTATCTCTTTGTTTATGTCTGCATTTTTCTGTCTGCATCTATATTTATGTTTGCTTGTATGTGTGTATGTGTTTATGTTTGTGTGTCTATCTCTTTATATATGTTTTCATTTGTGTGTTTGCATTTATGTTTGTGTGTGTTTGTTTCTGTCTATGTGAGTGTCTTTGTGTTTGTGATTGTATTTGTCTTTGGGTATGTATGTGTTTGTGTTTATATGTGTTTCTATGTATGCATGTCTATGTTTTTGCCTATGTATTTGTGTCAGTATGTTTGTGTTTGTGCCTGTATCCATGTATGTGTGTATGCATATGTGTCCATGTCTTTGTGTGTGTCTATGTTTTTGTGTTGATGTGTATGTGTATGTCATTATGTCTCTGTGTGTGTTTGTTTGTGCCTGCGTATGAGTTTTTGTGTTTGTGTTTATGTGTCCGTGAGTGTGTTTGTGTTTATGTATCTGTGTTTATATTTATGTTTATGCCCATGCTTCTATATATGTATTTATGTGTTTGTGTTTGTGTATGCGTGATTGTATATTTGTGTGTCAGTTTATGTATGTGTTTATATATGTGTTTGTGCATGTGTGTGTATTTCTAGGTTTGTGTGTTTATGTTTGTGCCTATGTGTTTGTCTCTGTGTTTGTATCTATGTTTGTGTTTATGTTTGTTACCGTGTATGTTTATGTTTGTGTATATATTTGTATCTGTGTCTCTATGTATGTATGTGTGTCTATGTCCACGTTTGTGTCAGTGTGTGTTTATGTCTATATGTATGGTTGTGCCCCTATGTGTGTTTGTGTCCATATTTGTGTATGTGTTCGCTTTATATTGTTGTGCCTATGTGATTTCGTGTTTGTGTTAGTGCATCTATGTTTGTGTTTGTATGTTTGTGCTTGTGTATATGTATTTATGTGTATGCGTATGTGTGTTCGTGTATGTGTGTTTGTTTGTCTATTTGTTTATGTGTATGTGTGTTTGTATCTGTATTTGTATACATGTTTGTGTGTCTATGCATATATTTGTGTTTATGTTTCTGTGTGACTAGGTGTGTTTATGTGTGTTTGTCTCTGTGTTTGCGTCTTTATGTCTATGTTTATATGTCTATGTTTGTGTTTGTTTCAGTGTTTGTGTGCTTGTGTCTGTCTATCTATCTCATATGTTTCAATGTTTGTGTCAATGTGTACATGTTTGTGTTTGTGATTGTGATTGTGTATGTCTTTGTGTATTTATGTCTATGTTTATATGTTACTCTATTTGTGTATCTATCTTTGTACATGTATATGTGTTTGTGTGTCTATGCATGTATCTATGCCTATGTCTCTATGTGACTAGGTGTGTTTGTGTGTGTTTGTCTTTGTGTGTCTGCATCTCTATGTCTATGTCTATATGTCTATGTTTGTGTCTGGGTTAGTGTTTGTGTGTCTCTGTCTGTTTTTATGTGTTTATGTCTCCGTTTGTGTGCTTATGTCTGTCTATCTATCTGTGTATGCGTCTATATTTGTGTCAATGTGTACATGTTTGTGTCTGTGTCCATGATTATTTTTGTCTTTGTGTATTTATGTCTATGTTTGTATGTTTTTCTATTTGTGTATGTCTTTGCATACACATGTGTTTGTGTTCGTGTGTCTATGCATGTATCAATGTTTAAGTCTTTGTGTGACTAAGTGTGTTTGCGTCCTTATGGGTATGTCTATATGTCTATGTTTGTGTCTGTATCAGTGGTTGTGTGTCTGTGTCTGTATTTATGTGTTTGTGTCTATTCGTGTGCTTGTGTCTCTCTGTCTATCTAGTATGCATCTATGTTTGTGTCAATGTGTATATGTTTGTAATTATGCCTGTCTTTGTGTATTTATGTCTATGTTCATGTTTTTTTATTTAGATATATACATGTTTTAAACCCTTATCCCTAAATCGTGATTATATGTCTTATAATATAGTAATTTTTGCTTTCGATTTTTAATACTTATATAATATTGACACACCATTTGGATATATACATATTGACACACCATTTAAAAAATTTATTATATAAGTATTAAAATATATATAATTTACTTGAAATATTTAACTTTTGCGAGCTAACTTATTAATTAATTTTTCAAACATCTTAACTCTATTATTTATCCTTAGAGTAAGAGTAATACACATATTGTTAAATAAGATCGGGATTATGGATTTTAATTATGTGTGTGTGCGCGCCTCCATTTTCATTATTTTATGCGAAAAATTCATAAGTCTATATCAATTGAACAATTCATTATAATATACTATATGTTTAATTATTAAAATAAATACTCATCAATCTTGTTGTTATCGTTACGTATTTACACATGTCTTCAAAGTTAAATATTTTTCAAAAAGGAAACTTTTTTAATGCTCGAATAATTCAGAATCCGAACTTTCTCTATGCTCTTTTTAATCATTTTTTTATTTTCTTATTTTTTTTTTTAAAAAATTATCAACAACATTAATGAGACAATTTAATAGGACATCATAACTTATTATCCATAGCAAGATTAATCATATGAACAAATAATCAATACATATGAAAAAAAACGACATGCAAATTTCTCTTGAAGTTGAAAAGGTTTCAAAACTTTCCCATTCCACAATATCTTTATAGAAGAGGAAAAGACATAATTATATATCAATGATACGAAACTAAGAGAAAAGTTAATATCCTCAAAAGACTCCTTCACAAAACGTCTTTCTGTTTTTTCACCATGTTTCCAAGTGAATATAGACCCCTGAAAGCTTGCATCCAAAAGCTAACAGTTATCATCAACTTTTAAAATAGAGCTAAAATATCCTATCCAAGCTTTAGTAACTCTTCCACCAATATAATTAATGTCCCTTCATAAATAATTTTTTTTATCTAAAATTGGTGTTTAGGGTTTGTGGTTCAAGGCTTGAGGTTTAGGATTTAGGGTTCGGGGCTTGAGGTTTGGGATTCTGAGTTTGAGGTTTATGGCTTGAGATTTATGGTTTATGGTTTTATTTTTTAGGGTTTATGATTTAGTGATTGAGATTTTGGGGTTGTGGTTTAGAGATTAGAGTTTATAGTTTAAGATTTGGAGTTTATGGTTTGGGATTTATGGTTTCTAGTTTATGGTTCTATGTTTTGGGTTTTGGGGTTTTAGGGTCAGGGTTTATGGTTTAGGATTTGTGGTTCATGGTTTACAGTTTAAGGGTTAGAGTTTAGTGGTTAAGGTCTAGGGTCCACGATCCAAGTTCTAGGGTTCAGGGTTTTGGTCCAGGGTTTCAGGTCTGAGGATTTCAAGTTTCAACGTTTTTGGTTTAGGGTTTAGGGTTTAGAGTTCAAGGGTTATGAGTTATGGTTGAGGGTTTGGGAGGTAGAAGTTAGGGTTTATTGGTTTTGGGCTAGGGCTTAAGGTTTATAGTTAAGTGTTTAAGGCATAGGGTGTAGGGTGTATGGTATATGGTGTAGGGTTAATGGTTTATGGTTTTTAGGGTGTATGGTTTAGGGTTATTAGGGTTTGGGATTTATGATTTTTTAATGTTTAATGTTTATGAGTTAGGGTTTAGGGTGTAACATTTAAGGTTTAGGGTGTCAGATGTAGGGTTTATGGTTGAGTGTCTATTGTGTAGGGTTATGATGTATGATTTAGGGTTTAGGGTGTACGGTGCACGGGTTACGATATACGGTGTAGGGTTTAGGGTTTATAGGTTAGTATTTAAGGCTCAGGGTTTTATGGTGTAGGGTTTGAATATTCTTTAATATTAAAAATATTTTTTTTATTTTTAGTGAGAATTGAAACACGCTAATCAAACAAAAAAATAGAATTCAATATTTAATAATTATTTGAATTATTAAATATTTCTTACACTTGTAAAAATTTCTATCCAAACATAGGGTTAAGAGATACCTCAAGACATTAAATGCTTTAAATAACTGTCTAATCTCTTGATTTTCCAAACTTAGTTCAAAAACCTTTTTTCCAAACAACTTGAAGTATAAGTAGTTATAAAATAATAATAAAAAAAAATGTAATAGAGAAGGATCTAAGAGCAAATTTTATACTAGTTTATTCTACAAAGCTACACCTAGTTATTTTTTCAAGCACCTCCCTTAAAGGTTTTACCATATCAATTGATATACTAATAAGTATTTTTATTATCATCTAAGATTCAAATTCTAAATCAGTATTGATTTTACCTTTGATTTCATCAAAGATTAAAACCAATTATATTTTATCACCAAGGCACTATTACCTTTCCAACGAGGTTTAAGAATGTGTTATAAAAGAGGTAACTCTCAAAAGAGAGGATATTACAATGCTCACTAAAAAAAACAAAGGTAACTTTATTAAGTGAATAATATACAATTTTGTGTTTGACATATGGTTTCGATTTTGTGGTTTAGCTTGAGTGGTCCTATTCAATTTTGTGATACCAAACACATTTCCACAAGTGTGTCATTTGTTTAGGGTCGTGGTTTGAGCTTAGAGCTTAGGGCTTAGAGCTCTGTGCTTAAGGCTTACGACTTCAAGTTTTGTATTTTAGGCTCTGGGCTTAAGGCTCAGGACTTCAAGTTTAGGGCTTAGGGTTTGAGATTAGGGAATACGGCTTCAAGCTTAGGGCTTAGCCATCATGCCCCCTCCCCAATCATGATTCATCTCCCTCTTTCTACGTGTCTCCAAAACAATACTAAAAGGAAGATACTTTTATTTAGCACGTGGAAAGTTGCGAGAGTAGAAACATCCATTTTTGATCACATGATGCAAAATAATATCTTTTTTTTTTACATTTCAGATTAGTTGATTTGGTTTTCGATCATATCATGCAGAATATTTAAAAATAAATAATTATTTTTTGAATTCCATTCTAATTTATCTATAACATATTGCAATTGTGTTCCAAATGAGGTTGTATGGAATATTATTATTTTTTTTAAAATTCCAAATCAATTGATTGAGAACATACAATTATTGTATTTTGGATCAATTGATCTTAAACATATTGCAATTGCGTTCTAGTTCAAGTGTCCATATTACTTAAAAAGGAATAAGTTTTTTTTTTTTTTAGATCAATTGATGGGGAACATATAATTCTTGTATTTCGGATCAAATAATTCAGATTATATAGTTAATGTGCTCCTAGCTCACTTAATTCGGAAGTAGTTAATTTTTTTTTATGACAAAAAGGAAATTATGAAATTCAATATTATAGTAGATGCTAATAAAGAAGTAATAAGTGTTAAAAGAAAGATTTGACCTGTCTTCTTTTGTGGATCTCCAGCACCACGACATAGCATAAAATTCTCCCTGTGCCAAAGGTGCTTTTACGTTTTTTTTAATTAAATTTATTTAGGCTATTCTCTCATTCATGTTTTCCTCTTTCTTTTCCTCTGAAATTAAAATTCACTTAATATCTAACTATTAAACCAATTTATAATTACTTAAAGTTTTTTTTTCTAAAATAAACCAAAATAATGACATAAAAATCTAATAATTATTTTGTATTCAATTAATGGATTTAGTAATTATGAAAATATAATTAAATGTTTTATAAAATAATAGTAAATTATATTAATAATTCTTATAAAATAATATATTATAAATCTTTATATTATATAGTAATTTAAAAATAACAAAGTGATAGTTTAATCTATTTTTTTTTTAAATCCTTGGATGTACAAAATTGTTTGTAAATTGTTCTTTATTGTATTTGTTCAAGTTGTAATAGTTTTAGATTTTTTATACTGGGTTAAATTAAAATTTTAAAATTGGAAAAAATCTACGCTTCATTTTCACTCCTTAGTAATTAAATATGCATTTAAATTCTTACCTAAAAAGATTACAATAAACTACTACCATTATTATGGTTTTTAACTCATGGAAGATGGATGAACTTGACTCATAAACTCTTAAGAGTCATGTTAAAATAGTATTAAAAATTATTTTTCTTCATACCACAGTACATAAAAAGTATAATTGGTATACACTTTCTACAGTGACATTTAATCATGTTATTTCATTTATGTGACTTTTAAAGTATTAATCAGTAAACTCAACAAATTTACCATGAATGAAAGGTTGTGATTGAATATCAGTGTAAAAATATATAGAATGACAGTGTATACCAATTAAACTCATACATAAATAAGAAAATATTATCCCATGTATCAACAAATTTCATCAAAATCCATAAATGGTCAATTTAAAATAGAATTAATCAATAATAAAGCTATACAAAATATTATAAAAGAATTTCATAAAAAAACTAACTACATGTATACCAAAGTCAATAATAAAGACATATAAAATATTGTATTGTTTAAAAATAAAAACAACATACTAACAAAATATTCTTAATTTAAAATAGCAAAAACTAATTAAATAATGCCAAAAGTCGAGTTTACCCGAGTTTATCTAAGTTGATTCGAATTTACCTGAATTTATATGCGAGTTGACTCGTTTCGCTTACCTAAATTCGTAAAATTGTAAGATTTTACGAGTTAAATTGTGAGTTTAAAAACCATGACCATTATAATTCTAATAAAAATATGGCATTATCTTTTCAACATTTTATATATGAAAATCAAAACATAAATATTTTTATTAATATTAATTGACACAAGTGATTATGATTTTTTTTTAATTAAGTGATTTTCCCAAATCTAACACTGTTACAACTTAAACCAATAATAATAAAGACCAATCTACAAATAATTTTGTGATAATTAAACTATCACTTAATTATTTTTAAATTATTATATAACATAATATTTATCAATATATTATTTTATAAGAATTATTAACATAATATAGTATTATTTCATAAAATATTTAATTATATTTTTATAATTAATAAATTAATTAGATATTCAGTGAATTTTAATTTAAGAGAAAATATAGAATTTGATTTTGATGTTAAAGGCACGAAGAAAGGAGAAAAGATAAGTGAGAAAATAGACTAAACAAATTTAATTAAAAAAGAAAGTAAAAACCACTTAGTTTAAGGGAGGCTACCCGTGTCTGTTCCTGACATCTGCCTGATTAAGGGAGACTTCTACAAAAAGGTATTCAGCAAAGACCAACTAAGATAAATGCAAACTATCATTTGAGATTTGAAATAGTAAAATAATTTAAGAAATATTATATGATGTATGTTTTTGACAAAATTATACGATTAAATTTAAAATAAAAAGATAGATTTAGTTGAACTTTAATTTATTATATAACGCTTATTCTCTTTTAGGATTTTTTTTTTCAAAAACATAAAAAAAAAATTCAAAATTGAAATATATATTAAGTTGAAAATAAGCAGGGAATAAAAAGACACCCCATAAAAGAGAAAATAAACAATAATAAAAGTTTGATTAAAAATGACTAAAAATAAACAATTAACATATTAGTAGGTACAAAAATTTAAAATAGATAATTTTAATTAAAAAATACTAAAAATTAACCGTTTTAATTAACAAGTTGAAAGATTTGTACGCAAAAAGAAAATCAAAATTAGCATTTGTAATTAACGGTATTTTTGAAATTTAAAAGTAGGCAACGTTTGTTAACAAAATACTGGTAGATTTTTAAATTTAAAAAATGAATACTTTTAACTAACATTGAATATTATTCAAATTAAAAAAGATGGAGTATTTTTAACTTGAGTTTAAAAAAAGATAGGATACTTAATAATAGAATTTTTAATTTAAAATTTAAAATATTGTATAACATATGTTATACATTAAACATTAAAAATTTCTAGGTGTTCATATATTATCAGTTTATATGATTTATAATATTAAAATATATTTATAATATTTTACCTATTTAATATTATAATTAGAATTTAATTAAAATAAGTTTTTACACCCATTTTAGTGTACACATATTTAAATACCAACTAAATATTTTGTTGAAATTGTTTGCCTCTCATTTATTTTCTTCTAACTACAAAATACGTTTTTGTCGGAACTGTTTACATTTACACAAATAAAATAAAATAAAAAGTAACCGGAAACCCTCTCTTAAATTCACAGTTCTTACTTTTGTTTGAATAGAGAAGGAGCTAACAAATTTAAACAAAATAAACTGTAACCCAAAAAAAAAAACAACTATACATTGCTCCTCTCTGTCATAGTGTTTCACCTTGTAATCACACAATTAGTCAAAAAATTATATTTTATACTTCCCAAGTAACTGTGCCTCTAACATACATTGTCTTTCTCCTTTCTCATTTCTTTTTCAAACTTTTTACCATTCTTTGCATCTTTTGGGATCAATTTTTTGCATTTTACCCTTTTTTTTAATTATTTTATGAGAATCACTTCTCTAACATTCTTTCAATTTTTATGTTAATAAATTATTTCTATTATCTTTTCTCTTTATGATGGTATTCTTTGTTTTTTTTTTTGGTTAGTTTTTGTAATTGAAAATTGTATGTTAATTGCAGAAGATGTCTCACCTTGGTGCAATTTTGGTTACTTTTAATCTTCTCACAACCTAATGTTGTTTCTTAATCTTTATCCATTTATAATGTAATTTAGTATCTATTTCATTTCTTATTTTACCTTTTTTCTACAATATTGATATGCATTTTTTTGCAAAATTTAAAATTTGTAACACAGTTCATTATAACAATTTTTTTTTTTTAATATTCAAAAGTTCAAAACATTGTTTTCTTCCATTTTTTCATGAATTGAAATCTTTAAACATTAATTTAAATTGAAAATTCATAAGCTTTTATGGGTTTTAAAAAATTTTCGTTTGCTAATAAGGTTAGTTTGATAATTTTAAAATTAAAAAAATTGAGAATCACTAAATAATAGTAATTTGAAAATTATAACTAAAAATTTAATATTTTTTAATTATAATTTGTTTACATATTCATCCATTGAAAAGTGAAACAATATATATATATATATATATATATATATATATATATATATATTGTTTGATAATTTTAAATTAAAAAAAATTGTGAATCACTAAATAATAGTAATTTGAAAATTATAACTAAAAAAATTAATTTTTTCTTAATGATAGTTTTTTTTTACACATTCATCCATGGAAAAAAGTTTATATATATATATATATATATATATATATAATATAATATAATATAATATGATAACCTTATTCTTTGAAATTAACTTTTTTTACATAAAAAATCCATCTTATTTGTAATTTTTTTATCTTTTTATTCATATTTTTTTAAATTTTTATTATTTTAAAATTGAAATTTATATTCTTTTCACTTTTCTTCCAATGATGTATATATAGTTATAAATAACCATAACTCTAGCCACAACAACGATAACCCTTACAAGATCATGCTGTAGTTTTATTTAGAAAATTTGAAATTTAAAAACAAATGACATTTCTTTTACTAAAATGATGTTTTTAAGTAATAGTAGTTTACGTTCATTTTGAGAAGTGAGAAAAATAAGTAATTGATTGATTTTATTTTAGTTTTTTAAAAGAGTTTTCAAAATTTATTTTTTGGAAGAAGAGAAATAAAAATTTGTTGGGTAAACGTTATTTGAAAATTGTTTTGAAGATATGAAAATAAAAAAACTCATTTATATTTACTAAAATTTTATTAATGAAAAGTGTAAAAAAACAATATATTTTTATTGTATTTTGAATTTCAAAATGAAAATATAAAATTGAAAAATAAAATTACTTTATAATTGTTCCCATTTTTAGTTTTTAAAACCTAAAAAACCAAAATTATTTTTGAAAAATGTCTTAAAAAAATAGTTAACAAACGAATATTTCAGTTTTTAAATATTAAAATATTAAAAATAGTTCTATAAAAATATTATTAAACAAGTACTAAGTATTTTTATATCCCCTAATATAATAGATAAATATAAAAAAATATTGAATTTTAAAATTAATAAAATAAATTTTTTTAAATTGGTAGTTTAAAAATCTAATAAATAGCAATTTTTAATTTAGATTAGTTTACATTATTTTCAAAAATCACTTTCGTGTGTTCAAATAAAAAAAATGAAAGTATAACATTAAATAAATAAAAGAGAAATTAAACAATAGTAATGATAAAAATAGAGTTTAATTTGTATGTATTATTGGTGTAAAAAAAATAAATTACACTGTTTGTGTAAAAATATAATTTAATTAGTGTGCATTATTTATGTAAAAAATTTTACAATAACACTAAATCACAATATTCTATTTATAATATATTTATAACTTTTATCAAATAATACGTTAAAAGTTATGTCAATGGAAAATACTTTTATATTGTTTTTCTATATTAATTAAGGTAAAAAAAAATTAAATATCATGTTTTTGTTTGTATAGTTACTATAATATCCCAAAGAGTTACCTGTGGATCCCATGACGTATGTCTTTCATGTTAAAAATTAAAAAAAAATGCCTTTCATGTTAAAAAAAAAAAAACTTTAAATTAATTTAAAAGAATGCAGTAGAGTAATTTATAATTTTAAAATTAAAAAGATTGATCATAAGAAAAGAATAACAAAAATTGCATTGAGAATAGTTTCAAACTTTAACATTAAAATGTAAAAGTTTTTAAATAATAATGATTTATACACTATCCATCCTTAAACATATATGGTAAAACTACAATACTAGATCAGATTGGTACCTAATCAAGAAATTAAATAAACATCACAATTTAAAATTAAATCTACATTATATATTCCTCTAAAAAATATGACAAATTTTCTCCAATCAAGCAATTAAAATTTACACGATTGACAATAATTATTCAAATTTATTTTAAAAATGATCACTTATTGATAGATAATGTGTAAAACATATTAAATAATTAAACTCTATATATTAATTTGATAATAAAATAAAAATATGCTAAGTGTACATTCTAAAATACTTTTATGAAATAATAAAAAAGAAGTTTTATGAACAAAGTCTATTATTTGTAAAAATATATTAAAAAACACAACTTTTAGAAAAAATCACAAACACTTTCATGACTTTATTATTTAATGTTATAATTTTCAATAATTGTATTAAAACGAGTGTGTTACACTTACTTGAAAATTATAATATATGAAATTTATCATCTAATCTAAATGTATATACATAAAAAGGCTTACAAATAAACATTCTTTAAGCACAAAACAACAATACACAGTAAAAAAATATTTTATAAAAAAAATAAAAAAATATTACAATATCTTAAATTTAATTTCATCAAATTGCTAACTTATGATATATATATATATAAAAATTAGATAAGTAAGATATTATAAATAATTAATTTTAAATATATCCATTTTTAATTAAATAAAATGCAATAAAAATTTGAATACATACGCAAACTGTGTGTGTTTAGCTAGTAATTATAATGTGTCATAAAAGTAAATCCACTCACGAAAAAAAAAAAAGAAGTAAATCCACGATGGAAGATTGATTCAAGTGATTGAATGGAATCATTTGATTCCATTTCATGGTAATGCAAATAGAGTTGGATTAATACCATCGCATCATCAGTGGTATTGAGTTTGAGCTGGTACAGTGGCAGGTGTTGGGATTGAATAGTTTACTATTAAAAAGGAAGAAAAAAAAAAGATGTTGTCACAGCCGGATGACGGCAAAGGAAAGTGATGAGGTTGATCCATTGCAGACAGTTCAATTGAAGGTGGAAGGAACGCACGCAACTTTTCATTTCATTTGACAGCTGTTGCTTTGGAATCCGACCACTGGTTTGCCACTCTATCCCTATCTATCTAGCTCTGTTTCTGTTTCATTTCGTGGCTCCTTCACCCACCCCCTCGTTTCTTTTCTTTTCTCCAATTTAGATTTAGTTCAGGCTCACTGCCGAATGACAATTTTGCTCGGATCAGACAGAGCAATTTGATTGCTTATAGATCCATTCGCGATCTGAGCTGCAGAGTGCCGAATAAAAACCCTAATCTCGCTGGCTCATCCCTTGCGTCATGCGCTTGCGCATGTTAGGTTCTCCTCCTTCCGTCTTTGTATGATTGATGGTAGTATGAGAGATATGCACCGGAATTCTACTGGTAGTACTAACAACAACACTAATACTAATAATAAGATATCATCGGCTCTGAGGCTGTCCTCTCCTCAACAATCTCTAAGACGCTTGGGATTGTGTTCCCAGATAGCAACGGGGGAACACTCCTCTCCTATAGTCTTCCCCGAAAAACGTGGTAAAGTGAGGGCTTCCAGGAAGACCAGTGTCCCCACTACCGATGATCACGACATAACAAAAAATTTTGAGCATAGGATTGACATTGGAGGAGCTGCAGGAGGAGATGAGCAATCTGATTTGTTAGGATATGTCGTTTACTCTGGAAAACTCGTTTTGGATAAGAGAAAAATTGCTGCAAATAATAATTCTGATTCTCAACAAACTTCCGATATTACCAACCAAGATGCTGTAGATGCCAAACTAACAAGCAAGGCCTTGGCTTGGGGCTCCCATGTGCTGCACCTTGATGATGTTATCTCGGTAAGGCATTTGCTTCTATGTCAGATGGATGGTTGAATAGGTGCTAGGAAAAAAAAAGACTAATTAGTTTTAGCCCATGTTCTAAACAGGTTTCTTATAATGCCGGCCTCAGGCATTTCACAGTGCACTCATACCCATTGAAAAAAGCTTCATGTGGGCTTTCTTGTTTTGTAAAATCTAGACGAAGTCGCAAGGACTTTCGCTTTGTGGCTTCTAGCATAGAAGAAGCACTTCAATGGGTTGGTGGATTTGCAGATCAACATTGTTTTGTGAATTGTCTTCCTCACCCTTTACTGTCTTCGAAGAAGCAAGCATCCTCAGAATTACTTCATACAGATACCCCTCCTGAATTGCTCTTTAGATGTAAAACTCCACCTAAGATGCTTGTAATTTTAAACCCACGATCAGGTCGGGGACGCTCAAGTAAAGTTTTCCATGGCATTGTTGAACCAATATTCAGGGTATGCTACACTCTTTCCTGGTCCTGGATTCTGTAACCTGCATATGATTGTTATTTTAATTGTTGCGGTTGTGTGCACATTTTATGGTTTTGAATTTGGTACTGGAATTAGAAAGATTTACCATGTAATACAGCAGGGCATTGTGCAAGACTGATAATTATAGTAATATCTATTTTATATTTAGTTTCTCAATGTCTGTCAACATATTGCTCTTTTATATTATTATTATTATTATAATTATTAATATTATGTCATTTCAGTCTTTGATTCCAATATTACAATAATTATAGTTGAAGTACTAGCACTATTTTATTGATAACATCCAATAGGCAGGATAGAGTAAAGTAGCATGTGACTTTCTTACTTATGAGTATGGTATGTATGTGACAGCTTGCTGGGTTTAGATTGGAGGTAGTGAAAACAACATCTGCTGGTCATGCTAGAAATCTTGCATCAAGTGTAGACATCAGCACTTGCCCTGATGGTAAAACCATTGTTCCATAGTTTAAATATGTTTTAATTATTGTTTTGTTATTTGCTTTTTAAATGTTTCCTCATGTGTACCAATTTTCTGCTGTTTCTTTCAGGAATTATATGCGTTGGTGGTGATGGGATAATAAATGAGGTCAGCACATTATTTTAATGATTTGGTGACTATTATTACATACTGGTTTGTTGATGAAAATACTAAATTCTTTGTGTGTGTTCATCTCCAAAAAATCCTTTCATATGTTGTCAGTTGTTTGTAATTGGATTACAAACTATCTAGGACTGATTTAAAAATATTGGTGACCTTTCTTGTCAATTCCATTGGCCTGAGGATTCTTTGATCATCACATTAAACATGATAGTGGAGTTATTAATTGTTTTGATAGGAATGGATCAGATACAAATAACAGTGAATATATATATGAATTGGTATCAGATCGGTGGAGTCTAGTATGTGTATACTAGTATGAAAACATAACCATGATCTGTAAATTCAAGCATCTTGGTTCTTTTTCCAATTGCATCACCACTGATGCTTTCTTTTCCCTCACTCTTTCTCCTCTTACCACTCACTGGTAAATAGCGCAATACTTCTTCGTGCGAGTCCTTTTCTTCCCACTGCTTTGACTTCATTCATACACTTGTCAGCTTTGTTAGCGAAGGCAAGGTGTGAAACGTTGTTTCCACTGCTCGTGAAATGAAGGAGACTCGGTCAGTATAAGGAATGTTTCTCGAGCTCGGTTATGGGCGATTCAGTCACAGTGTGAGTGATAGCAGAATTCCAGCCTTCCTTTCCACTACTCTCTCAAGCTGGTAGTTAGTTCAGCTGTGTTCATGATGTGTCCCATGTCCACGTGAGCATTTGATTTCCCATAGTCTGTACTCTGTACCCCTCTTTTGCACGTTTACTATAGTGATAGGAGGCTTCATGTTCAAGGAAACCAATGTGGAATAATCTATAACCTTCAATAGCATAAGTTACTGATCAGTTGTTTTAAAAGTTTTTCTCAAGGTATCATTAGGTTTTTATTGGATTCTTGTTTCTTCTATTCTTTTTCTTCCCAGCTCTTTCTCTCTCTTACGATTAAGAGAAGATACACACTGTTGTGCACTTGTGCTTCATATTCAATACTGATCCTAGGAATTTTTTGACCAAGTAAATTGCATCCATCATTATTCTGGGGATTGTTAAAATGATGCAATATCCAAATCTGGCTATAAATGAATCTGAAATTGGAAAAAGGAGTTACAAGTTTACATGTTGGAAAAATCTAAAGTCTTCATTTTCCTTTCTTGATTTGAGAATAAGTAGTCTAGTCAAGTAAGATTGGAAGATATCTCAGTTTCTTTCTGATGTGAAGATCTCAAGAAATGGCAGGATCCTGAACAGAATAAAAGCTTTTTGTGTGAGAGATAAGGGTCAACTATGTAGATGGTGTTCAAAACTCACCTAGGCGGTTTGGTCATTTAGGCGATCATCAGTGAAGACTTCAGTTAGAAAGCTTTTCTCTAAATACATTTATAAAAAATTTGGTCTTCATGTAAGCCTAGTGGCAATTTTTAATCATATAGCTTCCCGACTCCACTTAATAGGATTAAGCTTTGTCGGGTTGTTGTTGTATAGGAGAGATATGGGTGGTTGATAGACAACAGAGATGAGATGAGGAAAGCCTAAAAAATTAGAATATGTCCCCTTGCAAATATCCTCTCAATATTTGATATTTGAGCCATAACCCAAACTCCAAAGAACGTTGTCTGTGGATTAGCATCGAAATTAATGAGTCTAAGATTTAACAACCTGCAAAAGCATTGGCAGAAAGAATCTGCAAATATCCTTTCAATATTTGATATTTGAGCCATAACCCAACTCCAAAGAACATGGTCTGTGGATTAGCATTGAAATTAATGAGTCTAAGATTTAACAACCTGCAGAAGCATTGGCAGAAAGAATCTGGTCATCAATGTTCCGAGTTTAAACCCTTCCAAACCACTCTTAGTCTCATTAATTTTCAAATTAGTGATTGGAGAGAACATCACCAAAATTTTTGCTTTACTCCTTCAACAATAGGATAGTGTTATTTACAAACTGGGGTGAAAAATCATAGCCTCCTTTGAACCAGCTTTGCTACCCTTGATTAGATCCCAATCAACAAACTTAGAAATCATCCAAGTGAGAACATCGATTAGAATATACAGGAAAGGAGAAAAATATTTTTTTATCATTAAGACATATCAGATAAGATATTGATGATACAAGCAGGACAACATAAATGGATAGAAGGTATCAGGAATTATTTATGATTGCAAAATACTTGTCATACTCAAAGGCAAGTTCTACCAAACAACTATTTGTCCAGCCAGCAATACTATATGGTAATGAATGTTGACTTTAATGGGAAGGTTGAAGGAAAAAGTAGGAGTCACAGGCCACAGAAATGACAATGTTAAGGTGGATGTGTGGGCATACGAGGAGAGGCAGAATCTGGAATGATCGTATACGAGAAAGTATTGGAGTAGTACCAATTGCAGAGAAGATGACAAATTATCGGTTAAGGTGGTTTGGGAATTGTACAGGCCAAAAGAAGAACATGTTAGTGGAGTAGATTGCGTGACATTTAGTAAAGTGCAAAGAAGAAGAGAGAAACCTAAAAAGACTTTGGAGGAATTAGTAAAGGAGGATTTAAGGTCAAATAATATTTCTGCTGCTTTGGTCTTTAACTGTGCTGAATGGTATGGTGCAATCCATGTAGCCACCTCACTTAGTAGGATAAAACTTAATTGTTGTTGAAGACTTGCTGGATATCTATCATATTGTGTATACTGTCAATGTAAATAAATAATTGTTCCTTCCATAAGAATTGTTTCAAATTGTTAACGTACTGTGTATTGTCACAAATATGGTGTATTTTGTACTCCATCATCTTTTGAACAAGGATATTAAGGGTTGTGCTTTTTGTAGGTGTACTTCTCTTAACACACATACACGCAAACACAATTAATGATGTGCAATTTGCATGACATGGTTAATTTGTAGGTTCTTAATGGTCTCCTTAGTAGAGACAATCAAAAGGAAGGAATATCTATACCTATTGGAATTATACCAGCTGGTTCAGATAACTCACTGGTGTGGACTGTTCTTGGAGTTAGAGATCCAGTTTCCGCAGCAATGGCTATTGTAAAGGTAAGTTTGTTTTTTTTTTTCATTTTTCTCTTCTCAAGTAAGTAGGGGCCTATAATTAATAACTTCTATAGTTAGGAATAGGCATTGATAACTTTGAAGTTCATATCCATGTTCTAGATAGACATTGGCCATGTTCTTTTTGTATATTAATATTCATCCTGTTGAGGACATTATTTGTTTGTCTCTTTCGAGTTCTGATAAAATTCTTCATTCATTTTCAGAATTCAGTTTTTTTTTTTTTTTCTTTTTTGTTAGTCTTTAATATTTTTTAATAATGTGCTGCAGTTTCTCCGTTTAGATTGATCCGTTTTAGTGTATGCTTATAAAATAAATTCTAGTCACAATCAGACAGGAAATCAGAAATAAGTATTGAAAGTGGTACATTTAGTCCCCATAAAATGGATATGGTTCTTACGTGGTGTGGAGGGGTTAAATCATCATCCTCCTCCTCCTCCTACCTGTATAGAAGAGTTGTTTCTTGTTAGATTTCATCTTAAAACCAAAACCAATTGGCATTAAGTGAAATTGTCCAACACTTATATAAGCTACACCCTTAGATTTGAGGCAGGTGATGTAGGACTTCCTAACACCCTCCGTTCCCCAATTCCTTGCTGACATAGGCGAGCCTACTAGAATTCTAATACCATGTTAGAAATGGTGAAATTGAATCTAACTAAACCTCACAAAACCGGCTTGTAAGATAACGTTTGCACTTCATTTATATACTATTGTTAGGCCATTTCATTGGTTGATGTGAGATCTCCAACACACCCTTCTCATGTTGGGCAACGGTCATCTTGAGCCTGAAGTTTAATATTTGTGGGTGGTCCAATAGCGGGTGACACAATAAATCCAACAACAATACATCATTAGGATAAACTCTGATACCATGCTAGATTTCATCTTAAAACCAATTGACATTAATTGAAGTTGCTCAACAAATATATAAGCTGCACCCTTACATTTGAGGTAGGCAATGTGGGGCTTCCTAACATTTCCAAATTTTGCTGCAAGCTCATCAGGGTTTGGGGTATTATTAGTATTTAACCTTGGATGACAATTTTGCTTTTGTTGGTTAATTTGCATCCTATTGTTCACTGTCAATACTCAAGAAAAATTGAGCTGTGAGTTGAATGAAATAAATACCGATGTGTCTATTTTTCCTTTTTTGGTTTAATAGGTGAAAATTTATTTGGTTTATCTGCCACTTCTGCTTTCTATGTCAGCAATTGTGTAAATATTTTGGTATCTCATTCTTGTTTAATACATAATAAACCCTTGCAGTTACTTAATAAACTAATTTTGTTTTTTGGTTCAGGGGGGTCTTACTGCTACTGATGTCTTTGCTGTTGAATGGATTCAGACTAATAAAATTCACATTCACTATGGATTAACAGTGTCATACTATGGTTTTGTTAGTGATGGTAAGTCAGTTCAGTGTATAAAATTCTTATTAGTTAATACCGAGATAAATGAGAGAGCCTGTTATCTTTTATTACATTGTTCTTTCCTTTGCTTCTTTTTGTGGTTGCTATTTCTTGATCAGCTAAATTTTAGTTTAATTCTATATTTATAACTGTCTGGCTTGAAATTTTATTTTTACCATAATCATCCTTCATGTTGGATTTTATGTCACGAATCAACCATCCCAAAAGCTGAAGCTATTAGGTGAAGGCTCATGAATAATTTTTATCTTTAATATTGCTCCCCACACAATAGTCCTTTGCCCTTGAAGCACAAATAATGCCTAGGCCTACCTTAACTTGTGTTAAAATTTAACTTTTAGAGAAGTGTGTCCAGCAATGATTTAATTCTTAACCACTTAATCATAGAGGTTTAACACCATGTTAATAATCAAGCATTCTAAGTGAAGGCTGCTGCTGAAAGCCTTTTCTCTATGGGAGCTGATAGGAACTTTTGACAATTAATAGAATAGTTTAGGAACTCTTATCTGGCATTACACATGGACATGTGTGGCAGTTAGTAAAAATGTGGGTTTTGGGTGGAGGCTGGAGAAATTAAGGGTTAAATCCATTAGGAAGAATGGGAGGGGTCGAATGCTGCATTGTGGCTATTTTGGTAGATTTTCCATTATTGACCAGTTTTTTCATTTGGAAGTTTGTAACCTTTTACAATAATTTAACAATGAACACTGGGTTTGTAAAAAAGAAAACAATGGGCACTTGGTTATTGATAGCTGAAAAATGAGAGAAAAATTGAAAGTGAGAAAAGATAAGAAAAAGCTAGAGGAAATTAGAACCTTTATTTAGCATTTGAACTTGAAGGCAGTTGATCAATGCAGTGAAAACAATTCAGTGCCTCAGGTTTAAATGGGTAGTAAGTGTTTAATTTTTTTGTTTTTTACACTTCAGTGTTGGAACTTTCTGAAAAATATCAGAGCCGCTTTGGCCCATTGCGATATTTTGTTGCTGGATTCCTCAAGTTCCTGTGTTTACCACGCTATAGCTATGAAGTTGAATATCTTCCAGCTTCAAAAACTGAGAGAGAAGGAAAGCTTTCTGCAAAAAAGGAAGTAGTTGACATGTCAGATCTGTATACTGACATCATGAGCAGATCAAATAAGGATGGAATGCCCAGAGCATCTAGTCTTTCAAGTATTGACTCAATCATGACTCCAAGTCGCATATCCGGTGGAGACCTGGATACCTGTAATAGTACCCATGCTAGCACTGAACCTTCTGAATTGGTGCGTGGCTTAGATCCAAAGTCCAAACGCCTATCGTCTGGAAGGGGCAATGTAACAGCAGAGCCAGAAGTTATCCATCCGCAACTGCCTCTATCAACAACTCCAAACTGGCCAAGAACCAGATCTAAGTCAAGGAATGATAAAGGATGGACTGGATTGACCACAACACATGATACCTCTAGATGGGGAAATACTACAACAAATGATAGAGAGGATATATCATCAACACTATCTGATCCAGGTCCTATCTGGGATGCTGAACCAAAATGGGATGCTGAGCCTAATTGGGATGTGGAAAACCCAATTGAGTTGCCAGGACCATCAGATGATACAGAAATAGGATCTGCAAAGGAGCTTGTGCCTCGTTTTGGAGATAAGTGGGTTGTGTCAAAGGGACAATTTCTTGGCATTCTGGTTTGCAACCACGCTTGTAGAACTGTTCAGAGCTCTCAGGTGGTTGCTCCCAAAGCTGAACATGATGATAACACCCTAGATTTGCTCTTGGTTCATGGGAGTGGAAGGCTGAGGCTGTTGAGATTTTTCTTACTTCTACAACTGGGTCGACATCTTTCACTTCCATACGTTGAATATATCAAGGTATTTGCATTTATAGTTGTTTTACTCCAATTTTTCTCTGAAACTGTTGAAAATTACTGAATAATTAGTTTCCAGACTACCATATTTTGATGACTACACACTTTTTTTTTCTGACTCAAGACTGCACACTGTTGAAACCACCTTTAATGATGTAACTATGTACACACTCCAATATTTTGCCTTCCTTTTTGGAAGACTAAAATTGACAATTGTTACTAGTAGTTGGATTTGTTACTTAAGATTGCTGTCTTGGTCGGCATATCTGGCTGTGTTGTTTAGTGTGCTGAAGCTACACATTCTCTTTTATCCTGGTAATTTGTAGATCTGTATCTATTAAAATTGTATAAATGTTGCTTCCCTTTGAATGTAGGTAAAGTCTGTAAGGATAAAGTCTGGGAAGCACACTCACAATGGATGTGGTATTGATGGTGAGCTTTTCCCACTCAATGGACAAGTAAAATCTTCTTTGCTTCCAGAACAGTGCAGGCTTATTGGTCGCTTTCGTATATGATAACTGAGTTTTTTTCAATTCTTTCATGGGTTCTTGGAAGTTCATGTACCTTCAGATATATATGAATCCAGATACCCAATATGTCCTGCAAATTCCTTATCGCTGTAACAGCTGAGCTTTGTAAATCTTTTGTTCCGGTTATATGTATCTGTTGTTGCTTGCTCACATGTTTTCTTTTTTTTTTTTCATGAAAAAGAGAAAAAAAAAGCTGCACATTTATGCATTTCCTGCAACAAGAAGCTGAATGTATTGATGATCACCCTTTCCTCGAATTGGTCAATTGTTTTCTTATGCTAAAGATTTTGATTGTGATCCTGTTTATCGATTTCTGGTTATCATGTTTGGTCTCCTCCGTTTACTGTTCTACACATGGTGAAACTCGTGATGCCATAGGATCCACATTCAAAATTTTACTAAATCTCCACATTCAAAATTTTACTAAATCTAATCTATGACACAATCCTTATTAGAAGCAGTAGTTAAAAAAAAAAAAAAACTAAACAGTGATCAACTCATTCTGGAAAGGAATTGTTCAGCATCAAACGGCGGTGAACGAATCAGGTAAAGTGGACACAAAAACTTGTAGATCAATGACGCCGATTTCAAAACCTAGCAAAACGGGGCAGAATAGGAATCTACAATGAATATTTAGTATTTCAACTGGTTCCATAAATTATAAAATATTGTCGTAAAAAGAGTTTGATACTTCAATTGCCTAATAGTATCTGCAAATATACGTAGTTTAATTCGTTAAACTGCGATCTGTCAATCTTTTGGTTGCGTTATACTTTTCTTTATTATATGTATGTTTTGGGTAAATAAGTTTTGAATTTAATTCTTATACAAGAATTTTATAATATCACAACCCTTATTTTATCCATAAAAAATAAATTGTGATTGAATTACATGGTAAAAACTTCTTTTATATTGTTAGTTCATGAGTTTTTTTTTTCCATAAGTTTTTACTACCTAACTTATTGTGGTTTAAAATTTTTAATGTTGATATGCATAGGATCAATATTCAAGTTTTTTTTTTCTCAAGAGTAACCTTAGTGACAATACTTGTTTGGGACCTATATATATATAAAAAAAAGACTTGCTAGTGTTACTTTTATTGATAACTAGCGAAAATATAGACATTGTCACTTTTGTGTATTTGTATTTCTATTTTAATATGTTATAAAAATTTTAAGATTTTAATTTAATATCTTTTGTAAATTTTTATATTTTGAAATATAAACTATTATGTAACATGTTTTGAAATATATTTTGTTAATTTTATATTTTTGTTTATGATAACATGATAAAAATATGTTAGATTATTAATGAATATGTCAGACATGGAATGAATATGAAAAAATGGAAACAAAACAAAGTTTCAATGAAATTCAAAATATTGTCGCACTTGTATATTTGCATGTTTATTAAGAATATTTATCATGAAATGTATACATATATTAATCATGCTTAAGGAAGATTAATATATGTGTATATATTAGCAGAGAGAAGTTATATTTGTGAAAATGAATACATTCATAAAATGTTTAGAATGTAAAATAGTCATAACATGTGGATACCAAAAGGTCATATTCCCATAATATAATATAATATAATATAATATAATATAATATAATATAATATAATATAATATAATATAATATAATATAATATAATATAATATAATATAATATAATATAATATAATATAATATAATATAATATAATATAATATAATATAATATAATATAATATAATATAATATAATATAATATAATATAATATAATATAATATAATATAATATAGTTGAACAATTATGTATGTTAAATATCAATATTTTAAAGTAATTTTTGGCAAGTTATAAGGTTTGGCTAGTGGTAAAGTTTACATTTGGGGAGTGAGATGTTATGAGTTCAAGACCCTCTTATAACAAAGTGATTTGTTTTTTTAATTTTAAAATAGGTGTAAGGGTAAAATATGTATTTTAAAAAGTGGATGTCAAAAGGGAAAATTCTCTTTATTAACAGTATATAATATAATATCATATATTATAAATTATAGATATAGTTGGACAATTACGTATGTTGGATATCAATATTTTAAAGTAATTTTTTAGTTAAAGTTATAAGGTTGGTCTAGTGGTAAAATTTATGTTTGGGGAGTGAAAATTGTGGGTTTGAGTCCCTTTTATGACAAAATAATTTATTTTTTAATTTTAAAATAGGTTTAAGTGTAAAATATGTATTTTGAAAAGTGAACGTCAAACAGGGGTATTCCTTTTATTATATAATAAATAATATATATATATATATATAATATCATATATTATACATTATAAATATAGTTGGACGATTATGTACGTTGGATATCAGTATTTTAAAGTAATGTTTTGATAAAAATTATACGGTTGATCTAGTGGTAAAGTTTGTGTTTGGGGAGTGAGATGTTGTGGGTTTGAGTCCCTCTATGACAAAATAATTTATTTTTTAATTTTAAAATAGATGTAAGAGTAAAATATGTATTTTAAAAAGTAGACGTCAAAAGGGAAATATTTCCTTTATTAATAGTGTAAATGACATTGTCATTATCGTGCTCACGAAAAGCTTATTCATCACTAAAGTTTGTTAACTAGGACTACTTTCAAATGAAAAAAAAGTTATATACTAATCTTTTGCATAAAATAATAGAGCATTAAAAGTTTAACCTACAATAATTTGGGTATTGGAAACTTATTTAACCCAAAATTTAAATTATTTAATCCAGTTTTATGTCTCATTTTTGCCACACTAATAATATAAAGTCATGTGTTTAAGTTATCATGTTAATAAGAGATATTTTAAAAAAATTACACATGATAAATTGATAACCTAAATATATATCACTACATAATTAATGAAACAGAAAATGAGACACAAAAAGTTTGAGTACAAAAATATAAATGTTTCAGACACATATTTTAAATTATTAAAATATATAAAATAAAATAAAAAATTTTATAGGTCAAACATTACTAACTTTAATGTTATTAATCATGTTAATTGTTGTTAATAGTAAAAATCCAACTCCGTTTTTCCTTTATTTTCTTTAAGCAAATGAGCTACCTTACATATTTACAGAATAAAAAATATTAAATAAAATGCAAGACCAACATAATTTCAATCTTAATAAATAATAAAATATATTAGTAACTTCTACCCCAAAAATAAGAAACAAAAATAAAAATAATGACAAAATGCGGAAGTAAAAGATTAATCGAGAAAGAGGGATATGGATATTGTAAATGTGTTGCTGAATGGGTCACCTGTCTTCTTCTACGGGAGTGGATGGGCAGTAATAATAATAATAGTTATTCTTATTATTATTTATATTATATGTCGTATAAATAGATTGGGAGGTTAAGAGGAGAGAAGCAGAAATGAATCAACTAGAAGAATAAAAGATAGGAAGGAAAGGAAACCCTAAACGCCATCCAATCAAATCCATAAAAGAAGAGAAGAGATGAGCAGCAGTTGTGCCCTAAGGCTATCGTCTTTGCACTCATCCCGTTCCAAACCCTAAGCGGCTAGGGGCCTACCTATCATACTCTCTTGTTTGTTGTTGGTTCTGTTTAGAGCTTCGACGCCGTCGTCTTCCATCGCGCCAGAGCGTTATCCCCGCATACTCCTTCGCCCATATTCACCCTGTTTTATTTCTGCGAAGGTAAACTCTCTCCCTCTGTTTGGTTCAGAAGTTCTTCCTCGTTAAATTTGACATATGATTTCGACAAGTAAGTACCGCGATCTTTCTGGCTAAATTGACTTAGTCTCACCCTCATTCCCTGCCATTCTCATTACACGTTAGAAAGCCGCATAGCAGCCGTGTCGCAGCCGACCAACTAGGTAATATTTTGTTTTCTGCTATGTTTCCCCATCTTACCCGGTGTGATAGTTGTACCCTATCGAGCAGTGATCTAGCATTCTGCAATTTGGAAACTAACTTTGACATACCTAGGATGTTCACGCGCTTATTTTTAGGAGGAGGGATTCACTGCGGAGCTAGAATGACTTTGGTTCTTTTAAGATAACAATTTAAGAAAAGCCGAGCCATAGCATTGTTGGACCGTTGAAGGGAGTAGTGGATGACTGAAATTAAATATAACTTTTCATCATTATGTGCACTAGTTGCAACCTTTTATTACAAATAAATAGACATCACTACTATTCTATCATTCTGTCGTCCTCTGCAAATAGTTGATGCTTTTTCTTTTTAGATGATTACGCGGGAAAGATCATGAAATTTGCCATCTAACTTTGACATACCTAGGATGGTCACCCCCTTATTTTTAAAAGGGATTGATGGCAAAGGTAGAATGACTTTGTTCTTTTAACTCTTTTACACATAAATAAACCTAACATGAAAATCAAGTCAACATAATATTAAACATAGAGCAAATTATAAAATACTTTCTAAAGTTTGATATGATTGAGTGACATAGAATGGGGAAAATGGCTTATAAGAGGCTCAAGGGAAGCCAGAGCTTTAGGCAACGCCTTCTTCTCTCCACACTCTCTTCCACTCCCATTCTCATCGAGGACATTCGCGCCGACGAGACTTGGCCTGGTCTTCGCAATCACGAGATTTCACTCCTCCGACTCTTCGAAACTGTCTGCGATGATTGCCATGTTGAAATCAACGAAACTGGTAATCTTTTATTATAAATTTCATTTTTTTAAATCAAGTTCAACTGCTATAATATGAGGGACTGATTATTCATTGTATTTGGATTTGTCAGGTACCAAATTAAAGTACAAACCGGGAACTGTTATTGGTGGTAGACAACACAGTGCTCATGATTGTGGCGTTTCACGATCCATTGGTTATTTTCTGGAGCCACTCATTGTGTTGTCTTTGTTTGCCAAACAACCCCTCACAATCAGGCTCAAAGGTATACTTTTTTGTATTCTTCTCCCTAATAGTATAACTGTTTCTTGTTCTATGAAAAAAAATAGAGATAAAAACTTATGTAAAAGCTTGAAAACAGTTCAGAAGTATCATTTAGAAGATATTCTAATATTGTAAGTAAAAAATGTTTGAAATGTTGTTGATCAGGAATTACGAATGATTCTAAGGATCCTTCAGTTGATACTTTCAAGTCTACGGCTTTCCCTATATTGAAACGCTTTGGTGTTCCATCTGAAGGATTGGAACTTAAAGTAGAGAGTCGTGGACTGCCTCCGAATGGTGGTGGTGAAGTTGTTCTGTCTCTTCCTGTTGTTCAGAGTCTAAGGGTAAGTTTCTGATTTTTTGATAATTTGATGTTTTATTTAATTTTTGTGGTTGTCTTATTATATGTTCTTCCTAACAGGCTGTCAGTTGGATTGATGAGGGTTTTGTGAAGAAGATTAGAGGAACTACCTTTTCAACAAGGGTGTCTGTTCAGTTTGAAAATAGCATGATTAAAGCTGCCCGTGGAATCATCAATCCTCTGGTTTCTGATGTGCACATTTTTTGTGATCATAGATCAGGTCCACAGGCTGGAAAGTATGGTTCCTTTCATTCAGAAGATATTTTGGGATGATTTTAGTTTAAATTTGAATTTTGGAAATATGTTTGGTCGAAATAGGGATAGTCATATTGTTTAAAAATGCAATTCCTTTTATTGGTCATTTGCTGGCACAGCTCTCCTGGATATGGGATTTCACTGGTTGCGGAAACTACTTCAGGTTGCTTCATCTCTGCAGACACTGCTGTTTCTCATGCCAGGAATGAAGATGCATCTAGCCTTGCAGATGATGCAAAAAAAGAATTGATGCCTCCGGAGGATATTGGTGTGGGAATTGCTAATGTTTTGCTAGGGGAGATAGCTCAAAGTGGAGTGGTAGATTCTACACATCAGGTTAGTATGTCAGCAGTTTCATCCCCTTTTAATGTTTCCTTACCAAATGATTGATACTGGTATTGAACACACAGGAATATGGATGTAAAACTTTTACAGAGGTAAAAAGTTAGAGCAAAATTATATTGTCAATCCTTGAAGATTTTGTTTAATTACGCAAACTATTCCAGCATTTTTTTTACTACATAAATCTCCCCTACATTTTTTGAGAAAACATTAGAATGACCTTGCTTTTACATTACACCCACACCCCATAAGCTTTAAAAAAAAAGGCAGGAGTGTTATGTGCAATTTGGCAAATTCAGGGAGTGAGTGTAATTTATTCAAAAACTATGAGCTTGGTTGACTGATACTGTTAGCCGAGACAATATAGACATACCTTTTGTAGATAGTAGAGATGAAAAGCTATGGAACAGGTAGAAAAACAAGAAAAGTAGAAAACATAAAAAGAGACAAAAGGTAGCAGAAAATGTCCAGGAAGTTTCACACTTAAAAAATCCTATTATTTGGTGCAGAAATATAAGTAGCAGTAGCTACTTCAGTTTTATTGTCTTGCATGTGGGTTTGTAGGACTTGTTATATTGATGAAAATTGCTTCCGTTGTGGAACTTTTGCTTAGCTGATATTTTTTAAATGTACTGGCTTATAGGGTTTGTTATTTCTACTTTGTGCTCTTTGCCCTCAAGATGTTTCCAAGGTTCGTGTCGGAAAACTTTCCCAGCATGGAGTTGAAACACTCAGAAACATAATGAATTTTCTTGATTTGAAGTTTGTTATCAAACCAGATCCGGACTCACAGTCGGTTTTTTTGAAATGTATTGGTTATGGCATGAAGAATCTTTCGCGCAAGGTATCATAAAGTAAACAGTATGATACAGTAAAATGAGTCTCTAGCAGAATTGTAATTTTTAAGAAACTGATACTTCAGCACCAGGAACAGAATATTCCAATAATTATGATGTACCCCGCCTCCTCTCCTCCCAAATGAATTACAGGTGTAAGTTCGGTTTCAATTGTAATCCAATTTTGGTAGCAATATATAATATTTGAGTGTTTTACATATGCGAGCTTCATTTTCCAATAGGAGAACATAGAAAAAAAAAAAAACTGACAATAGCAATTACTAGAATTACTTGGAACACAAACTGATAGTTTGAAAAACCTGACATCAAGATAAGAAATATAAGTTAAAAATTTGAACTGGTCAGATGTTGAGATCTAAATATTATATTCTGAAGCATTGTCATGTTAGAGATAATGATTTGAAAAGGAGTGATAGAAAGCTCTCTTAAATTATTTTTAAAGTCTGTAAGGATAAAGTCTGGGAAGCACACTCACAATGGATGTGGCATTGATGGTGAGCTTTTCCCACTCAATGGACAAGTAAAATCTTCTTTGCTTCCAGAACAGTGCAGGCTTATTGGTCGCTTTCGTATATGATAACTGAGTTTTTTTCAATTCTTTCATGGGTTCTTGGAAGTTCATGTACCTTCCGATATATATGAATCCAGGTACCCAATTTGTCTTGCAAATTCCTTATCGCTGTAACAGCTGAGCTTTGTAAATCTTTTGTTCCGGTTATATGTATCTGATGTTGCATGCTCACATGTTACATGTTTTCTTTTTTTTTTTTTTCATGAAAAAAAGAAAAAAAAGCTGCACATTTATGCATTTCCTGCAACAAAAAGCTGAATATATTGATGATCACCCTTTCCTCGAATTGGTCAATTGATTTCTTATGCTAAAGATTTTGATTGTGATCTTGTGATCCTGTTTATCGATTTCTGGTTATCATGTTTGGTCTCCTCCGTTTACTGTTCTACACATGGTGAAACCCGTGATGCCATAGGATCTACATTCAAAATTTTACTAAATCTACTCTAGGACACAATCCTTATTAGAAGCAGTAGTTAAAAAAAAAAAAAACTAAACAGTGATCAACCCATTCTGAAAAGGAATTATTCAGCATCAAACTGCGGTGAACGAAGCAGGTAAAGTGGACACAAAAACTTGTAGAGCAATGACGCTAGATTTCAAAACCTAGCAAAACGGGGCAGAATAAGAATCTACAATGAATATTTAGTATTTCAATTGGTTTCATAAATTATAAAATATTGTCGTAAAAAGAGTTCGATACTTCGATTGCCTAAGGGTATCTTCAAGTAGTTTTATTCGTTAAACTGCGATCTGTCAATCTTTTGGTACTTTTCTTTATTATATGTATGATTTGGTTAAATAAGTTTTGAATTTAATAGTTATACAAGAATCTTATAATATCACAACCCTTATTTTATCTATTAATATTTTAAAAATTATATAAAAAATAATTGTGATTGAATTACATGGTAAAATCTTCTTTTATGTTGTTAGTTCATGAGTTTTTTTTTTCATAAGTTTTTACTACCTAACTTATTGTGGTTTAAAATTTGTAATGTTGATATGCATAAGATTAGTATTCAAGTTTCTTTTTTCTCAGGAGTAACCTTAGTTACAATACTTGTTTGGGACGTATATAAAAAAAAAGACTTGCTAGAGTTACTTTATTGATAGCTAGCGAAAATATAAAATTCCCATTCTTGTGTATTTACATTTCTATTTTAATATGTTATAACAATTTTTATCTTTTGAAATATAAACTATTATGTGACATGTTTTGAAATATATTAATAGATATGTCAGATATGCAATGAATATGAAAAAATGGAAAGAGGAGAGAGTTTGAATAAAATTCAAAATATTGTTTCACTTGTATATTTGCATGTTTATTAAGAATATTTATCATGAAATGTATACATATATTAATCATGTTTAAGGAGGATTAATATATGTGTATATATTAGCAGGGAGAAGTTATATTTGCAAAAGTGGATACAGTTATAAAATGTGGACACCAAAAGGTCATATTCCCATAATATAATATAATATAACATAGTATAGTATAATATACTTAAACAATTATGTATGTTAGATATCAATATTTTAAAGTAATTTTTGGCTTAAAGTTATAAGGTTTAGCTAGTGGTAAAATTTACGTTTGGGGAGTGAGATATTATGAGTTCAAGACCCTCTTATAACAAAGTAATTTGTTCTTTAAATTTTAAAATAGGTGTAAGGGTAGAATATGTATTTTGAAAATTGGATGTCAAAAGGGAAAATTCCCTTTATTAATAGTATATAATATAATATTATATATTATAAATTATAGATATTGTTGGACAATTACATATGTTGGATATCAATATTTTAAAGTAATTTTTTAGTTAAAGTTATAAGGTTGGTCTAGTGGTAAAATTTATGTTTGGGGAGTGAGAGTTGTGGGTTTGAGTCCCTCTTATGACAAAGTAATTTATTTTTTAATTTAAAAATAGGTTTAAGGGTAAAATATGTATTTTGAAAAGTGAACGTCAAACAGGGGTATTCCTTTTATTATATAATAAATAATATATATATATATATATATAATATAATATCATATATTATACATTATAGATATAGTTGGACAATTATGTACGTTGGATATCAGTATTTTAAAGCAATTTTTTGATAAAAATTATACGGTTGATCTAGTGGTAAAATTTGCGTTTGGGGAGTGAGATGTTGTGGGTTTGAGTCTTCTATGACAAAATAATTTATTTTTTAATTTTAAAATAGGTGTAAAGGTAAAATATGTATTTTAAAAAGTGAACGCTAAAAGGGGAATATTATCTTTATTAATAGTATAAATGACATTGTCATTATCATACTCACGAAAAGCTTATTCATCACTAAAGTTTGTTAACTAGGACTACTTTAATTGATAATGAAAAAAAGTTATATACTAACCTTTTGCATAAAATAATAGAGCATTAAAAGTTTAACCTACAATAATTTGGGTATTGGAAACTTATTTAACCCAAAATTTAAATTATTTAATCCAGTTTTATGTCTCATTTTTGCCACACTAATAATATAAAGTCATGTGTTTAAATTATCATGTTAACAAGGGATATTTTAAAAAAATTACACATGATAAATTGATAATCTAAATATATGTCACTATATAATTAATGAGACAGAAAGTGAGACACAAAAAGTTTGAATATAAAAATATAAATGTTTCAAACACATATTTTAAATTATTAAAATATATAAATAAAATAAAAAATTTTATAGTTCAAACGTTACTAACGTTAATGTTATTAATCATGTTAATTGTTGTTAATAGTAAAACTCATTTTTTCCTTTATTTTTTTTAAGCAAATGAGCTACCTTACATATTTACAGAATAAAAAATATTAAATAAAATGCAAGACCAACATAATTTCAATCTTAATAGATAATAAAATATATTAGTAACTTCTATCCCAAAAATAAGAAACAAAAATAAAAATAATGACAAAATGCGGAAGTAAAAGATTAATCGAGAAAGAGGGATATGGATATTGTAAATGTGTTGCTGAATGGGTCAGCTGTCTTCTTCTACGGGAGCGGATGGGCCGTAATAATAATAATAGTTATTCTTATTATTATTTATATTATATGTTGTATAAATAGATTGGGAGGTTAAGGGGAGAGAAGCTGAAATGAATCAACTAGAAGAATAAAAGATAGGAAGGAAAGGAAACCCTTGACGCCATCCAATAAAATCCAATCCAATCCATAAAAGAAGAGAAGAGATGAGCAGCAGTTGTGCCCTAAGGCTATCGTGGATGTCCCCCAATGCCAATTGCAATTGCAATAGCTCATCGTCGATGCTTATGAAAAAGACGGTGTTAGTTGCAGTGAAAAGCAAAAGCATTGTTGTCAGGTGTGAGGTTGCTAATGCAGTTGAAGATTCGACGACATCAGGGCAGATGAAGATTGGAGCGCGGGTAAAGGTGAAGGTGCCTTTGAAGGTGTATCACGTTCCCAAAGTTGCTGAGATTGACCTTACTGGTATGGAAGGTGAGATCAAGCAGTACGTTGCTCTCTGGAACGGTAAGCGAATCTCCGCCAATCTTCCTTACAAGGTTCAGTTTCTCACCGACATCCCTGGTCGTGGTCCTGTCAAGTTCTTTGCCCACCTCAAGCAAGATGAATTCGACTATCTTTAATTTTCTTTCACTACTCTTATTACTATCTATGTATGTATTTTATCTAAAAAACCTGACTCAAATAATCTTGAGAGGAGCTATTAGTCATATCATTTTACTTGTCTACGCACTTTTGTCGCTACTACTTTATATACATAATGAAGGTCTGTTGCTGAATTTTATGTCAAGAATCAACCATCCCAAAAGCTGAAGCTATTGAGTGAAGGCTCATGAATAATTTTTATCTCTAACATGGCTCCCCAAACAATACTCCTTTGCGCTTGTAGCGCAAATAATGCCTAGGCCAACCTTAACTTGTGTTAAAATTTAACTTTTAGAGAATTGTGTCCAGCAATGATTTAATTCTTAACCACTTAGTTATAGAGAGGCTTTAACACCATCTTAATAATCAAGCATTCTAAGTGAAGGCTGCCGCTGAAAGCCTTTACTCTAAGGGAGCTGATAGGAACTTTTGACAATTAATACACTAGTTTAGGAACTCTTATCTGGCGTTACACATGGACATGTGTGGCAGTTAGTAAAAATGTGGGTTTGGGGGTGGAGACTGAAGAAATTAAGGGCTAAGTCCATTAGGAAGAATGGAGGGGTCAAATGCTGTATTGTGGCTATTTTGGTAGATTTTCCATTATTGACCTGTTTTTCATTTGGAAGTTTGTAACCTTCATAATAATTTAACAATGAACACTGGGTTTGTCAAAAAGAAAACAATGGGCACTTGGTTATTGGTAACTGAACAATGAGAAAAGGTAAGAAAAAGCAAGCGGAAAGTAGAACCCTCATTTAGCATTTGAACTTGAAGCAGTTGATCAATCCAGCGACACAATTATTAAGGCTCATAATATTTGTTTAGGGAATTTCTTCTTACAGTAGTTTTTCAAATGTTTAAGACAAAATCTTTGTAATGGTTTTGAAGGCGGTGGTGGTTTACCAGTTGAGGCAGGGGTGAGGAATGAATGAGGCCAATTTTGTTTTTTAACTTTTTTTTTTAAAATCTAATGCTTATTTTATTTGGTAGTGTTATTCTAACCTGACCAGCTTATTTTTAAAATCATATATCCAATCATGTAAAAAATTACCTTCTAGGAGTTACATATAAACATTTAACCTATAAAAAAATTAGATATTTCCCTACCTTATACATCATTTCAACATATAGTCAATAAAACTTAAAGATTGCCTTTCCCCTTTTATCACAAGAGTTTTAAGTCTTCACCTCAAAACCACGACGTTTTTTTTTAAAAAAAAAAAAAGTCAAATAAATGAAAGTAAATAAATTTTGTATTCCTTTACATAGTAACTTGCACTTTCATGATCTGTTTCTTGCAATTTCCTATGCCTTATTTTCCCAAGTTTTGCCAGTTCTACCTTCCCAATATTTGTGTAGAGTATACAAAGAGATTTATTGAAGTTTTCTTTTCTTCTTGCAAATTAACATTATTTTTTATTCATAAAATAATCTATTTTACAAGTTGCATTATTAGACCTAAGTTTTTCTCATTACATCTTCATGTTTTCTCCATGCACCTCCATAAATTTTTAAAATGACAAAAATAACCTTAGGTAAAAAAAATTAAAATTTTATTATCTCTCCTGCGCCTCTCTCTCTCTCGTCTTCTTCTTCTTTGCTACACCTACCTGTCTTTGTATCTTGCATTTGCACCTAAATCATAAGCTATAATTGAATGGGGAAGCTTCTATTTTAGAAGAACAAAGTGTTTAAATAGGTTGCATATCATAAGAGAGTGATTATGTGAAAATTTAGAAACCAAATAAAAACCAGCAATTTGACAACCAAATGTGGACAAATCGTTCCAGACTAAATTTGGATAGGCTGTTTCGAACTCAGTTCGGAACATTCTGTTTGGATTTGATACGTTTAAGGTATCCACATTTGCAACTTATAGGAAGTTCGGATTTCACAATCCAAACTCAGTAATTTAGTCATCTAAATTCATAATTAGAACCCAATCTAAACTACAAAATAGCACAAATTAAAATCATTGATATTCAAAAGAAGCACATAATTAGAAGTGAGAACAAAGTTGAATGAATGCGCAAATGAAGGGTGCAAGACAAAGAAAGAGGTATGTTGCGCAAGAGGACCTACGTTGTTGCGTCAGAATAGAGAAGCTGCGAGACAAACCAAAGAAGGTGCGTTGTGAAAAGGTGTGCATCTGAATTTGAAGTCAAACTGAAACGAAGAAGTGAAGTAGTTTTAACTTTTTTTTATCTAAGACTATTTAAGACATTTGGTAGGGTTAAAGAGATGTAATCAGAAAACATAGAGGTGTAGGAAGAAAAACTTTTCATTTCACTCATTTCAAGAGTAGTAATCTAACCTAGAAAAGTTTTCTTCCTTCCCCATACGTTTCTTCCTATACCTCCAAATTTAATAATTAGAGCTTAGTGAAAGCATGTGACTTCATGGAAGAGGTAATCTAGATGAGTTTAAATTACGTTCCGGGATATACTTTCTAGATGGCATGTTATAGAGTTTTATTTTCGAAATTATATAAAATTATCTCAATTTACATAATTCTGGAATAACTTTTCCAAAAAAAATTACCATTTCCCAAATTATCACATTCTTTCTCAAACCCATTTTTTTTGCCACAAATTCTCCTCTCCGTTGCACGTTCACCAATCACCATATCTTGTTTCTACCTGCACTTTTACTTATCTCTAAAGAATATCAACAAAACTAGTATTTTGTTAAGAACATATAAAACGGTTGATCTTGTTCACTGTGGGAATTTTCTCAGGCTCTTACAAAAATCTTGTATGCGGAGATATTGGCACTACTCAACGATCTTGTTGAGCATAGTAGCTATCTTTTTCAGCCTTTTCTTTTTGCACCCCTAACAAGACTCCCAATTTCCTTTTTTGCATCCCTAACAAATTTCTAAACCTACCTTTCTCCTTTTTGCAAAATCCTGCTCCCACTTATCCCAGCACCCCCTGATTGCACAATAATAATCCTGATCCGCTAGTATTGGCACCCAGTTCTATTTTATTCACATGATATTGGCATATTGTAGATTGTTGCATTCCCAACAAATAATTTTAAATTGTGGATATCTACATCCGCAAAGGTAAAAGGACATAAAAAAAAAACATTAAGTTTAATGAAGCCCGAGAAATTGATAAGACTCAGAATAACTGTATACAGAATCTACAGGTAAAATTTTCGCAATTTTATGAGAATCAAATATTTTAGTAATACCAATAATCACAAATATGCAGAGTAAGACCAGGTAAAAGCCATTACAATCCCAACATGAGCAAGTCAGTCCAGATTGTATTATTCTGTATCAAGAAGATCAACGGACATAGATGAAGGTATTCTGTGACGCTTCAAAATTCTAGAAGTGGCAATTTTTGCAATTCCATAGTTCAAGACAATGACTCGATCATCCTCCAAATCAAGCCGCAAAAATTCGGTGTTACAGCTTTCAACAAGTTGACGCAAGTGTTCTAAATTGTCAACTTCTGTTCCATTAACCTTGAAGACCTGGGTATTAGAATTCAAATATTAAAGCAAATGGGCATTAAAAGATCATCTATTTTATGTGAATGGTATTAACTAGTAACGATGATCAAAATGTGTATAGAACGGTTCTATTAGAACCTGTAAAACCACATTGAAAAGTGCAGAAATGGCAAACGTAAAAATGCAGAACAGGTTTCAAATGTTGTTTAACATGTCTTCATGGGCACACAGTAGAAAAACCAAACTTTCTCTCTCTCTCTCTCTATATATATATATAAAATTCTGATGATCATTGAAGCATAAGCTGTTAGTTTTCAATATAATTCTGATTGGTATTATCTTCAAATACGAAAGGTAAATACAGAAGGAATGAATCCATCAGCCGCACAGTTAGGCTCCTATAGAGAGAATACTACTCTCTATCCATAACAGAATTTCCCTGACTCCTCCAAGATACCCCTCTCTCATTCTTTAACAATCTCTATATACCCAACTCACCACTCACATGTTTAGAGTTCTGTTACATCTTTTGCCAACTCACTTTTACTCTTCTCACCTTTCTTTCTCCTAACATACACCCTCCAGACTTTGGGCCTTTCCTTTGCACCTTGGCCCATACCCCCAATCCTATTAATATCCCCTTCTGCAGAAAGAGACTTGGACTCAAGTCCAAAATGAGGGAATTGGCTCTTGAAGTAGAATTCCTCCTCCCAAGTGGCCTCTTCCATGCCTTGTCCCTTCCACTGCACTAGCAATTGGTTGACTGCCTCCTCTTTTTTCTTGATCATACGCCTTGCTAATACTGACTCAGGTTGCAGAGTTGGTCCTAACTCAATAGCTAAGTCTGAGGGAAGGCACTGCTCCACATTATAATCACCTACTGCCTTTTTCAAAAGAGACACATGAAATACTAGATGTATCTTGGTAGATTCGGGCAAGTGCAGTTTGTAAGCAACCGTTCCAACCCTATTCAACACCTTAACGGGTCTATAATATCTAGATTTGGATTAATTCTAGCTCCCAACATTAACTGTCCATGAGGGTAAAGTTTCAAGAAGACCCACTCAACTACCTCAAACTGCCTATCCTTTCCCTTCCGATCTGTCTAGTCCTTCATGCAATTTTGGGCCTTCTGCAAATGATACTTCAGTTGCCAGAGGAATTCATCCCTATCTTGCAACTCTCTTCGGTCTGCTTTCACTCGCACTTCACATGGCAAGAATCGAGTCACTACTGGTGGTTTCCGGCCATAGACCACCTCAAATGGCGTAGTACACCTGTAGACACATGGAAGTTGGTATTATACCAATACTCTGCCCATGATAGCCAATGGACCCATAGCTTGGGCTGATCAACTATAAAACAGCGAAGAGATGTTTCCAAACAGCAGTTAACAACCTCTATTTGACCATCCGTTTGTGGATGGTAAGCCACGCTCATTTTCAGTTGTGTCCCGTGCAATAACTCCTTCCAAAATAAACTAACAAAAATGAGATCTCAATCACTAAGGATAGAAGGCGGAACACCATGCAGACGAACCACCTCCCTTGTAAAAATCTCAGCTAACACCCTAGCAGAATAAGGGTACTTCAAAGGGATGAAATGGCTATATTTGGACAGCCTGCCAACTACTACTAAAATTGCAATATACCCTTTGATTTGAGAAGCCCCGTGATGATATCCATGGATATCTCCTCCCAAACCTACTCTGGAATATGCAATGGCTGTAGAAGGCATCCGGGTGCAGTTGCCATATACTTCTGACATTGACACGCATCACAAGCCATCACAAATTGCTGCACACTCTGCTTCATCCCGAACCAGAACAAATTGGCTGCTATCCTCCTATAAGTTTTATAATAACCTAAATGACCTCCTTGAGGAGTGGCATGAAACTCCTTCAGCATCTTTGGATGCAAGCCGATGTAGATAACAACACCAATCGCCCCTCATAAAACAGAGTACCATTTTTCTACACAAACCCAGCTTTGGTGCTTTTACCCTGTTTCAGGTCGGAGATGATAGACAACAACTTCACATCACTATGGACCTCCTGCATAACTTCTTCAATCTCTCCCCATTGAGGTTGATGAATTATAGAGTGTAATTCAGCATCCCCATACATTCTGGACAAAGCATCTGCACCCTAATTTTCCAATCCAGGCTTGTACTCAATGTCAAATTGGTAACCTAACAATTTAGCAACCCAATTCTATTGATCCATTGTGGTTACCCTTTGCTGGAGCAGTTGTCTCAAACTCTTCTGGTTCATACGAACTTTGAACTTCCTTCCCAACAAGTAAGGACGCCAATGTCAGATGGCTAAAGTCACCACCATTAACTCTTTTTCATAAGCTGACTTGGCTAGGTTCCTTTCCCCTAGAGCTTTACTGATAAAAAGCTAAAGGTCTACCATTTTGAGTTAGTATAGCTCCGATTCCCTGGCCAGAAGCATCACTTTCAATGACAAATTCCTGTCGAAATCTGGTAGAGCTAATACTGCGGCTGAGGTGAGTTGCTGCTTAAGCCACTCAAAGGCCTCTTTTGCTTGAGAGTTCCATTTGAAAACCTCTTTCTTTGTCAACTCAGTGAGAGGTTTGGCTTTCTTCCCATAATCACGAATGAACTTTCTATAATATCCGGTCAGCCCCAAAAATCCACGCACCCCTTTGACATTCTTGGGTTCCAGCCACTCCTTCCCATTGTTCTCTGTATTAGGATCCACTGCCACTCCTTTGCTAGAAATAATGTGTCCCGTGAACTCTACCTTTTTTTTATAGCAAAAGCACATTTTTTAAGATTAGCAACAAGTTGGTGTTGCTGCCACATTTGCAACACTTCCCGTAAATGGAGCATGTGGTCCACCCAATTAGTGCTATACACAAGTATGTCATCAAAGAACACCAATATTGTGCGTCTCAGCAAGGGCCTAAATATTTCATTCATTAAAGCTTGAAATGTGGAAGGAACATTCATTAGTCCAAAAAGCATTACCAGATATTCATAGTGACCATCATGTGTGCAAAATGTTGTTTTGTGTATATCACTCTCCTTGACACGCACTTGATGATATCCAAATTTAAGGTCAAGTTTGGAGAAAAACATGGCCCTATGCAACTCATCTAACAATAATCAATCACCAGAATTGGAAATTTATTCGGAATGGTTACCTTGTTTAAACCCCCATGATAAACACACATTCTCCATGTATCATCCTTCTTTTTTACCAAAATATCAGGGTTGCAGAAGGCACTTTGACTAGCTCTAATCAACCCATATTGCAATTACTCCTAAATTTGCTTTTAAATTTCATTCTCGTGGTGGTGGGAATATCAGTATGGCCTCACATTTATTGTCTTGTGTCCCTCCAATAGATTGATGGCATGCTCTCTACTTCACTTAGGTGGCATTCCTGGAAGTTCTCGAAAAATCTCTCAACTAGTCATGTAGTTGGAATTGCATAATTTGCTTGCTCCAATCTATCATCATCTTCCCCAAAGGAGCCAACCAAACTATTCAGAGAATTAAATCAATTCCCTCCAAATCAAATAAAATAGCATCGATTCGAAACATCCACTCAACTATCTCTGATTTCGCCTCATAACATGCCCCCTAAGCTTGAGCAATATATTCATCTCCCAACTTAATATTCATAGGCTTTGTTTTCTGCATTGGCTTGGCCAGCCCCATGACTCTGCGAGAAATGAAGTTATGGGTTGTTCCACTATCAACAAAAACAAGGATCGAACCCCATCGATGCTTCGCTTCACCTTCATTTTTTGTGATTTTTGTTCATTTACTACCATAGATGTTTCCAAAAATAACATACTGTACTCGCCGTCTTGTTGTTCTTTACTAGCATCAACAACCACGATGGCATTTGCTTCTCCATTCTCTTCCTCGTCGTCTTCTACCAACATCACCCGAATTGTCGATCGAGGCATTGCTAGTGGGGGTCGAAAGGGCCGCCACACTTGAAACATAGCCCTTTTCGTTTCCATTCAACCAACTCCTGGTATGATATATGGCGCACACCTTTATCTCTCGATGCCCCCCCAACGGTGATCTCCCTAGGCTTCTGGTTTGAACCCCGCACTTTCTTCTCAAAATGGTTGATTTTGACCTGTATAGGACCCCAATTAGGGATGGCAAAAAAATTCGCTTCCACGGATACCCGTGGATAAAACCCACGAAAATATTCGCACAGATAGTATAAATGAGTACCCACCACCCACGAGTACGGGTTTTTTCTACCCGCTCCTTAACGGGCACGGGTATCCGCTCAACTAAAATAATATATATCAAATTAAAAGATTAATTATCAAAATTCATTGATATTAATCTTATTTTTTTATGAAAACTTCATAGTTAATAAAATTATTTATTATAAAAATGTCGATAATATAAAATAAAGATTTTATTTGTATTAAATATTTTCTTATAATATATTATATTAATCTACTTTTAGATCTAATTAATCTTGTAGAAACTAGTATAACTTTATTTTTAGATTTTTCTAAAAAATAAATATTTATTTGATAAAACTTCTTATAAAAAATATTTAATTTAAAAAAATATTTTTTTTAAAATATCCATGGATACCCGTGGGTAATTAAAAAACCTGTGGGTATTTCTATAGCAGGTACCCGACGGTTTTTTAGCGGGTAACGGGTGGTGGGTTTTTGTAGCGGGTCAGGTAGCGGGTAACCACTACCCATGCCTGCCCGACCCGTTGTCATTCCTAACCCCAATACCCGATTCGGGCCATAAAATGTGGGACAAAGATGGACCGAAACAGTTTCATGAACCCATGCTCGTGGTGCTTTTCATTGGGCCTCAAGGACCAACCCAACCTACCTTGTTCTCTCCATAGTAGTTAATAGCGGATAGCAGTCCAGAGCAGTCACACTCCAAATACACTATAGCAATGTAGCAGGAACAGGATGACCGCTATTTAGATCCCTACATAAATATATATTTCTAAATGCATATGACGTATATGTGCTGGAAAAAAAAAAGAATTAATTGAAAGGAAATATATAATATATGTATTGAAGAAGTTGGTTGTGAAGCTATATTAAAAAGGAGAAAAGCTGAATAAAAAAGAAGATTTGAAGAAACACTTAGTGGAGAAAGAGAACTGGAGGATCGGAACAAAGAAGAAACTCGTTGGAGAAGCAACAGCAGCAAGGCTTGTTGAAGAATTGGCAACGGCAGGGCTCGCTGGAGAACCAATCGGAGAAGCAATGGTAGTGATGCGCTCTCCGAAGAAGAAACAGCACTAGAGGATGGGAACAAAGAAGAAACATCGTGGAAAAGACCAAACAACTCCAACAAGAAGAACAATGCTTGAATGGGTTTTGGTGAAAAGGGAAAAAATTGATTTTCCTTTTTTACCCTTAATTAAAAAAACAAATATCTAGCCTAAAATGACGTCATTTGCTATTTTTTTTAAAAAAATATAACTGCGAACGATGTCGTCTATCCTGATCCCTGTCACCCAACTTCGAAGGTGAATAGTGGCATTCCCCATCTATGAAATCACGCGAAAGTTTATGTATCCAGCAGCAAAACGTGGTGCGACTGTTGCTCCTCTCTGGCGCGACGTGACCACTACCACTGGAGCGGCAATACTCTTCTCTGCCACATCACAAAAGCGCGCAATTAATTACTATGGTTCTTTCTCATCTCTACCACTCTTGCTAGGTTCATCTTTGAATGTGGTATTGGTCCAGAGTAAGTAAGCTTCGCACTCATCCTCTTATCCCATCCTTCAAACCATGCACAAAGTACCCAAAATATTGGTTGTCAAGAAATTGATGCTCCAACAACTCACTCTTAAGTTGCTCCCAAGTCAACATTGCGTGTTCATTGAGCAACAACTTGAAGAAGTAGATCGTCAACCCTCCATATAGAGTTGAGCCAGATTTACCTTCACGTTCGCATTGGACTTGGAAACACACCTCCACACGAACAATCCAACTGGCAGGATCCTCAACAGCAAACATCGGTAACTCAGCCTTCTTTATTGACTGGCGGAATTCATCCATCAAATTATTGGAGTAACGCAGTGGTGTTGATTACTAGAACTGTTACCACTAGAATTTCTAGAAGTTTTGGATAACAACGTTATCGATTTTTCATGGTTCTCTTCAGCCTTCAGTTGTATGTCCTGCAAAGTCGTTCGAAGATTCGTGACCTCGCTTTCAAGTGTTGCAACCTTAGCTTCCCTCTTTTTGGGTGCATTCGTTGGCTTCAATCCGTCGTCTTTGTCGTATCCAGCGGGTTGGACCAAAGTGTTAGAGATCAGAAAAATAATGAGAAGAAATAGAGCTCACAACAAGGAATGATTCGTATTATTTTCAAATAGGAAAGGTAAATACAGAAGGAATGAATCCAACTGCTGCAGAGCTAAGCTCCTATAGAGAGAATACTACTCTCTATCAATAACAGAATTTCCTTGACTCCAAGATACCCCTCTCCCACTCCTCAACAATCTCTATATACCCCAACTCACCACTCACACGTTTAGAATTCTGTTACATCTTTTGCCACCTCACTTTTATTCTTCCTACATTTCTTTCTCCTAACATACACCCTCCAGACTTTGGGCCTTTTCTCTGCACCTTGGCCCATACCCGCATCCTATTCAATATCTATTTAAAATAAAATCAAAATCAGTCACTCAAGGACTGATTTTGCTAGCTAATCTATAAACAATAGCATTATGATTTTGACTGGCATGAGTGCGACCATTACATGATTTACTTAAAGAATAAATAACTTAACCATAGACATGTTGGCACCTGTAATTCTGCAAGACGTTCATATCCAGCATTTATATCATCCATCAGGACCTAAAATGATCAAGATATTGTTAAAAAAAGCAATTCCTAAACCAAATATCTACATTCATTTGCTAAAACCAACTTATAAGGAATCTCTACCACGTAGTAAAATAATAGTTATTTGAATGAGCATGTTCCCTATAGGATTCCCATAGAACTTAGGCAATTATTTTCGACTCCAGTAGAGTTTTAAGTTTAATTTGACATGGTAAATCTAACCATCAGGCAATGCAAGTTTTGTGCTATCCCTTTGAGGATATTATAAATATGATTCAGTGGCACAAACTAATATGCTGCTGCCTAACAATGTAACAAGATACTTTCCGCAAAGGCAATACGCAAAATTCCAATGGGATTAATCACGTCAACAAGCTCTACAAAGGTAGACACTGTGTTATGATCTTAAGAAAAGAAATATTATATAAAAAGCAAAGGAGTTAGGAACAAAGCAGATGATAATCCTCCTACAAGAAACTAAGAAACCCAAAAATGCCTGACTACTGACCAATCAAGAAATACACAATGAATGGGGGACCTATGCCATATCTTGACAGTCAATAGTGGCAAATCTGGTATTAGACATAGACAAGTGCATAAAAGAGGTTAGAATTGCAAAAAAATCAACTACATAGATGTTCACCTGAGACAGGATAACAAGTTGTTGATTTGCTTTCTTAGGCAATTCCCTCAGTGCCCGTTCACACAAACGACGGGGTGAAGTATTGTACCAGTCCTCCCCATACTCATGAAGGTATGGCTGAGTAAGTGGAATGAATACCAGACCAGCAAAAATGTAATAACTTGGAAGCTTATCAAACTGATGAACTGGAACTAACGGTTGGATCTGAAACGTTGATAGTAATATATTTAACAAAACTATAATTAACCATCTCCCCGTTCAAATAAATCTCTCTTATTCCTTCATGCACTATAAAATGTTCAAACTAAATTAAGGGTTATGATACCTTTCCGTTTAAAAGCAGGGAATCTTAATCCATTATAAGTATTACAAAACAGTGAAATTACTGTGACTAAAGAACTAGCTGGAACTTATCCAAGGTTCTAAAAATTTTAAGCAGTAAAAAATTGTGAATACAAATATGATTAGTCTTTTAACACTCAATATCAAAAATAGAATAGCGTCTTTAATATTTACTCGCTTAAATTAAAATTTATAAAGTCAAACAGCAAGGATAGAAATAATTCCAACTTGTTTTTGCTCCATATAGAAAGAATATTAAATATAAATGGTGGAACATATATACTAAAAAATAGAAAAAAGTGGAGAAAGACCATATGAATAATCTTGTTCTATAGCAAATTGAGGACAATCATTCACTTATTAAACAGAAAAAATACATAATAACTTACAGATTGGAGAATGATACTGAGCTCATGCTCTTCGCCATCTCGCAGAACTCTTACTATTGCTTTTTCATTAGGTTTCTTCATGGACACCAAGTGATCAAATGTTATTCGTTCTCTGTTTCGAAAAGGAACTGCAGTATGCATGTTATGCCAATGAACATAATGGAAAATCAGAGATCACTATGAAAGTGTTAGTAAATACGAAAATAATCCATAATATTTTGGATCCCCCCCCCAGATAAACTCACCAGTTAGTTAGGAACCTTGTAGACTAAGGTCACCCTTTTAGTGAAAACCTAAACTACATTTATCCAACAGCTTAAGCTTTGAGGATAGTTGATTCACAATACAAAGTAAAATAAAATTTGATACTTGTTGCCTTCTTTAATAAAAAAATATTTTGATAAATTACCCTTAAGGTTTAACAAAATTACACATACCTCTCATAAATGTTGATAGGTTGTTACATTTAGCCCCCTTCACATATTAACGACGTTCAAAGTTTTAACAGGACTGGTCATCTGCAAGTCACATGACCATCAATGAAAATTTATTCCTAAAATACCCTCTTTTTCAACCTTTTCAATTGATTACAGGAAAGAGACAAAAAGCATGGATTCCGTAATAACTATCCGTGTTCTAACAGCACCAAGCGGAAGTTGCATTATCTAAATTATCCTCATCCACTCGCCTCTTCCCCCGGCCATTGACACATACAGAGACTTCAGCATCATCGAATATTACTCCAAAGTCCAAACTGCTCACAACAGTGCCACCTTTTTCACTTTTAAAATTGCAGTGGTTGAAGATATAATCCTATCTTATCTATCTCCATTAAGATATAATTTTATCTTATAAAGTTTATGTTTTTTATCTTTGTTCTACATAGATTAGTATTATCTTTTCATTGTAATCTAGATTAAAACTATCTTAACTCCTATTTGGGGTGGTTTTTGGTTTACAGTTTTCAAATTTTTAAAAACATTATTTTGGTTTCTAAATTTAAATCTTTATTCAATTATGTTTCTATGTTCAAAATATATTTTGAAACCAAAAACTAAACCACCCTAAACGGGACCTTATTTTTTAATTCAGAACTTCAGATTAACATATTATCTTTACAATCTCATCATTATAAATAGAGAATTAGGAACTTTTCCTCAAGCATTCTAACAAAGTAACAATGTAGTCCCAATTTTAACATGGTATCAAAGCTAGTTTGATCCCGCTGTTTGTCACATCCTCCAATGAGCTCTATCATTGTCTTTTGCTGACATCTGCCAGAAACGACTGTCTCAGTTTTCTGGTGACCTCTTCTCCGGTGGACTGTCTCTTGTGCAGTGGTTGTCATTGGCCATACCACCAGAGTAGCCCCACCATCGCCACCGAAACCCTATCTCCCAGTCTTTATCCAAGATACAATGGCCTGGGCTTTTACCAGATACACTAACCTTGAATTTTTTCCCAAATGCACTAGCCATGGCCTTTTCACAATGGCCCCATCTTTGTCCCAAATGCAATGGCCCCAGCCTTCCACAAACATCGGTTTTTCCCAAATACACAAACCCTGGCATTTTTCAAATGCAATTGGCCAGGCCTTTTTCCACATGCACTGACCCAAGTCTCCGTCCTCGATGAACTCGCCTCAACTCTATCTTAGATGCATGTATTGGCCCTGTTAATATTCCAATTTATTCCATTGTCACTACTGCCTAGGTAGTCCCATCAGCCCTTGGACAGATGATGTTGATTGGTTCATCTTACACTAATGGCAATCCATTGATTCTACTCTAATGATCAGCTGACAGACAGTTTTGCTAAATGATTTAGAGGTCAAGGATATCCTACATTTGTTCCAAAGTAGATACTTACGATTTACATGCTAGAACTAGTAGGAAAAGTTTGAAGATATAATCCTGTCTTATATATCTCCATTAAGATACAATTTTATCTTGATAAAGCTTATGTTCTTTTCTTTGTTCTACATAGATTAGTATTATCTTTTCATTGTAATCAATATTAAAACTATCTTATTTAGTTCAGAATAGCATAGTATCTTTGTAATCCCATATTTACAAATAAAGAGATTGACAAACTTTTCCTTAAGCATTATAGCAATTTAGTCCCTAATTTTAACAACAGTATTTCCCATATAAATCTTTAAAAACAAAAGACGAAATGAAAACAAGGTGTCATTTTTCATTTGTAGCTAAAATTGAACAAAACAAAAATAGAAAACACTTTCTCAAATCAACCAGATCCCATGATTTTGGAGGGGCTGATTCATTACACTTTAGCTGACATTTATCTAATTTTACTTGTTTGATCTTATTCTTATCATGAAAAGCTGCTAACCATTGATTTTTCCATTTAATGGGTTCAGTTTTTAATATTCAGAACCAGAAGATTTCAACTGAAGTTCAAGTTTAGACTTACACTCTTGTTCTATTAAGTTAATGCTTATATGCAAGATTAAAGCAAAACAGGAACTCATATAAGTGAAATAACTTAGATGTTTGTGGCCATGTTTATTCTTCCCATATGAGAGATCTTAGCAATTTATGGGACTGAGACTTCTCAAAGGTTTTGTATACAGTAAACAATGTATAAATGAAAATCCAGGAAACAGAAAAAAAAACACACCTGTCCCATCATTTGCTATAGGCACACCATCAAATGAAAGTATAATATCATCTTTCTTCAAAATTTTGTATGCATCTGAAAGTGGATTAATTTTGCTTACAAGCACCCCAGTCATGTCAGATTGCATGCTAAAATGGTTTCTCAGGTGAACATTTTCAGTAGTCTGGCATGACAAGCCCAGAGAGCAAAATCCAATATATTTTCCATTTTCTTCTACACCAGATATAAAATGCTTTATTACAGGTACAGGTATAATGTAACTGCAACATATATGAAAGGAGGTAATCTAGTATGCAAAATTTATGTTTGAGAAACGGAATATATAATGCTTCATGATAGTTTGCATGGTTGTATACTTGATCTAGTAACTTGATCATCATAGTTTGTTGTTGTCAATGGCATCCACCATGGCAGAATGGTATATGGCAAATATTTTGCCTGATGCCATTACAACATCTGACCATTAAGCTTGCTTATGATAACTCCTCCCTGTTTCCCTCGTTTAAACAAATGAGCTAGTAAATTTTAGGGCTAATAACATCTTAACTGAAACACAATTTCTCACACTATTCCGCATTGTACATGGACCATGTTTTTCTATAGGTTTTCATCATATCAGATCCACTAAGCTTCGGTTTTCATTCACATAATTCTTTTCTGTTTTAAAGTACCTAGATATTTTTTTTCCCTTCTAAATTTGTTTTCCTTTTACTTCTCTGTTCACTTCCCTCATTGTGCAATTTCTTTTTTTAGTTTTCATCCTATCATTCTGTTTTTGTCTATTTTCAACTTACTCTGTTTAAATTTTCCTACTCTTTTTCAAGGACCACCACTCCACTCCTAACTCAAATAGCCCATCATTTATTCAGTTCTGTCCCTTATGATGAGCTAATCTTCCAAGAAAAGCTCTTAAGTTGTTTATTGTTCTCAATATAATTTATATAAATCATTAGATCTTTATGGATGTGAGGCTACACAAGAAAGGAAATGATAAGAAATGATTATGTATTTAAGAAGAGATTGTAGTAGTACTAAACAAACAAACACCAAACCTTATGAGATAGGCTACCTGGATTGCATGATGTCATCTAGACTGGAGAAACACCGATTGAGGAAAAAATTATAGAAAATCAGTTTAAGGTAGACTGGACACATACAAAGAAAGCCATGAGAAGCACCAATGCATTAGAGCATTGTATAGCTAGTTGCAGTTGTTAAACTGCGACAGCCTTGGGTTTTGTATAACTATAGTTCTTAACCTGCAGCTGTGGGATTAATTCTGTTATAAGTCTGTTGGTGTTAGTTGCTTTTGTTCAAAGTTGTCAGATTCTGTCAAGAATCAATTTTACTCCGTTCCCTTTCTGTTATGGGTTTAGTTATGAGTAGTTAGTTGTTCGATCTCAGAGCCCTGCACTTCTATATATAGTGCATTTGTATCTCCTTTGCTTTTTGCTGAATACAATTGAATTGTCTCCTCTGAATTCTTTCAGCCATTCTTTCTCTCTTCTTTCATGCTCACTAATTCTAACATAGTATTAGAGATAGCAGTCTAGGCTTCTCCTCTTCTTAACCTAGATTTTTTCTTTTCAAATGGCCAATTCCATCAACTCATTTATTGTTGCTTCTACATTCCCAAATTCAATTTTAGAAAAATTGGATGATACAAATTTCTTGCTATGGCATCAACAAATAGAATCAGTCATCAAATCGCATCGCCTTCATTGGTTTGTTGTCAATCCATCAATTCCATCTCGCTTCTTCTCTACAGAAGACCTTAAATCAGACAACGAAAATCCTGCATATGCAGTTTGGGAACAACAAGATCAGATTCTCCTCACATGGCTTCAATCAACTCTTTCCAAGTTTATTCTCTCTCGGATGCTAGGCTGCATTCACTCATATCAAGTATGGGATAAAATTCATGAGTATTTCAACAATCAACTCGTGCTAGGGTTCACCAACTCAATTCAGAATTGCAAACTCTTGGTGATCAAAGCCTCCAAAGCTACATTCAGCCAATCAAGTCAATACGTGATGAGCTTGCGAATGCCAGATCTCCCCTTTATCTTCAAGATCATATTGATGCAATCCTCAAAGGTCTTCCTCATGAATATGGTGCAGTAATCACGGTTATTGAAAGCAAATTCAAGTCATGTCCTCTTGAAGAAGTTGCAGCTTTCTTGTTGGTTCATGAATCAAATTTGGTAAAGTATGACAAACCTGTCGTTTTTTATTTACCATCAACCAATGTTGCTCATGCAAAGGATTCTGATGGTGGTTTGCATGGGGGCTACAATCGTGGCTTCCAACAGAATCGCGGTGGTGGTGTCAATGATGGTCATTGTAACAGTACTCGTGGCAAAAGGAAGTAGATTTGCTAACTTTCAGTGTCAAGTGTGCCTTAAGTTCGTCACACTGCTGCAAGGTGCTACTACCAATATGATCAATAATATCAACCCTCTTCCTCCTTGATCCTTCACAATCCTAGCGGTGCTAACTAATCTCGGTTTTCTTAGAATATGAACAATCCCAATTCAGCATCTTAGGTTCACCCTGATAATAGTGGAACTCATCGTTCCAATGCCTAGCTCAATCCAAATTCACAGTCCAACAATACTACCCTTTCTGCAAGTACTATGATAGCCAAAGCTTCCTCTGATCCTTCTCATCCCAACACTACATGGATTCCAAACTCTAGCACCCTCATTTCATATAAAAGGAGAGTCCCAAAATATCAAGTAACTTGAGACCTTTGAAGGACCAACCAGATATTCATTGGCAATGGTCAAGGTTTTCTCATTAACTCTGCTGGTTCCTCTCATTTCAAGTCCCCTATTAACCCACACATTTCCCTTTCCACGAGCCAACTTCTCCATGTCCCTTACATTACCAAAAATTTTATTAGTGTGAGTAAATTTGTCAGGGATAATCATGTATTTTTTGAATTTCATCCTAATGTTTGTCTTGTTAAATCTCAGGTTTCCAATAAAGTTCTAATTTAACGAAAAGCTGGTCCAGATGGTCTCTATACCTTCCCCAATCTGTAGTTGTTAAACTGTCAAAATAATTATGTAGCTTGTTATCTTTTTGTTGATGTTAATTCCACAAATGTTCATTATGTTTTGTCTTGTAATTCTGAAAACAGTGCTAAAAAATGAAGTTCCTTACGGCATGCTCGCCTTGGACATCCTAATTTCTCAGTTTTAAAGTTTATTCTACAGCATTGTAAGATCCCTATTTCTAATACATAGATTTCTGCAATGTCTGTGTTATTGGAAAATCTTGTAGACTTCCTTCCAATACTTCCACTACAGTTTACTTTTCTCCCTTAGAATTAGTATACAGCAACTTGTGGGGACCCTCTCATATTACTTATGCAGATGGTTTTCTGTACTATGTTATATTTGTTGATGCTTTTTCAAAATATACTTGGCTGTATCTGCTTAAAAGCAAGGCTGACAGAGGACCCCAAATATTTAAATCCAAAAGAAGTAATTCGACTAGGACCCCAAATATCTGAATGAGCAGTAGAGAAGGCTAAATTACTTCTTGATTTATCTTTACTTGAAAAAGAAAACCTAACATGTTTGCCTAATTGACAAGCTTCACATTCTAAAGTTTGGATTTTCTGGATACTAGGAGTCATTATCTTTAATTTGGCAAGAGTAGAGTGTCGAAACCGATCATGCAACAATTTAGGAGAAATGGATGCAAGACAAGACACGGAAAAGCTAGATTCCAAGTAATAGAGATCTCGTGATTCATGTCTTGCGCCAAGCTGTTTACCTGTACCACGGTCCTCAATGACAAATGAGTCAAAATTAAATATAACTGAACAATTTAAGGATTTAGTTAATTGACTCAAGGAAAGTAAATTAGAACAAGAAGGAATGTACAAAACAGAAGATAAATTTAAGGAGGGAGAAATAGATATTAAACACACTCGTTGAGCTGAAACCATTGACCCATTGGCTAATGTGACCAGATGGGGAAATTTGGGAGGTGATAAAGATGAAAACAAAGAGTTATTACCGGAGATATGGTCTGAAGCACCAGAGTCAACAATCAATGGGTTTTGACCTTTCATAGATTGAGAAATGCAGGCCGTTGAGACATTAGGTCCAGAAGAAGATCCAACAAGGTTGTTAGACTTCATCCTCAAATACTCTTGGTATCCTTGATATTCTTCTTCAGATAGTTTTCTCTCTTCCGGTTTCTCAAACCTTGATATATGAGCAGACTTGTCTGGAAAACCATGCAGGGAGTAGCATGTCTCATAAGGATGACCCATCCTTTTGCAATGAGTGCATTGTGGACAATTACCTCTTCCACCACGACCTCTATTTCTACGTCCTCCTCTTCCTCTTGAAGATATCATAACAGAAGACTCCATATTATTTTCAAGAGAGGTACTCTCATTGCTTAAGGTATGAACACGAAGGAGACAAGTAGTTAAGCTCTCCATGGACAGAATATCTTGTCCGGTCAGAACTTGATCACAAATGTGATTGAATGTCGGGTTCATACCACGAAGAATCATAACCATATAGAGATTATCAAGCCATTTCCTTATTTCTTCTATAGAATCAACTTCTAAGAAAAGCTTCAATTCTTTTGCAACGGCTTGAGCTTCGGAAACATAAGACACTATATCTGAATCATTTTGTTTAAGGAGGCTAGCTTTTGAACACAATCAAACGAGCGTTGGATGTCATTAGAGTAGATATCTTGGGCTTTCTTCCAAAACAAATAACAGGTTTTGAATGCTCTGAGGTTCCTCAATATCTTAGGTTCCACTGACTGTCATAGAAGAGCACAAAGATGAAAATCAAGTTTCTTCCACTGAGCTTTCTGTTCAGCTGATCCCTCAATATCTACCTTTTTTAGATGCTCATGGTGTCCTTGACCAAGGAACCAGAGTTCCACAGAATCAGCCCAAGATAAATAATTTTTTATTGAGCTTTTCTGTTGTGATGACAGCAAATCCAAAAAATAGGGAGAATGGGACCAGAATTGACTGAGGTAAAAGAAGACATTTTTTAGATCTGAAAAAGGTAAGAAAGGAGGCCCGAGAGAGAGATTTGAGTTAACTCTAAGAAAACTTGCTGAAACTGACAAACAAAGACCGGCAATGGCACCACAGCTCCTGCGACCAAGACGACAACGAACGGAGCACGATTCGCCGACGCATGGAGCTCACGCGCCTAATGTTTGGCAGAGTTGCAACGGCGCGTGTGACGGCAGCTAGCAAAGCGATTACCAAGGGTAGACAGCGCACGTCGAGGCGCACCTAATGTTGGGTCTGCGGAGAGAAAGGCACCGGAGGCGGACGACGGCAGACAGCCTACTGTGACTCTAGACTTAAAGACCAGGGTCAAACCCGTTCTGATACCAACTTGAGTATAGAAAAAGCTTGAGTTGCATACTCAACTTAGAACCTCTTATTAATAGAGATGCAATACAATCTAGAAAAATCAGAGTAGTGAATACAACTACCACCAACCTCTGACATACAAACAATAAATGAACCAGAATATACCTCAACTAACAACTAATAACCAAATACAATATTAATTTAACAAAAATCATGGTTGAACTTCAATTTGATTCCAAAATAAAATGTTTACAAACAGAATGGGGAGGAGAATTCAGACCTTTAACCCTATTCGTAAACAGTTATGGCATTCATGTCCACACACAACACAAGAATGGAGTTAGTGAGAGAAAACATAGACATATCATTGAAATTGGTCTAACCCTTCTAAAACATGCCTCATTGCCTTTAAAATTTTGGGATTTTGCATTCAGTGTTGTTGTTTACCACTTTACCTTAAAAAGTGTATTACCCTCTATTGTTCTTCATTTTGAGTCACCCTTTAAGGTTCTTTTCAAACAAACCCTTGATTATCTCTTCCTAAGAACCTTTGGTTGTGCATGTTTTCCATTCTTAAGACCCTATAATAGCCATAAACTAAATTTCAGGTCTCATGAATGTGTTTTTCTAGGGTACTCTAACTCTCACAAAGGAGATACAAATGCACTATAGATGTGCAGGGCTCAGGGATCAAGCAACTAACTCATAACTAAACCCATAACAGAAAGGGAACAGAGTAAAACTAATTCCTAACAAAATCAAATAACTTTTAACAAAAGCAACTAACACCAATAGACTTCTAACAAAATAAATCCCACAGTTGCAGTTTAAGAACTGCAGTTATACAATTAACCCAAGATTTTTGCAGTTATTTAACAACTGCAGCTAGCTAGACAATACTTTAACACAATGAAAAGAGAAGATTGCATGATTTAGTATTGTGAAAAGGTAGGATGGGAAGCCAAGAAGGACTTTCAAAGAAATAGTCAATAGATGAGATTCATGTCATGCAAAAAAAAAATCAAGAGATCCAATGGTAAACTAATTCTAAAACCTTGTTTTTTACCTAGCTAAATGGTATTGTGTGATCCCTATAGATGACCTCAATTGGTGGGATAACGCTATATTAATGTTGTCGCATTTACTTTCTTGGATTCCTAAAGAAACTATGGCAAATTTTTCCGTAGCTGCCATTAGCATCCATAGTCCATAAACCCTTGGCAATACTGTCAATACTAATTTAGCTATAAAGAAGCAAAAAAAACAAAAGGACAAATCATACTGCTTAATTGAACACTCAAACCAGTTTTTTTAAAAAAACTAATTGAACCGACTGTTTTAAATAGTTCGATCCTAATACCATATATACAAACTTTTTTTAGAAAACTAGTTTGGAACTAGAACTACTTTTGCAAATTCATAACTAGTTCGAAAAAAGTTCTGAATTTAAACTGGTTTCAAACTGGTGTTATCTACTCAACGTGTTTCTTAAAGGGATGTGGATATTTCCACAGAGGTCTGGAATGCGTCAGCAAAGGTGTTTCTTCTCAGTTCGTTATCCACAAGGATATGAAATTTGTCACAAAGGTTATAAATAATAAACATATCACCTTTATACAATTACAATTTTCACTGCATGATATTTTCCCATGCATGTCACACGTTACAAGAAACAAAAGCACACTATTTCAAACACAAAAAAAAAAAAAACATTAACAATTATTTGGCTTAGCTTAAATGCTTAATTAGAAATTTGCATGGTCTTAACATCAAAGTTTGCTTTAACTGAAAATGGAAGTTTCCCATTTCAATTCTTTGTAGGATGGAATTAGAAAATCAATCGCCGCAGAACTTTAAGGGTAGAAGAGTGGTTGGGCAACCCAATAGTCAGAGAGAACCTTTATTAGGCTCTTGATACCATATTAGAAATTGTGGAATTGGGTCTAACTCAACCTTACAAAACCATCCTGTAAAGTAAGGTTTGCACCTCATCTGTATATTATTGTTTGGTCATATCACTCGTCGATGTGAGATCTCCAACACTATTAGGAATGGTAGAATTGGGCTTAACTCAACCTTACAAAACCGGCTAGTAAGGTCAGGTTTGCACCTCATTTATATACTATTGTTTGGTCATATCACTAGTTGATATGTGATCTCTAACACACTCTCACACCGAGAATGGGTCGAGCGTGAAGTTTGACATTTGTGGGTGGTCCGATAGTGGCTTGATAGCGGATAACACAATATACCCAATAACAATAATCGCCAGGATAGGTTCTAATACCATGTTAAAATCAAAGAAAAATAGATAAATAATGAACTGAAACCATGTGTGTCAATATACACGAGATGAATGTTTATATAGTTTTATTTCATAGGTTACACATGAATATAAAAGATATGATTCTTTATAATCTCTAAGATATTATTTTTACATACTATATTTAAATTATCTAAGATTCTCAACAGGTATCAAGATTATCTTTGGTGGAAAATCACAAATCAAAGCTCAGCTATCTTATGTCCACAGTATTTCAACAGCAATATGTTTCTCAACTAGCAATTGATCAAAGTGAAATAGTATTCAAAATGTCATCACACCTTCTCCAAAGGATTGTCGTCTCTTCCTCTACTTGTTTCAAATGTCTAGTCCCATTGTGTTGTTATTTGAGTTTAAGGATCCCACTTTGTTTTGGTATGATATGAGGAAGTATATGATGTACATCATGGCTCATATGAAGTATTGGATTAGTCAGCATATGAGTTCCAACCATGGATTTAATTCAAGATTCACCAAAAAAATCTAAACTAGAAGAATCATCGGTGCTTGTTGAAGTCCTCTACCTTGGAGTTGTTTACATTTTTTATGTTTTAGTTCATATGTTCTAAGCTTGGAGCATTTAATTTATATGTTTTAGCTTGAGGGGAAGTGATAATGAACTAGTTTTATCTATCTATTAGTGCAGTATTGTAAAGGGTTGAAAAAGGTAGTTTTTGTGTATTCTAAAAAGCCTAAGTAGTAGTAGGTTCCCCTAGTCTGAACATGTCTTCTCTTTCTTGTTATTGTACCCTTTTTATTATATATGTGCATGTATATATATAGAGAGAGAGGGGAAGGACATATTGAGTAAGAAAAATGTTTATTGTGAAAAATGAAAGGATTGATAATAACCATTAAAATTATAAATAACAGCTAAGATTAAAATAACCACTTAAAGATATTATGTGTCTCCTTTACCATAACTTATCTGCAACTGTACCACCATTGCCACCACCGCTGCATCATTGTCGCCACTACCACTACCACCCCAACAGCGCGGTAGTGGTGGCAACATCAACAATGGTGGTGGCAGTGGTGGGGTTGAGAGTGGTGGGGTTGAGGATGCGGATAAGTTACTGTGAAGAAGATATATAATATTTTTAAGTTAGTTGTTTTAATATGAGCCATTATTTTTAATCATACGATTATTATCAATTTCTCTCATTTTTTATAATAAACATTTTTCTCACTATACATCCTTTTTTTTTTTTGCAAGAGAGTGCAGAAGGATGCACTTGAGTAACAATTCTTAAGAACCTGATTTTTTTTTGCCTATTTTTTCAGTCCATTTGCATTGTTTTCTTTCCCACGCATGCTTTGCCCCTATTTAAATTTTTTTTGTCGCTCATTTTAATAATATTTCCCACCCATTCGCTTGGTTTTTTTCTTGATCATTTGCATAATTTTCTTTCCCACCCATTTGCTTAGTTTGTTTCTTGACCATTTGCATGGTTTTTCCCACTCATTTTGTACATTTGTGATTATTCATGTGAATATTGGATATTCACATAATTTTTTCATATAAACAGGAAAATTTTTATGAACTTTTTAGCCACATGAAATTTTTATGGGTACTAGTTTGTTTCACAAAGTAGTTTTTATGTAGTTTCTTTCATTACTAAACTTATTCGTGAACTACTGAATTATACTAATATATATATATATATATATATATATATATATATATATATATATATATATATATAAAATACACACACACCGGAAATTGACGGTTTAATGAATCTTAAGCTTTGAACACAGGAATAATAAAGGAAAAAGAAACTCAGTCTTACCCTATATTCTCAGCACCGGAAAGATTTTGGAATGCTACTCCAGCAACCTTATTGCTCATAATTGCAGGTCCACCACTGTTCCCTGGATTTATGGCTGCATCAATCTGTATTGCCATCAGCTGTGACGCACCATGGACATATTGTGTAGGTTCAACCCTGGAAACAACTCCTTTAGTGACTGAAATGTTGTCACCACCTGCAAACAAACACATACGAATGATTTAATTTATACGTGTTGTCACCTCAGCCACAGGTGTTCACAGATTCCTAATGGAATATATGCCTCATATAACTTACACTTTGCAGTAATGTTACTTACCTGGAAGCTTTTTATTTTTCCTTTTGGGAGAAAAGTGTTTTTCAGGAGAAAAGTGTTTTTCAGGAGAAAGAAGTGCAAACGACTCAGAGAACATCCCCCATCACAAAAAGGGGGGAATAGTGAAAGCAAACAAGAGGAAAACATTAACTGGAAAGAACCTTTTAGTTTATCTGTAACCCAACAATCACTGCAACTCATCCAAGTTGTTGGAAGTTTATTTCACTAGGAAAACCTTTTAGACCATTAATTATCATACATCAAGTTTTGGGGGAGTATTTCATTAAGGGATATTCGGATATTCTTCCTTAGGGGCTTTACCTCATGTCTATTCGCTTTTATTTGAATAACATTTGAAATAATTTTTCTATTTAAGTTTCAAAAATATTTCTTAATATTTTCAACTTAGGAACCTGAATGATGAAAAACGAGTGAATTAGACTTGCTAACTCTTCCACTCAATTCTATCCATCTCTCCTCCAATTCAAACCACTTTGGACTTTCATTCTTTTCATATTTTGGTGAGTTTTTTGCAAATCATTTTTTCAACTTTTATGCATTTTCCTAATCATTAGTAGTTTCTTCCTAATCTAAAAACTAAAACAGTAAAACCATCTCTTAGGCGAAGTCTTTTGCTTGGAACCTAAGACAATTGTACTAAATAGGAACCATAGTAATGCATGTTTTAGATTCACCACATAGTTCTTTCTTCTTATATGTATTTTCAATGAATATTTAGTTCTTGCTTTGTAACAAAACTTCTTTCTGATGAAATATAACCTATTTGTCTTGATCTTCGGACTGTAACAATGAGCCTGTGTTTTTTGGCAGTATGCAATGTGTGCAGTTATTTTCGCCCAGTCTCATAGTCAGTATGCAATGGTGTATGTAGCTAGACTGTTAGGTAGCTGCATCAGTTTCTATTTGGAATGTGCTATGGGATTAGGATTGTGTCTATAGCTTCTCTTTGGTGCTATGCTAGGGTACTTTCCAGGGAATTTCAATAACCGATATCAAAAGAAATTGGACAGCTTTTGTGCATTGCAGCCATTTTTGGCTTGCTTTTTATTACTATATATATTATTCGCCCATAGTCTCATAGTCAGTATGCAACGTTGTATGCAGCTAGACTGTTAGGGAGCAGCATCAGTTTCTGTTTGGAATGGGTTATGGGATTGGATTGTGTTTATAGCTTCTCTTTGGTGCTATATTCGAGTAGTTTTCAGGGGATTTCAATTACTGATATCCAAGAAATAGGACAGCTTTTGTGCATTTTGCGGTTATTTTGGCTTGTTTTTTATTACTATTCACGAGGATGTCTTATCTTTCTTTTGTTATAGATACTTTTTTTCATCCCTAGTAACAAATCAGAAAAAAGGAATACAACACAAAATATGTAACACAAATTAATCCATACTCTATTGTTACCTTGAGGATATCCCACAACAGCAACAGCTTCTTGTAGAAATGGGACATCTCCAAGCTCCAGGTGATTCATACCATCCCAAAACTCTTCATCCTCAATAACCAATATAGCTAAGTCACATTCATGACCAACAGCTTTGACTTCTGCTCTATATTTGGTGGGACAGCCATGTTTCCTTACAAGTACAAAAGAATGATCAGCTACCACGTGAGCATTTGTAAGAATCTTTCTACCCAGAATTACAAACCCTGCATCATCATCATAATGATTTTTGAGAGAAAAGTAAAAGCAAAAAAGCATGGCAAGGACATAAATGCTGAAACAAATTTACAGAGATTACCAATTGAGTCCTCAAAATACATGCATTTTCTCAGTTTAAATTTTATATTATAATATATATATATATATATAAACTCTTACAGTTACATTTCATCTTAGCTTAGTCCAGTCGTATACATAAAAGTCAAACAGAACCAAATTGAGATAATTAAAAAGCAACAAGGTTAATAATCAATTAGTACATAGAGAAAGGTTGTGTTTCTTTCAAAATGAAGATGCAAGTAAAATAAACTGACCAGAACCCGTTGCTTCCCTCTGGGATTTGCTCTGCCAGGGAAGCAAGTGGTTGGGGCTACACGAAACAGTGAAAACTTTAACTACAGAATTCAATGCAAGCTCGACCGTCGCGTTGGCCCTCCTAACTGGTGTTCGTCTACCGTATCTTTTGAACACAATCGCGGAAGACGTAAATTTAGTTTGTTGGGTCACAACAGTTGACAGTGACTGAGAATCAGCATTCTGTATTGCCAAACGATAGTCTTTCAGCAGATGCGAAAACGATAAAAGGTTTCGAGCTCTGCGGACAAGTGACGACATTTACCGGCTGGCGACCCCTACACCTTGAATGAGAGACCCACGTACTAACTTTTTCTTTATATACATTAGGGTAATCCTTAAGGTATAAGTATTAAATATGTTTCTCTTTAAAAAAACTATCTTTTATTAGCAAAAACAGAAACATTTTATTCACATTTTTATTTTGGATATTATAAAAAAATTGAAATTTTAATTTAATATGTTTTATATTAATATAATAAAATATAAATAATTCACTGTGTTATTTTAGATATAATATAATAGAATATATTTTGTTAATTTATATATTTTTTTGTTTATAATTACATAATAGAAACATCTTAGATTATCAACAAATATAACAGATTTGTAATGAATTTGAAAAATTTGAGAGAGGAAAAAATTTGAATAAAATTCAAAATTTTGTTTTGCCTATGTATTTGCATTTTTATTAAAAATATTAATGATCAAATTATACATCCATTAACAAAACTTATATTTGTGAAAACAAATGTTTAGAAGGGTAAAATAGTTATAAAATACGACCATCAAAAGTTCATGTTCTCATTATATAATAACTAGTGAAAACACAGATGTTGTCGTCGCTCTTGTGTATTCGCATTTTTATTTTTGTACATTATAACAAATTTAGGATTTTAATTTAATATATTTTGTAATAACATGATAGAATATAAACAATTTATTGTGTCATTTTGTGTATAATATGATATAATATATTTTGTTAGTTTGTATATTTCTTTATTTATTACATGATAAAAACATGTTACATCATCAACAAATATGACAAATTTGCAATGAATTTTAAGAAAATTGGGAAAGGAAAGAATTTGAATAAAATTCAAAAATTTTTTTTGCCTATGTATTTGCATTTTTATTAAAAATAGTAATGATCAAATGTATACATCTATTAATAAAATTTATATTTGTGAGAGTGGAAAAAGTAATAAAATGTTTAGAAGGATAAAATAGTCATCAAATATGGATACCAAAATTTTATATTCTCATTATATAATAATAATATGCCATAAAAAATTTAGATTTTTAAGTTAATATGTTTTTTTAATAACATGATAGAATATAAATAATTCACCGTGTCATATTGTGTACAATAATTTTATTTTAGTATTTATTTTTTTTTACATTAATATGATAGAAACATGCTAGATCATCAACAAATATGTAAGATTTGTAATGAATTTTAAAAAACGAAGAGACAGAGAGTTTAAATAAAATTAAACATATTGTTGCACATGCATGTTTTCATTTTTATTCAAAACATTTATGATAGAAGGTAAACATATATTAATGATATTTAAAGAAAGCTGATTTTGGTAAGGTAGAACATGTGAAGATATGCATTTATTATTGTGAGAGAAGTCATAAAATGTTCAAAAGGGTAAAACAGTCATAAAATGTAGACACCAAAATGTCTTATTCCTATTCTATATTCGCATTTATATTTATGATCAAAGGTAAACATGTATTAATGATGTTTGAAGAAGGTTGATTTTATGGACACGAAAAATATGCATTTATTATTGTGAAAGAAATCATAAAATATTTAGAGGGGTAAAATAGTCATAAAATGTAGACACCAAAATGTCTTATTCCTATCATATATTACTTGCGAAAATACAGGTGTTATTGCGTCTGTGTATTCACATTTCTATTTTGATGTGTATAATCATTTTAGAGTTTTAATTTAACATGTTTTTTAATAACATGATAGAATATATAAATAATTCATCGTGTCATTTTGTGCACAATAATTTTAGTTTAGTATATTTTTATGTTCATGTTAACATGATAGAAATATGTCAAATCATCAATGTATATGTAAGATTTGTAATGAATTTGAGAAAATAGAGAGAGAAGAAAATTTGAATAAAATTAAACATCTTGTCACGCATGTGTATTTGTATTTTTATTACAAAAATTTATGATTGAAGGTATATATACATTAATGATGTTTTGGGAATGTTGATTTGTGGTAAGGTAGAACTTATGAAGATGTGCATTTATTGATATGAGAAAAGTTATAAAATGTTTAGAAGGCTAAAATAATCATAAAATGTAGACATTATCATGTCCTATCCTAATTATATATTACTAGCAAAAACACAGGTATTGTCATGTCTGTGTATTTACATTTATATTTTGATATGTTATAATAAATTTAATATTTGAATTTAATATGTTTTGTAATAACATGATAGAATATGAATAATTCATTGTGTCCTTTTGTGTATAACATGATAGAATATATTTTGTTATTTTGTAAATTCCTTGTTTATGATTACATGATAGAAACATGTCAGATCATCACCGATTATGAGTTTATGACAGATTTACCTGTGTAAAATTTGTGAGAGGAAATAATTTAAATAAAACTCAAAATATCATTTTGCCTGTGTATTCAAAATATTAATGATCAAAGATATACATTTATTAACAAAACTTATATTTATGAAAGTGAAAAAAGTCACCAGAATGTTTAGAACGGTAAAATAGTTATAAAATGTAGACAATAAAAGGTCATATTTTCATTATATAATATTATATAGAATATAATATTATAGATTATTGCTCATACATATAGATTATAGATAGTAGGGTAATAAAGTATACTGGGTATGAATCTTTTTAAAGTGTTTTTTTTCTTAATTTTATAAAGTTGATCTAGTGACAAAGTTTACATTTAGTGAGAAAAAGATTATGGGTTCAAATTTGTCCTATGACAAAAAAGTTTATTTTTTAATTTTAAAATATGAATAAGAGTAGAATAAGTATTTTCAAAAGTAGACATCGAAATGGGGTGTTCTTTTATTAATGGTATAAAAGTATAGATTAATATTATATATATATATATATGTGTGTGTGTGTGTTATAGACCATAGATAATAGAACAATTATCCATGTTGGATATAAATCTTTTAAAGTATTTTTTTTAAGTTATAAGGTTTATCTAGTGACAAAATTTACATTTGGGAATGAGAGTTACTGGTTCAAGTTCCTCCTATATGACAAAATAATTTATTTTTTAATTTTCAAATAGATATAAAGGTATAATAGTAATTTTGAAAAGTAGACATAAAAAAGGGTATTCTCTTTATTTATAATATATATATATATATATATATATATGTATATATACATACATATATATGATAGATAATAAATAGTAGAACAACTATTCATGTTTGATATAAATGTTTTAAATTAATTTTTTTCTTAAGTTATAAGGTTGATATAGTGACAAAATTTACATTTAGTCAGTGAGAAGTTGCGGGTTTGAGTCATTCAAATGACAAAATAATTTATTTTTTAATTTTCAAATAGGTATAAGGGTAGGATAACTATTTCGAAAATTTGATATAAAAAGAAGTACTCCCTTTATTAATAATATATATATAATAGATGTTGAATATAAATGTTTTAAAATAATTTTATTATTAATGTTATCAGGTTGGTCTAGTGACGAAATTGATGTTTACCTTTTAAACTGTATATGTGTATGTGTATATATATTATTGACAGTATAACAATTATGGTTGTTAGTTATAAAAGTTTTAAAGTAATTTTATTATTAAAATAATAAGGTTTAAGGTTTTGAGTTAAAATCTTTTGTAGATATATCATATATTATATATATATATTATCATAGATTTTTTATAGTAGAACAATTATGGATGTTGAATATAAAGATTTTTAAGTAATTTTATTTTTAAGATTATAAAGTTGATATAGTGACAAATTTGAAATTTAAGAAGTTAGAGATTATGGGTTCAAATCTTCCATTAAAAAATAATTTATTTTTTATTTTTTGAACATGTGTAAAAGGGTATAATAAATATTAAAAAAAGTATAAATAAAAATAAGTTATTGTCTCCTTATAGAATAGGTAACTAACCTCTCTAGACTTGCAATCATGTTTACTCTTATAACAAACTTTAGTTAAGGAGATTAAATTTAAGTATCATTCCAAGCCATGAACTCGTAGTGTTTATAATTATATTTAATGTCACTCAAGATATTTAAATTAGTAATTTTATTTGTGTATAAAATTTAAAAACTAAGTAAGAATATAAGAAATATACAATTTGTACATTAGACGAGTTTAATATGTATAGGAAGACCTTAAAATATGTTGTTCTTTCATAATTTAGTAAATATTGAAAATAGTGTTATTAACCAAAATACTATTTTAGTAAATAAATTTATGGTAAATTTCACTTTTGATTTTTTATCTTATTATTCTTGTTCAATTTGGTTCTCACATTTAAAAAAAAAATAATAGTATTTTATTATTTATAATTATTCATTTAGGCTTCATTGTCACTGAACCGTGAGTCATGACGTCATTAGTAGGTGCAACAAAAGTCCAATTCACATTAGTTTTTAATGAATTTAATTTGGCTCACACGGATATTTTATGTTTTTAATGAGATTCTATTTAGTCTTTTGCATAGGTGAATCATTTCATCCATTTTAAGTTGTGATAAATTCGTTCATACCAACATATGTATACATAGTCATTCTCACCTTGACCCAAATCATTAAGTGTATGTTGGAGTTACACTTGAAAAATACTTTTGAGATTTAGATATATTTTTATGAGAAAAACTCAATTTGGTAACATGTATTATTATTTCCACAAGTATTTTTATGCTTTTTTTTTTCCCTATAAATGAGTTTTATGAGAAAAAAATACCTAGATTACTTTTGTATTAATTTTACAAACTTTTATCCAATCACAACCTAAAACTTGTACAGTCATATTTCATTTCCTAATTAACCTTGTACTAGGAGAAAGGATTTAACGAGATTTCAATAATTTGTGAAAGGATTTTGGTTAGCTAGTATGAAAATTTTCATTTTTTTTTTTTAAAAAAGCGAGATTTAAAATCCTAAATGCCTATTTTCTTAATACCGGTTAAGGTTATTTTTTCTAGCAAAGTTTTTTTTTTCAACGTCACCAAGGGATTTTTTTTTTTGTTGATGTTTGCCTACATTTCTTTTTTTCTTTTGTGTGTGGATGTTAGCTATACTTATTTCTCAACTCATGTTACACAATATGGTTTTTTGGACATGCCAATCAAGGTGAAAAATTTCTCTCTGCACCCCAATATCCCAATAACTTCTCTCTGCATCTCAATAAATGTAGAAAAAATCTAAAATGCTCTTAAGTAAATAAATAATTTAACTCCTTTTTTATCTCCTTATACTTCTTCCACAAACTTTTTTGTTTAGTTTTGTGTCCTGCATATCCTTTTTTTTCCTCCTTCATTCTTCACTTGAAGTTTGCGCCTCTTTGCACATCCGTTCATCTTCTCATTCGCGGTCATCATTATCCATGTCTCGTTCATCCCTCGTCGGCAGAGGTGTCCAGACTTGGAAAATAATTTGCAACATTTTTTACAAGTCCGAAAATGGGTGTTTGGATTTGTAAAAAAATTCCAAATTTTTTACAAGTCACACAAGGGTTACGGACTTATAAAAACTTTTGCAAATTTTTTTTAAGACTCCGAACAAGGGTTTTCATGCTAGTAAAAAAATTTGCAAAATTTTACAAGTTCGAATAAAAGTGTGTGGACTTGTAAAAAAAATTGTAATTTTTTTACAAGTCCGAATAGGGGTGTCAAGACTTGTAAAAAAATTTGCAAAAACCTAATTTCATAATGTACTTGAGAGAAGATAAACGAAAACCTTAACAGGAAAAACAAAGCATCTTAACCTAAAAGAAGAAAACAAATGCAGACGTGATAAGCACAACACAAACACATGAAGAAAGAAAAGAGAAAGTCGTTGATTAGAAGAAAAACAAAGTTAAGTGAGGGAAGCAAATAAGAGAGGTGCGAAATGAGAGAAAGGTGATGACGAAAGATGAAGAGAAAAAGGCGAGTCATGGTAATTAAATTTTTACTATTTTCATTAAGAGTCTTTTTGCAATTTTAAAAATTTATGGAGATGTAGGGAGAACTTATAGGGGTGCAGGAAGAAATTCTCACCAAGGTGTTTAGTTGCTAATGTTAGCTAGAAAAACTTTTAGTTAACCTTAACTTAGATTGTTTTTGGCTAGTGTTAGCTACCATGATTTTTTTATTGACATTGGTCGAAAAATAACCTTGAAACTATTAACTTGGCCAACATTGACAAGAAAATCTAGTTGACTTTTAGCCCAAAAAATCCAACTGATGTTAGCTTAAAAAAACTTAATAGATGTCAACAAAAATATATAGCATTAGTTTCAAACAAATACTTACCATGTTAGGCTTAAAAGGTTCAAACTATTTATACCCTTATGGTTTTGATGATTAAAATTAATTATCTAACATTTTAATTGTAAGATGATCATAATGACTTGAAATTGCTTATATAATGCTATCGAGAGATAAGAATGTTGTAAAAAAATAAAAAGCTAGCAGACGACAGACTGTTTTGTCATTTGATAAGAAACTTTTTGTCGCAAGATTGAAACTTTTGATGAAGATCAAAAGACTGAAACTACTAACGCAAATCAAAAGACTGTAGTTGCTTATATAAACCATTTGTTGTTGACTAAGACTGAACCCTGAAGCTTCTAACTATTTGAGAGATCATCTATTTCAAGCATATGATGAAGGGAGACAAGACTGTTTGTTTTGAATCATCTTATGAAGGGAGACAAAATTGTCTTAAGGGACTTACTATACAAGACAACACCTTTTGGAGGAGCATACTTATATGTGGACCATTCTATAAAGATTATTTCTCACGAAATTCACACCCTCTTCCAAGCAAGTTTCTACTAAAGAGAAAAATATCATCCTAATGGATCCTTAGAATCGGAATTGAATGGATTTTTCTATCATGAAAAGATAGGTCACGAATCTTGAGGTGATCAAATAAAAAGTTAATTCAATTAGAAATAAAAATTCAAGTTCTGAGCAGAAGACTTTGTTTTAAGTTTGAAAATATAAAAAAAATAAAGCAAGACAAAGAATGATTAAAAGTTCACCATATTGTCATATCATTTGAATATTATGATAAGTTGACTTCTACAAGGATTATCATTTTCAAAAAATGACACAAAAGTAGAAATTCAAATTGTGCAAGTGGATAAAAAAGCAAAAGTGATAAGTAGAGTTATAAAGATGAGATCCACCTAAAAAAAGTTACTATAATACAATCATAGATTGCAAAGCAACCAATAAAAGCAAATTGATATGCAAAATTGATAAATGATGCTGAATATCAGAGAAAAAGTGACAAACTCGTGATAACCTCTCATAATGCATTTAACTCAAAGTCAATAATCAAGTTGCATGAAACCAATTTTTCATCATTCAAAAAGAGAAACATTCATTACTAGATGACTATAAATAGAGATTCATGAAAGAAAAATAACAAGACAAGAAACATGGTGAATTATATAGATTTGGAGATTTTTCTCTAAGATTTCCTATTGTTATCTTGAATTAGATACACTCAAATTGAGTGATAAAAATCTCTCATGTATAAGCTTCTAGTGAGCCTAGTTGTTTTGTTCTTTGCCTAGTGAAGTTACTTAGTGTGAGCGAAACAATTATATCCTCTCCTTAAGAGTTGACTTGTATGATTTATACCTTTATCTTGTAGAGTCGGGAGTGACTTGTTATTGAAAGAATACTCGATAGAAAGCTAGGAGTAACTTAGTGGCTAAACAACACTGGAGTCTTTAACTCATAGGGAATTGTATTGTATAATCATGAATGCTTTAACAATATTTATTGTAAGGCATAAATGGCACAAAAGAATATTTGTTGTATTTTCAATTAAAACAGTGATGTAAGAAAATCGCAAGTGTACGATCTTGTAAGTAATAATATAAAAATTGTTATCTCCACAAAAACTGTATTTGGCAAAAAAACAATTGTTAGTATTGAGAATTAAAATACAATAAAATATAAAAGGGAAAATATAAAATTCTATAATTTGGAATATTGTAATTCAAAATAAATATAAAATCTTAATTAAAATAAAAATAAATTTTTGGATTTTGTATATTGGAAAATAAGGAAAGATCAGTTAAAATAAAAGCAAAAAAGAAAATTCAAGATTTGGAAATTAAAATTTAGAAAACTTTTAGAATTGGGGTTTCACACTATAACGACTTATTGAAAATTCAAGATTTTAATTACCTTTATGTTCTTATTGGTTCTTTATGAATGTTAATTAACCAAGGCAACTTTCATCATCTTTCAAGGTACGAAAATGTATCTAATTAAATTAACCTTTACTTTAATGATAATTATGTTCAATTAAACTCATTAGATTATTTGTTAATTCATTAGTTCTCGAAATATTAAACCTACTTTCGTGATTTAATTTCTAAGTTCATTCCCTAGGTTTCCAATGATTAAATTTATCTTTGATCCTTCCCTAATTATTTACGACTACAGAAACGATGATTAAGCATATTATATCGATAAAACAACTGAGAAAAACCATACGAATCCAATAAAAAACAATAAAAATACTTAATTTATCATCAAAGAGTCAAGGGCTAAGCCACAATTCTGGAATGATAAAGTTCTACTCACACATAGTCGTGAGTATCAAAACAAACAAATAAAAAAGACATAAAAAATTTAACCTAAAAAAAAAAAGTGAAAGGGAAAAGAGAGACTCCAATACCTTGTGTATAGTCATAAAGAAAGAAGAAAAACAAAATTACTTAAATATCCACATAAGAGTGGCAAAAAAGCCTTCGAATTTTGGTATGGTCGAAAACTAAAATTTGAAATAGATACCAAAACACCTTTAAGATATCAAGATAAAAGGGATTTCAAATTTGCAAGATAAACTGAAACCACCAACAGAAAGGAAAACACAAGAGACTTTGGATTTCGGCATAACTAAAAACTAAAAATGTGAAATGACACGGTTAAAAGAAGGAAGTGATGTCAACAATACAAGGGTTTTCGGCCACGCCAAAGACCTTATGTCCATAATAAACTAATTAACCAAATTAATTAGAGACTAGTTAACATAATTACTAATTAACGTTACTCCAAATAAAATTGAGTAAAGTAAACAAGACACCTATTGGATAAAGACAAAACATGATGGATAAAAGGTAACACATAACATTAAACAAGTAATAACCATCACGTAAAGAACATGTCTTTGCTATAAAATGGTTGGTTATGAGGTATGTGTCAACATTCATTCATAGAGTAGTTATTACTCTCTACTTCCCATACTTTACATATTTTCTGACTCGAGCGTTGAACTTCTCTTTTGTAGATTTTTCCCCTTGGAGGAATAAAGACATTTCGGCAAGTTCACCGTAAATAGTACCCAGGTACTTTTCGGCAGGAACACCCTGGTTATAAAATAAAAAGTTTTCTATTTAAACTAGCGTAACGACTTCCTAATGTCTCAATAAAAAATAAAATGAAATAACTTAAACTAATCACACAAAGGAATGCATATTTTGCACTAGAGTACAATCTTATAAATTTTTAATTAACTACTTTTTCTTCCAAGTTGTCTTCAAAAGCTCAAAGCTTCACTTTAGTGCCTCAAATCAGTCTAAGAGTGTCTAAAATACTAATAAATCATATCATAAAACACCAAAAGCATAAAAAATTTCAAAATATAATAAAAAATTAATTTAAAATAAAACCTTCAAATAGTTTAAAATGCAACACATCAAACAACTCCAAACTTAAATTTTGTTTGTCATCAAACAATAACTCTGACTCAAATTAAAATAGAGATACCAAAATAGGACACAAAAAAATTATAAGTAAATGCAATAGAAAATAATCATGTAAAAAAAATTCTCAATCAAGTCCAATTAGAGACAATTTTTCCAAAAATAATGCCTAAGGGAATAGATTCACTCAACTCACAATTCTTAAGTTTTTTTAAGATAGAGACAATATAAACAACACATCAAAGAGTGAAATTTTCTAAGAGGTACTTAGAAGATAATGGAGGTACGTCACTCTGAGTAAATCAATATAAACAACTTTTTTTCTATTCTTTTATTTCGTTTTCTAAACTAAACTAGTTTATAACTTCAATGGTTTTATAAGAAACTATTTTATCTGTGTTAATTTATCATAAACTTCTGATAAGCTGGTATGTTTCGTTTTACATAACAGTTTTACGAAAAAGTTTTTAATTCTTCTTATATCTTTTATAAAAAATATTTTAGAAAAAGGTGGTTTGTGAAAAATTTATAGGCAATCCTCTTATAACTTCATTTAACCTCCATTTTAGAGTTAACATTTCTCTTCAAACATTGTTTTTTAATATTAAATATTTTTTAATACTATTTTTTTCGTATTGTTAAGTCACTATATGATTCTAAAATTTGATGGTTGGAAAATAAAAATTGCTTGTGTTTTATTCTAATATATTTAAGGTGTGCAGACGCATATGCCACATACACAAATAAGGATGCAACATGAGTAGACACATATGCAATGATAGCTCATGTCTTAAAGACACCTCAAAGTTCTTGAAACAAATACAAAAACAGACAACTCATGGTATAAAAATTTATCTAAGTCTTGAAATAGATGCATACCCAAAATAAGTAGATGCAAACACAAAGAAGGCTAATGATTATTAAGTTGCAAAACTTTAAATGAGACACTGCCTTAGGATAATCAAACACATGTTGTATGCAAATGAAGAAAGTGTCACATGTTAAAAATCATTTAAGGTCATATTTACATTTGCACTTATTACTATTTTATTTAATTAGTCCATTTTGCTGAATGTTTTGTATTTATTTAAAAATGAAAAAATAAATAAAAAATATAAAAAGTCAAGTGGAGAAAAAAAGATATGGTTATCGCATAAAAAGACATGAAATGTCTATAGCCCCAAAATCTTCTCTTGATTTGGTAGTTATTTAACAATTTGCAAAATTACATAATTCTATAGTGACAAAGAGGCACTGCTTGTGCTATTTATGACATAGCTTGTAAATTCGTGTTTCTTGAATAATTTACATTACACTTGCAAGTAAACGCACTAGAATCCATGACTTTTAGGAGAAAAATAGAAGACAACTGTGAATCCTATTTTGTGAATTTGTAGTAAAATCAACAAGACGAACCCTAATTTGTGAATTTGAGACTGAAAATTTCCTTTTAAAGTATTTCCCTTACCACAAATAAAAAGTACACTTTAGTACGTTTTTAAAAGGAGGATCAAAATAAATCATTTTAAAATATAAGCAATTAAAGTATATATTTTTTTAGATCAAAAGATCAAACTAACAAATAAAATTAAAGGAATAAAACAATTTTTTATTTATAAAAACAAGTAAAAAACTTCCTCTTATTTCGTAGAAATGAATATTTTATTTGATGTCACGTTAAAATCTAAATTTATATGATGAAAACATATTTTTTATGAAAATTCAACAATAAAATCAATACATTATATCACATACAACTGGCAAAAATACAAATATTAGCATGATCGTGTCTTCACATTTTAATTAAAAGTAGGTATGCTAATGGAGAATGAAGATAAATGAAAAGGAAGAAAAGAAAAATGAACCAGAAAAAGGATCTCATAGTATAAAGAAAGTCATTCTATCACAATTCTATGTACCATGTTTTATGACTTTATTTATCAATATTTTTAAAAAGCATTTTATTTAAAAATTTTTATTTTACATTGTAATTAAACTCAAAAAAATATAAACTCGATTATAAGTTGTTACATGTATGTAGGGGTTATTCTTTTATTAATTATTATAGACAAAAAGAGTCATTTCTAAGGCGATTTACGTTTTGATTGACTTGGATTTGAGGTAAAATGAAGTCTCATTCAATCAAATTTAATTGGATTAGACTAAATTGTATTTGCAAAGAAAATTTAGCGATATGATCCAATCAAATCCGATTAAGAACAAATCATATTGAATCTATAGATTAAAAAGAAAGATTTATTTTGTTTTCTATAAAACATAAAAAATAAAATAAGAAACATAAAAATTTATAAACAAAATATTATACCATACATTGTTTATTTAAAATAATATATTAGTAAAATTACATATAAAATTAATCTATAAATAATAAAATGTAAATTCTAAAAAGGTAAAAACAATAAAATTTTATAATTCGCATCTCCGTTACCGCATTACTTAATGAATTCCTTTATCAACTTTAAATCTTCAATTTGTAAATAATATTTAAACTTTAAATTGTATTATAAATTTTTATTTATACCGTTTTTAAATATATAAATTTAAATAAATGAGTTTAATTGATACTTTTACACGTTCAATTATATCTCTTATTTTGTATGACTCTTTTGACCAGTAAAATTAACAAATTTATTATGTATTAAAGATTGTGATGGAATATTAATATAAAGTTCTTTAACTACATGCTAATTAAACTTAATAAAAATATTAAACTTTTAATTGAATCATTATGGATTTTGTCAATTGAGATGTAATTGTATCGATTTGAATTGAATATAAAACCAATCCATCTATCTCATGGTTAATTATTTCCAATAAAAACATGGTCAAAATCTTGTTAAATATAAACAAACTAAAGTATATTTTATTTTAAAAATAAAATATAAAGGAACAAAAATGATATTATTCTTCGTTTCATTTCGCCTCCACAAAATATGTGGGAGCATGGATGCATAGCACAGATAAGATGATTTGGACAAACATTACCAACACTGGCACTATTATTATGAATTCCATTCAAGTTCCTTCTCCTTTGATGATGAAGTCTTTTAAAGTAGTTCCATCGTTCAAATGCTGCAGTAGGAGGTCAGATGAAAAGGGAAGTGACGATGTGAAGGACACACTATCTGGGTTGGTGGACGAGCAAGTTGAAGAGCTCTTGAGCAGAAAAGAGAACAAGGTTTTACTGGTTGGTTTAGAGAAGGCGTCGGAGAGGGTTGAGATGGCTAAGAGAGAACTTGCTTTAATCCAAAAACAAGAATTTGCTGTTAATCAATTGAAGGATTACCTCAACGAGCTTGAAGGCAAAGTTTTCGAGGTAATGGTTGTTTTTTTCTTCATTAGTGTCAAATTCTTAGGATAGAAAATTGGGATTAGTCACGGCATTTTACCAATCTCTGAACTGAATTCACATTTTACATAACCAATTTAATGCCCTAACTCTTGTGGCTGGAATAGGGATTGCATTCATGTAGATTTCTGTAGTTTCTTCGACCTACCGAAGCCATACTATTTGCTAGTGAATCCTATCCAACTGCACCGATGATCTCGGCATTTTTCTCATAAAGGTTGCCAATTAACCCATTAAGTCATGTTTGCCATTGTTAAAAATTATAGCACTCTATTTTCAAAGTGCTGTCCTGTACATGATAGAAATGAAAAATGAGATAGCTTCAACCATTTGTAGCACATCATGTGAAAATGTACCAAATCATCATTGATTGGTACTACGTAACAATGAGAACGATGATCAATATGAAATTAAAAATAAAGAAAAATATTTTAAAATGTATAGGCTTGTTTTAATGAAGCCAATGCACATTTTGCGCATAGTGCAACTTAAACGAGTGACCTCCCATTTGAAGAAATCTTCGAACAAAAAGAACAAGACGCTTCAACAGGCTATGAAAAACTAGAAACGTCTATATTTTATCTAAGACTATGATGGCTGTGCTTTTTAGTATAAATGAACACACCAAGTGTGAAGTCATCGTTGCCAACCTTATGAGTTATGCAGAATCTGAGCCGTTTAGAAAAAAAAGTTAAAGTTGTTATCTCGTAGTCCGCAAGAATGTTGTTTGGGAACAATTTCTAAAAATAATAGTATCCAAATTGACATATTGTCTCCTCCAATGGTTCATGTTTATCAAGTACTCAGTGAATTTATTAACAAAAAGTCAAACTAAACTAGAGCTTTAAGAACTGAAGAAAACAGCAAGTTATTTAGCAAGAAATATAACTTGAGTTCATGCTGTTTTTTGCTGCATTTCAACCTTGATTAAATTAGACTTGGTTTTGACACTTAAGGGAATGACTGAAATGATCTTACTAACAGGAGTTAACAGTGATATCTAGTTAAATTCGTTTCTCTTCATAGGATGCCTTCTGCATATGGTTTTTATGTCAACAAAACTATACTAAGTTAAAAAAAAAGCTGGCTGATAGGTCTTATTTTGTCAGGCTTGATGATATTGATAATCCCAAATACAAGGGTATTTCTTACCATTTAATTGGTCATGTGCACTTCTGGTGAAATTCTCTTAGAAGTTTACTGTTTCTGTAATCAACGGTTTTTTTGCACCATTAATACACACTAGGGGCTGATTTGCATGCCTGACCCAAACTGTTATAGCCAAAGAAAATAAATGGCTATTAAGATGAACACTAGTAACAAATCAAGAATAACTTCCTCTATATTATTGATACAATCGACAAGGTTAAGGTGACCTTTCAAGGAAGAACTCCCCTATTGCACCGTAGTTCAACCTTCTATGTTTCCAAACTCAACCCTCATACCCTATCTTTGTGCTTCCTAATTCCAATTTATATCCTGTATTTTATTATCTTACTGTTATGATAGTTGTAACCTATGAGGGTGGACCTTGATGCAGCAATAAAGTTGTGCCTTGATCGGTTGGCCATGTGTTGATTGTGTTATGTTAAAAGAGAGAAAAATGGGAGAATATTTGAGTTAATTTCCCGTGTTTGAATATACAGCTGTGCCTCTTTATATAGATTAATTAAAGATCATCACAATTAATTATAGGAGAAATTGTTCCTATTATTATGATATTATAATAAAGATAATATTGAACAAGAAAGTAAGGGCAAGGCAAACAACACTAAAAAAAGCATCCTATGCGGGTGTTCTTTTGAACATGAAATTGCAAGAGGCAGAGGATGATTCAAATTGACATAGGTACTGGTTTGAAATGTCGCCGAAGAAGGTTGTTGTTGGTGCCATTGCCACAGGAAACGTTACTGGAAAAGTGGAGAAAGATAGTTGGAAAAAAGGTTGGCACATGGATAGCGAAGTAGAGACATATACAGATCACAAAAGAATAAATTTTTGTACCTGAGGACAGTATGGTGATGGCTGATGGGTCACTGACAGGTGACTCAGGCTTCTAGGGTCTAGTTTAGACTTGAGATACCATGTTAAAAGAGATAAAAAATCGGAGAAGTTGTCAGACATATTTGGCAATTGCTAGATTTTTGGAAATTTTTCTAGCTACTAGATTTTTGCCGAGTTCTTTTCCGATCAACATTTGGGTTTCAACAATTTTTCCTACTATTTTCAAGTATGTAGAGGGAAGTTGTGCATCCACATTGTTAAAGATTAGATATTACTCCTTATTTATGATTAGATAGTAATTAGAGATTTACTCCTTATTATCTATTATTAGATTGATCTTTACTCATTATTAGAAAGATCCTATATGTTATCAATATTGATCCTATTGACTCATTATAAATAAATGTGTTGTGTGATTATCCAACACACATTGACACACTTTCACATGGTATCAGAGCCTAAACTAGATTGTAAGAGCCCGAGAATCTTGAGTGCCTAAATTGTCTACCGGTGACTTATGACCATCCGTGGATCCACTGTCTAGTAACTCATTGTCATGTCACTTCTTTTCTCACTGTAGACTCACTGTCTTGTGACCCAAAATGTTATATCGCCACTTTCCTTCTCGAAGACTCTTCTGAGAGACCCTGTGTTAGAGACCATTTCCAAAGATCACCATGTCATCCATGTGCGCAGCTAACTAAAAACACCGCTGCACATGCGGACATCTCTGGAGACTTTTCCTAAAGACCATTCTTGGAGATCCTTCTTGAAGACGTTTCTCGAAGATCCTTCCCAGAGACTTTTCTCAATGACTCTTTCTAGTGTTTTCTCTTATTTTTCCGCCTCATGGTGCACTTATCCTTCCTCCTTAGGACATGCTTTATTTACAAGTGAACAATAGCTGTTGTCATTGTAAACCTTTCTTAGCTTTCACCAAGCCATATTTATCTGACAAAACCATGTGATTGGAACTGCCTTTCGTTTTTATTTTTATTAGATTTACCACATCTGTAACAAGCTTATTTCATACACATGTTCCAGCTTAAGGGGGAGTGTTAAAGATTAGATATTATTCCTTATTTATAATTAGATAGTAATATGAGATTTATTGCTTATTATCTATTATTAAATTGATCTTTCTTATTATTAGAAGGATCCTTTGTAATCAATATTTATCCTATTTGATCATATTGACTCATTGTAAATAAAGGCATTGTATGATCATCCAACACACACCGGCACACTTTCCCAGGCATATCTAGGTATACTTTCTCTTTAATTCAGATTTAATTTTAATGTCTCAAAAACAATTGCATCCTTTTGGGTTCTAGACTCTGGAGCCACCGTTGACCATACGACACCTTTGTTTCAATACTTCTCACCTATTCTCCATGTCCTATCAGTGAGAAAATAGCAACTGCTGATGACACTCTTGTAACTGTAGCTGGTATAGTTAACATTCTAATAAATCCCTTCATAACCTTAAAAAATGTTTTGCATGTGCCAAAGTTGTCCACAAATCTTGTCTCTGTTAAAAAACTTACAAATGACATATCTTACATTATTATTTTTACAATAATTGTTGTGTATTCCAAGACAAAGAATCAACTTGGACAATTGAATGTGCTAGAAAAGGAAATGACTTTATTTTTGTGTATTCTTGATCTCTCACAATTATTGTTTTCCCTCGGTCTACATGCAAGTGCACCTATTTATATTACCATGCATATTAAACAATTGATGTTAAAAAACAAAAGCCATCATAAGCCATACAATTTAAACGGCTTACATAAACTATTAAATATAGTAATGCAATTTAAGTCATATGTAACAAATCTCCACCATGGCTTGAATTATGTGAGCCATTTAACTTTTCCTTCTAGCAACATTACTCTATCAGCTCCCTAGGTCAACTAGCACTTGCACTACCAACTAAGTCCAAACAATGTTTGAACTTTACTAGTGGAAAAGTTTTTGTCATTGTGTCTGCTGGATTATCAAAGGAAACAATTTTCGCTACCAACATATCACCTTATGTTGTGGGTTTGAATCCCTCTACATGTCCACATGTGGAGAGGAGGGAGAAGTCGTGAGGTCGAATCTCTCTACGAACAAAAAGTAATACGTTCACAAGTAACATTTGACCTATAAAAAAAAATATCACCTTGTGTTGTGACATCATGCATGAAATGCATCCTGACATCAATATGCCTTGTCCTCTTGTGATACATATGGTTTCTGGTTAAGTGAATTGTGCTTTGGCTATTGCAAAACACTGTAATATCCTTTTGACTTACACCAAGATCACCAGTAAGATCTTAAGCCATAAAGCTTCTTTCACGGCTTTTGTGCTTGCCATATACTATGTCTCTGTAGTTGACAAGGCAATAGTGGACTTTAAAGCCGCATGCCAACTACGATCACTACTTCCAAGTGTGACAATATAACTAGTCAAGCACCTCTTGTTATCAAGATTACCGACATAATTTGGATTTAAGCCTAATTTGACCCTACAAAACTAGCTTATAAGGTGGTGGTTGTAACTCACTTGTATATAATTTGACCAATAATGTGGAATCTCCAACAAAAAAGTATTGTGCTGTATACCATGTGCCTTTGACTTGATTTCTTTTGAAAGTTTGATTTTTAATGTAAAATTACTAACAAAAAATGAGTTTAAGATCGGAGAATGTCAAAGAGACATATTAGAGGCAAAAGCCTTGGTGGAGGAAGCAAAACGCTCTCTGTTGGTAAATGTGAGAGGTCCTGTAGATGGCGGGACATCCTTGGGGATGAAAAGTGAAGAAATTGATCGAGATGAAGAGAGATGGGAGTCAGTAAAGGCAGCATCAGTTTCTGCCCTTGTTGGTACATTTTCAGGGTTCCCCATATGCTTCACTCAGGTTAACAATACAAGTCAGCTGCTTCTCCCTTTAGCAATCAACTTCATTTGCTGTGCTTTGTTTGGAGTGACTTTTCGATACACTATAAGGAGAGACTTGGATGATGTTCAGCTTAAGACAGGGGTAGCAGCAGCTTTTGGTGTTGTTAAAGGTAGTCATATTACCAAGCCTACTTGTTAAATATGTTGAAATTTTGCCAATGAATTTAGATAAAATAGTATGTTGTCTTTTGTGGTCTTGAGTTGAATGCTTTGTTGAAACAATACAACCTAAATAAATTTAATGGTAATACTGAAACAAACTTGTGATGCAGGTCTGGCAACGCTAGGTGGTGGACCACTTCTTGAACCAAACTTTGGAAGCTTCTTATCACATGCCCTGGATGGGACAATTTATGTGTCTGAGAATCTTTTAATATTTGTTTCTGCTGCTGTTGCTCTAGACTACTGTTTAAAGACAAGGCTTTTGAGCCCCTTTCGAATTGATTGATCATAGCTTAAATACGAATTGTTTTGTTCAAATTATCATAACTTAAATGGACATCGATCAATTTGTTACTATCGCTTCAACTTGTCAATAGTCCATTCATTCAATCCAAAAACGTGCTATGGTGTCATTTACATTCAAATATTGAATCGGTTGTCGAGCTATGACATATGACCTTTCAGAATCAATTTTGCACTTTTTTTTTTAGTTTAGAACTGATTTTTAATTCCGTATGAAATAAATTGGTGAGTTATTTCTTTTGGCTTTTGCACTCAGTATATGGGTTACAACGCACTAGATGAATAACTGTGTAGGCACGGAGCACTTCTCTTACCTACGTGATATCTAAAAAGCACCAAGATGCAACAGAAAGAAAAGCAGTAAGACAACAGGAAAATTATCTTCGCCAAAAGGCCACGCCAACTTTAACTCTATGCCCTCCCATTGAATGCCAAATGACCACTATTATAGGAGTTTTTGTCCTCCACTTAGTAACCTGCCCCAACTGTTTGGTGCAGCTCTGCACTAGGTCAATAGTGCTGGGTGCTACTGTACGAGCCTTTTCTCCCTACACTTTCATAATATATTACAGGAATAAAAATACTCGACTCTTGAACACATTCAAAATGAACAATCCGGTTCCGTTCCGCAATGTTAGGTGGAGAAGAGCGTGACTGCAGTCAAGGGGTGGGGGTGTGGTGGGGGACGAGGAATGCGGTGGTGCAAAGCAGGATGGTAAGTGCAACTGCGTGGGAGGGAAGTGTAGCAACGGGATGAGCGAAGTATATTGAGAATAAACTTACTGTATGATGGTGCTATGATTTCGAAAAAATAAGTCTTATTATTCTCCATCAAATATCTTTTTTTTAATATTTTAAAATTTTCCTCTCTTTTTTTTTTTACTTTTATATTTTGATCATTATTGTTTAAGTTTTTCATATATATTCTTTTTTTCTTTTTTATTGTTACATTTAAAACTATGCAGAACCAATTACTTTTATGTATTAGAGTTGCACTCTCTCTTTTTTCAATGAAATTAAATATGTCAAGTTATTAGGTTAGGTGTTAGACACATGTACTTCCTAAGTTTTATATATGTATATTTTAAATTTTGTACATTATTACACATATACTCTTATATTTTTCAAACATTACAAATGACATTACTCTCACTTCCATTTTTAGATTGTAATAAACCTTTCACAAAAAAATAAATAAAATTGTACATCACTATTCACATGAAATGTACATGTAATGGGTTTTTTATTTAACATTACTGATTTTTCATTTCCCACTGGATGGGAAATATACAATTTTGTCTTTTATTTTTTATTCTCCAATGGTACACTGTTGGAGAAGAAAAAAAAATTGCAAATTTTTTTCCTTCTCTGACGATACACTGCCGGAGAAGAAAAAATATTGCAAATTTTTTTCTTCTCCGACGGTGCACTAGCGGAGAAGGAAAAAAATTGTAATTTATTTTCTTTTCCGACAATGTACTGTCGGAGAAGAAAAAATATTTGCAATTTTTTTTCCTTCTGAGGCGATAAACTGTCGGAGAAGAACAAAAATTTGCAAATTTTTTCTTCTTTAGCGGTGCTGCCGGAGAAGAAAAAACTGAAAAAAAAATTATTACTCATAAATGTTATTAGAGTAACAAAAATTAAATGTTGTTATTCTTAATTTAATTATAACAAAAAATTAAATTACTCATAAATATTTTTAGTCTCAAATTAATTATAACAGAAATAAGAATAATAATTAGAGTAATTAACTTCAGTATAATAATAATAATAATAATAATAATAATTAGAGTAATTAATCAAAGTAGTTAGAGTAATTAACATGGTTATGTTAACTAGAGACAACAAAAAGTGTAATTAGAGTAATTAGACTAAAAGTAATTAGAGTAATTAACGTCATATAATTATATAAAGTCATTAGAGTAATTTGCAAACAAATTTAAGAGAAAGTTTCGTAATAAATTTTATATTTTATTTATTTTTATATTTTATCATATAAAATTTCAATAAAATGTTAAAAAATTATATTATAAATAAATTATATTATTAAAGTATAAAATTTTATAAATATAATATAAATATTATATATAAATTTTCTAATTAAAATAATAAAATATAAATTTTATAAATATAAAAGTTTATTAGGAGAAGGTTTTCTATAATAAAATTTTATATTTTATTTATTTTATATGTTAAAATATAAAATTTTAATGAAATTTTAAAAAATTATGTTATAAATAAATTATATTATTAAAATATAAAATTTTATAAAGATAATATAAATAGTTAAATAAATTTTTTAATTAATTTTTTTCTTTATTCAAAAGCTTATTTCATAGATTAAGTTATTTTATTTTGAAATGTAAGTGAGTGAGGTTAATTTATTAAAGTAGGTGTTATGAGAGATAAGGTTAATTTATTATGGTAGGTGTTAGGATAGATAATTAGGTTAAAGGGTATTTTTGAGTTTATAAAAGATTATTAAGTTTGGGAGGTGGTAAATGAAAAAGAGGTAGTATGAAATAAAAATTCTCATGTAATAATGTCAAAATAAACAAGATTAATATACCATACTTGAAAACAAACTAAGCCTCCCTTCTTTAGCGTAGAAACAACAAAAAACTAACAAATGTGAATGCAAGAAGAATAAAAGTAAAAGGGTAATTTCAGCTTTTAAATTTAATTAAAAATCACGTATCCAGTACCTAATTTGATAACTTAACGAATTTAACACTTTTTGAAAATGAAATGTACAATTATAATGAGTACATAAAAGTAAAATAGTTATTTGTAGTTTAAAAAATAAGGGATGCATCTATAATTTCACTAAATCTGATGGGAGTATCTGTAATTTGCTCTACAAATAATAAACACACGTTAAACGAAATAAAGTCTCCTATAATTTTTTCCCTGGGTAATGGGTTCCCCCTACTCACCTCGTTGGGTAAAAATGCACTTGTTATTTGCCTTATTACTTGGTATGCAATCGATTTCACACGAACTATTTTGGAATTGAACTTGTTTGGTAAAAATTAATTGAATTGACTTTTAAAAAAATAGAATTAGTTTGAACCAAATTGCTTTGTTAAAAGATTTTTCAGTGATAATAAAACTACATGTGTTCAAATATTTGGATAGTGTGGGAAACACATCCCACACCTCTATTCCAATTTTTCACAATTCTATGTGAAACGGGTTGGCTAGAATAAACATCCTTAACATTTTCCACATCTATGTGAAAAATTCCACAACCTTGTAGGTAACGCTCTTAGAAGTAAAAACCTTTTTTATGCAACACACACCTTTCTCTCAATATCGACAATCTTGTGGTAAACACGACGAATAGATTAAATGTCCTAGACATGTTATGCTAGTAGAAAAAACATTTTCTAATCAATACCAACCAAAATTTAAATGAAGATCGGATAGATCCAAGTTACAAGAACAAAAATAAAAAATGAAAATTGCATAAAGTGTCTATGGAGTCTTAAACATGAGTAAACATAAATTCTAATTACATATCCCAAAACACATGTCAAAATAATAGAAATTAATCAATTTCAAAAGTTTTCAATTGTTAGTTGAGTAACTTCACTTTTGTCACTTGATTCCTAGAAGAAAAAACATTCAAATAAATATGAATAGTAATTAATTTAGTGATGGTTAGAAATAAAATAAAATTAAAAAATGTAGCAGTATTTTCATCAATCAATACTTTTACAATTGTATTCAACTTCATTTTGTCCATCTTTATTGTTAAGGAGCCAGAAAAAATATATCAGATATTTGTAACAAATTACCAATGTTATTGAAAGTATTAATTCAATTACCTTTTATCTCATTGCATAGTCAATATTGAACATACATCAATGTCTCTAAGGTATCTAGATGTAATCTTCTATGATATGGAGTATGAATCCAACCAGAAATATTAAATGAAGACTTAAAAGAACAATTGAGATAGGAATGACTAGAAAATCTCTTGTTATCATTTAAAAGATTATGTATTTTAACCATTAATCTTCTTTCAACACAAGATATCAAATTGTTCATCTGAGTCAACAATGTTTTCTCCTCCAAATAACAATAAGTTTTAACTTAAAATTCAGAGACTCACTTTTGTTTTTCAATTTGATGTTTTACTAAATCCCTTTTCCAAGCATTTTTTCCTGACAACCCCTTTTACTATATTTGGGCTTGAAACTTTGTTAGAAGTTGTGTGCTTACCCATCATTTTTGTTTTATACTCCTTTACCTTGATAAATACTTTTAACTTTTTTATTTGTAAATTCATATTCATCTCCATAAATTTGAGGAAAAAATATTTAAACAAAACAATTTTATACCTTGGATCTAACACAACACCAACATCTATCACTCGAGTGATCATACTCTAATACTTGTCCAATTTGGAAGGCATGTATTCAATCATTTGACAAGTTAATAGCAACAATGGGAGATTCAAGGCAATGAATCAAAATCAACTTAATTTCACATACTTTTGGAAGAAATGTTTGTAGTAAATATGAAGAACTAGAAAATAAGAGAGACACATCATAAAAAATAAACTTTTGACAAATTTCCATTGTCATTTGCCAATTAGAGTACAAGACAGTGTTTTAGATTGACTCTTTCATTTTGACAATCACTCAAATACATCTTTTTTAAGCATTAAGAATGTAGAATTTAAAATAGTTTTGCAATCTAAAACTAACTTCCTATTAAATGTGATATTTACATTGACACATGTCTCTATAAATTTTCTCCTTCTAAGTGTTTTGAAAAACTCACATTCTCAGTGGCATGAGCAAGTATGGACAAGTCTTTTACAATTAAATTCAATATGCAAGCACAATATCACATGTTCATGAAAATAAAAATTTTAGACATATCATTCCTCATTCCTTAATTGAAATGTGATTCCGAAAAAAATTGGTAAAACAAATACTTGAAAGAAATCATGAAACAATTTAACCTTGATCATAATGACAAAATTTTGACTTTCTTTAATATGTTTGGATAATCAAATAGATAAGAAAAGAAATAATAATAATAATAAAAAAACCATGTTGCGAATTAACCTAAAACTAACATGCACGCCAAATCAAAACAAAAGAAATAAAAAAATATAATAAAATATTATAACACACTAAAATTCAATTTGTTTTCAATAATAATAATAATAATAATAAAAATTTAGTATAATTTTTATTTAGATATTTTTATTCCTAATTCCACTATTTGTTTAATTTGTAATTATATTTAAAAATAATTTATAATTTTATTTATATTTTAAAATAAACTTAAATGTTTTAAATGTTAGATAAATATAAAGAAAATAATCTTATTTGGATGTTATTTTTATGATATAGACATTTTTATCCAGTGATTTTAATTTAAAGAGAGAGAGGTATTTAGGCTAATAGAGATGGGAAAGGTATTTATTGATTGGTTTGGGGTTGGAGGTTGGAGGAATGGAGAGTAGGGAGTGATGGGGAACAAAATAGCGAGGACGACGCAGGTATCGGCATCGGAATACTACCTGCATGATCTGCCGTCGACGTACAATCTGGTTCTGAAGGAGGTGTTAGGTCGCGGGCGTTTCTTCAAGTCCATTCAGTGCAAACACGATGAGGGTTTGGTCCTCGTCAAGGTCTACTTCAAGCGCGGCGATTTCATCGATCTCTCTAACTACGAACGCCGTCTCTCTGAGATCAAACAAATCTTCTCCTCCATCGATCACCCTCACCTCTGGCCCTTTCAGTTTTGGCAAGAAACCGATAAAGCCGCTTACCTTTTGAGGCAGTATTTCTTCCATAACCTCCATGATCGCTTAAGCACCCGCCCTTTCCTTAGTATCCTTCAGAAGAAATGGTTGGCTTTTCAGTTGCTTGTCGCTGTTCAACAGTGCCACCACAACGGACTCTGTCATGGTAAGTAACTCTTCGTTTAACTCTAATCTAACCCTTCCTTCCTTCACCCTTTATAATTTCCCTTTTTCTTTAAGGTGATATCAAGTGTGAGAATGTCCTCATTACTTCCTCCAATTGGCTTTACCTTGCCGACTTTGCATCCTTCAAACCCACTTACATTCCCTATGATGATCCCTCCGATTTCTCCTTTTTCTTTGACACTGGTGGACGAAGACTCTGTTATCTTGCACCCGAGGTTTTTCCCTTTTCCTTCTATGTTTATGTTTTTTTTATTTGCTTCAAACAACATGCATTTTTTCTACAATTAAGTTTACATCTTGTGTTGTCAAACTATTAAACTAAATATGACGTTGCTGTGTATTTTCTTTTTCTTTTTTAATTAACCCAATTTTGAGTATAATGATGCAAGTCGAATGCTTACCTCTGTTTAGAGAGTTAATTCAAGCAAGTGGCCTTGATGGGTTTATTCAACCAAGACTCTTATGCTATGACATTTTTTTTTCACAGGCTTATAAATAAGATAAATCTGTGCTTGATAACTAACCTGAACGAAAAATCTGCCATGATCTTAGAGGCTAGTTTCTAGACTTTTGTAGATTTAATTATTCATACCTTGATTGCAAAATTATTTTACAGATATCTTTTTGACCTTTATTGCACAAAATTTGTTATGATCTTTTTGTTTTATTGAAAAATAAAAAGCATTTAGTATGGGAAAACGTTAATCCTTGTATCTTGCTTCTAATCATATGTTTTCTTGTTGGTTGTTACTTGTTCCTACCTAACATGATTATGTTACCAATTTTCTCTCTATTTCTTTCTTTCATTTACTTTTATTTTTTGGGTGGGCTGTTGTATGGCAGAGATTTTATGAACATGGAGGGGAGATGCAGGTGGCGCAAGATACCCCCTTAAAACCCTATATGGATATATTTGCTGTCGGGTGAGCATTCTTTGCTGCAAGAATCTTAATCTTGAAGATGTTTAGGTCTTTCAAACATCTATATCTCAGGCTGCAAATAGGAATGTTTATGTGCATGTAATTTAATTAACTGACTAAGCAATGGAGAAAAGAATTGATCTGCAATACTGCTCTAATTCTGGTGAGGTAGTGGCGATGATTTAGTCTGCTATTGATTTGACTTTTACATAAATTTATGTTGAACCTGAACACTTTAGATCTATTTTGATGACACAGTAACTAATGTGGTGTTGTAGTTATATCACTTTCTTTAATACTGTTTTTTAGTTATGCTTTTGTTCCTTATTTTCTAATTTGCAAATATCATTTTACATCTTCAGGTGTGTGATTGCTGAACTTTTCCTTGAAGGGCAGCCACTATTTGAACTGTCTCAACTTCTTGCTTATCGCAGAGGGCAATATGACCCATGTCAACACCTTGAAAAGGTTTCTTTTTTTTTTTTTTTTGTGTAGGAGTGCTACTCTTGTTTGGTACTCTCCTGTAGTCCCATCAGTAGGGTATGCCACCCATGTTCATGACTCAGTTTTTGATATTTTGAATGTTTAATTCTCTATGGGATGCAGATACCAGATCTTGGAATCCGCAAGATGATATTGCACATGATTCAGTTAGAACCGGAGTCTCGATTTTCTGCTGAAAGATATCTGAAGGAATATGCTGCTGTTGTATTTCCGACCTATTTTTCACCATTCCTGCATGATTTTTACCGTTGCTGGAGTCCTCTTCAGTCTGACATGAGGGTATATGGATCTGCTGAAACATTTTAAATCATTAGTGATTTGACGATTTCTGTAACACTTATTTCACCTGACTGCTTTGACCAATCTATGTAGGTTATACTATGCCAAAGTGCTTTTCCGGAGATACTTAAACAAATGATGAACAATAAGTCATCTGATGATGCAGGTGTTAATTCTGGGGAACTTTTGGAAGAGATGGTTGCTAAAGAAAATGTGAGTTTCATGAAGGATTCACTGATGAAGAGAGAGGGCATAGGCAAAGGCTTAGTCCATGATCACTATGAACTTCTTGGTGATATTAATAGCCTACTGAGGGATGCTAAAAAAAATAACAATCCATCACATGTAACAGGAAATGCACATAATTGTACCTTTCCGGAAAATCTAAAAAATTTGCAAACTGGTAAACTGCTTCAGACTATCTCCAACGCATTTCGAGGAAATGACCATCCCTTTCTGAAAAGTATTACTATGAATGATTTAAATTCATTGATGTCTGAGTATGATAGTCAATCAGATGCATTTGGAATGCCTTTTCTACCCTTACCGAAGGATAGTATGAGATGTGAAGGCATGGTTTTGATAACTTCTTTGCTCTGCTCATGCGTACGCAATGTCAAGTTGCCTCACCTAAGGAGGGCGGCTGTACTCTTGTTGAAGGCTTCTGCTCTATATATTGATGATGAAGATCGTCTGCAGCGTGTTATCCCATATGTGATTGCGATGCTTTCAGATTCAGCAGCAATTGTGCGTTGTGCTGCTTTGGAGACTTTATGTGATATTCTTCCCTTAGTGCGGGATTTTCCTCCCAGTGATGCAAAGATATTTCCTGAGTATATTCTTCCAATGCTTTCTATGCTTCCTGATGATCCTGAGGAAAGTGTGAGGATATGCTATGCCAGCAATATAGCTAAGCTCGCACTGACTGCTTATGGATTCCTGATACACTCAATAAGCTTGAGTGAGGCAGGCGTCCTTGATGAATTGAGTTCACTGCAGAAGCCATTGACATCATCCACTCAGACTTCTGGAAGAATAAAGAGGATTAATGGTGATGTCCAACTTCTGCAGCTTAGGAAATCCATTGCAGAGGTGGTCCAAGAGCTTGTTATGGGTCCTAAGCAAACCCCAAATATAAGGAGAGCACTTCTTCAGGATATTGGTAAACTGTGCTGCTTCTTTGGTGTGAGACAGAGTAATGATTCTCTCTTACCTATCCTTCCTGCTTTCTTAAATGATAGGGATGAGCAATTAAGGACAGTATTCTACGAAAAGATAGTTTATGTCTGCTTTTTTGTGGGCCAAAGAAGTGTAGAAGAATATTTATTACCTTACATCGAACAAGCTTTAAGTGACTTGACAGAAGCTGTCATTGTTAAAGCAGTAGAATGTATGACTATTCTATGCAAAAGTGGGTTCTTCCGGAAGAGGATATTACTTCAAATGATAGAGCGTGCCTTTCCTTTATTGTGTTATCCTAGTGAATGGGTACGGAGATCAGTTGTCTCTTTCATTGCTGCTAGCAGTGAGAGCATGGGTGCAGTAGATTCTTATGTTTTCCTTGCTCCTGTTATACGGCCTTTCCTCCGCAGGCAACCTGTGTCTCTTGCTTCAGAGAAGGCTCTGCTTTCATGTTTAAAACCTCCTGTCACAAGACAGGTTTTCTATGAAGTCTTGGAGAACTCTAGGAGTTCGGACATGTTAGAAAGACAGAGAAAAATATGGTATAGTTCTTCTCAATCTAAACTATGGGAAATGGATTTACTGAAAAAAGGAATTGATGAATTGGACTCATTGAAGAGCTGGAGTGACAAGCAACAAGGTCCTGGGGTTCAACAAACTGTTGGTGCTTCCTTCCAACAGCCAGGACTAACTGATTGTGACAAAGCTGAGGCAAAATTGAGAGATATGGGAGCCTTTATGCATAATGATAGCAATACTGTTGGACACCGTGATACCCAATGCTTGGAGAAGTTACAGTTTTCAGGATTTATGTCACCGCATTTTAGTGGTGTGAACAGTATGACGTATGAAAAGCCATCAGAAGGCATACCTTTGTACTCCTTCAGTGTGGATAGGCGAGGAATGGGAATCCCTCCTGCTGCATCTGATCCTCCACTACCAATGAATTCTCTGGGTGTTAGTTCATCTGCAATGCCTTGGGTTAATCCACTTAGTAAGTCCTTTAATTTGGCTAGTTCAGTTCCAGCACCGAAGCTTTTTTCAGGTTCTTTTAGTATCAGTAATGGTTCTAAACAGTTTCATCGAGTGGTACATGAACCAGATGCCAGGGAAAATGAGACAGCCTATGTTAATACCACATTTCAAGATGTGGGATTATCTGCTAATATTAAGGGTGCTTCAATTGCACTGGAAGATGCATCTGCCCAAACTGATCTATCAGGATTTCCATCTTTTTCTCGAACTTCTATTCCTGATTCTGGTTGGAGGCCTCGTGGGGTGTTGGTTGCACACCTCCAGGAGCACCGGTCAGCTGTCAATGACATAGCTATATCTGCTGACCATAGTTTCTTTGTGAGTGCGTCTGATGATTCTACAGTCAAGATTTGGGATTCCAGAAAGCTGGAAAAGGACATTTCATTCAGGTCAAAGCTAACTTATCACCTGGAGGGAAGCCGTGTGTTGTGTGCTGCAATGCTTCCAGGTTCTGCACAAGTTATAATTGGAGCATCTGATGGATTTATTCATATGTTTTCTGCTGATCATATCTCTAGAGGTCTAGGAAATGTTGTTGAGAAATATTCTGGTATTGCTGATATCACAAAGAAGGATATCAAGGAAGGTGCCATACTCAACCTTTTGAATTGCCCTGTGGATAATTATACCATTATGTATAGCACACAGAATTGTGGGATTCATCTGTGGGATACTAGATCAAATTCTAATACGTGGACTCTTAAAGCTACTCCTGAGGAGGGTTATGCTTCTTCGCTGGCATCAGGGCCTTGTGGTAATTGGTTTGTATCAGGGTCATCCCGGGGGGTTATTACACTTTGGGACTTGAGGTTTCTTATACCTGTTAATTCTTGGCAGTATTCTCTTGCTTGCCCGATAGAAAAGATGTGTCTCTTTCTTCCCCCTTCAAATACTTCTCTGTCTTCAGCTGCTAGGCCACTTGTTTATGTGGCTGCAGGTTGCAATGAAGTTTCTCTTTGGAATGCAGAAAATGCTAGCTGCCACCAGGTATGAGGTCACTGTCTGTTATTTGTTTATAGATAATAAAAGTAATAGGTGCTAGACCAAAAAGCAGTACCAAGAAATATTCCAGCTATTTCTTATGTTTATCCAGAGAAATTTGGTTTTTAATGAAGTTGACTATCTTTTGTTTTCATCAATAGTACTTGGAGCCTTGGGCTGTTTATGATGAGATGGTTCCATAAGGCTTATTGCATGAACCTGTACCCAGATTGCTCTAACCATCTTGAATCACATGTAATCGTGTTGAATCATATGCAATATTTTATAGTTATACTATTCTGATCATTTACAAATCTCCTCTCAGGTCCTTAGGATGGCCAATTATGACAGTGATGCTGAAATTTCTGATCTGCCTTGGGCCTTGGCTAGACCTTCAAGTAAGCCAACTTCTCAATCAGATCTAAGACGAAATGTTAATCGCAAGTATGGAGTTGATGAGCTAAATGAACCTCCTCCTCGTCTTCCTGGTATTCGTTCATTACTTCCCTTGCCTGGGGGTGATCTGTTGACTGGAGGCACAGATTTAAAGATTCGTCGATGGGATCATTACAGGTTTTATACTGAACTTTCAATCTTGTTTACCTGTTTTTCTTGCAAGAATGGTCCGATTGAATCAATTTGTCTTCTTTGTTGCAGTCCTGACAGAAGTTACTGCATTTGTGGACCAAACTTAAAAGGAGTAGGAAATGATGATTTTTATGAAACAAAATCTAGTTTTGGGGTTCAAGTTGTACAGGTAATTTGTGTTTCAGTAGATTGTGCATTCAAGCTCCTTATTTCGTGTGCATTTATATTCTATTTGAAGGGGGGAGGTTCTCAATCAGCATATGTACCAAAGCTGGATTTATGGTTTGTACAGCTGAAAAAAATATTAATGTAGGTACTTCAACTATATCCCTATATCATGTGTCCCTTGTAGATGTTCTTTTATTTATTTTGAAACAATGTTGAGGAGGGGAACAAGGGAAAATAAATAGGCTGCATCAGGAAATCAATCTTCGATGTGAAAAGACAATGACAGATTAAACCATGGGAGACAGGAATCTTTGCATTCTTCAATAACTCGTTTTTTGTAGTGGCTAAATCTTTGTTATCCTTTGATGTTTTACGGGTTAAATTCGTGGTGCCTTCAAAATGCTGATGGATATTGTTTGCATCTCTTTAAGCTTTCCCAACTTGTTTAGAAAGATAAACAGCTGAAAACTGAAATTGAAATTTTATCCTTTTCTCTTATAAACAGGAGACAAAAAGACGTCCTCTTACAATCAAGCTGACAGCAAAGGCAATTCTTGCAGCTGCTGCCACGGATTCTGCTGGTTGCCATCGTGACTCTATTGTTTCTTTGGCTTCTATCAAGTTAAACCACAGACTCTTACTTTCAAGTGGGAGAGATGGAGCCATCAAGGTTTGGAAGTAAATTTCTGAAGCTCATCTTGGTTATTTTTGTACATTAGTAGTGTTAAATCCTAGTATATAGTTAAAATTGTACATAAATTAAGTTATAGAAACTAACCCAGCAGGAAGTGATTATAGCCCCCCTTCTTAATCTCTGTATATCTTTTCATATGTATGGCTGGTATTATGAACAGGGAATTATTGATACTTTCATTGAATTATTTTTTTAGCCTTTGAGCATTAATATAGTTGTTAGTATCTTACAAGTCGATACCTTTTCCTTTTATTTTTTATCTTCCTTTTCTTTTCCTCATTCATATAAGGCCAAACATTGTTTGTGTTGCGTACATGTGTAACCACTATTGATACTTTCGATACAACAAAACAGAATAATTTTGTATCCTTTAAATTTAAATGATAGGAATAAGAATTATGAATAAAAAATGAATGGTGTTCGGAGCGTGGATGAAAAGACTCCGTGCTGGTCACTTTTTGGGTACGAGGTCCAGCATCAGTTTCCACCAATCAGTTGATATGTTTAAGAAATCTACGCAAGCATTGAATGCAAAAGTGATGACAGGGACTTTTCATGACAAGGTTCATATCAAGAAACGTAATATTTACGAACACAATGAAAATGATCCAATTCTGATAAGGAATTTACATGTTGGCTTCTTATTACAGAACTGTGACAGTTCTTCTACAATGCATGATTTCAAAATGCGTTTGACAAACGAAGCTCTTAGTTGCGACAAATTTATAAATGATCACACATACATAGATGTAATTTACCATGAACAGAAAATGTACAACTAAATTCATATTAATTCACGTTAGTTGACCAGCAATAACTAGCGAGGCAAGTTTGATGACTCTTGAAACTCTCCGAACTTCGTGCTGTACACGATGCCATGATTCAACTGCATGTAGATTGTTGGCTATTTCAACATCATCATCAATTCAAGGGGAAAATTGAGAACCATAGTTATTATGTTTTGATTGTCCATGTATCTAAAAGATGGACTGATCATATTATACAATATCAAGTTGTATATGCACAAAATGCAATAAAAAGTAGAAGTTGGGATCAAATTCACACACCTTCGATTCACAAAACCGAACTTACCACTACTCCAGCCGTCAGAATTTACAATTATAAGGCATTGGTATTATAAATAAACAAAACGGAGAGATTGTAAATTTATATCATTTCAACCTTAAGTCGGATCATAATGTACACTTTGATTCAGTTGTAACCTGCGGATCCAAATTTGAAATTCAAATTTTCAAGCATGTTTTGAAAACCGAAAACTCATTTTTAACAACAAAAATCATAGAAAAATTAAGGTCTCGAGGTGATTTTTGGTTTCTAGTTTTTAATTTTTTTTAAAAAAAAACTAGTTTGGGTAAGTTTTCAAAATTTTAAAAACATTGTCTTTGTTTCTAAATTTAAAACATTGGTTTCAAATCTTAACCAAAACACTAGTTGACGGTAGCGATCGAGACAATTATTGAAGATGACAGTTGGTTATTGGCGATTGCCAGTTAGAGGTAGTGATTGGTGACCGCTGGTCGGAGGTGGCAGCTGGTGACCATCGGTCCGAGGTGGCAGCCGGTAACCATTGGTCGAAGGTGATGACCGGTGATCCCCGGTCGGAGGTGGGGTTTGACCACCAATCGAAGGTGGCGGTCGGTGACCACTGGTTGGAGGTGGCGATCGGTGACCGTCGATCAGAGATAACGATCAGTGACTGCTTGTCAAAGGTGGGGGTTGGTGACCGCCGATGGAAGTGGCGACCGTTGACTGTCGGAGTGGCGGTCAGTGACTTTTGGTCAGAGGTAGAGGTCGGTGATCGCCGGTCAGAGGTGATGGTCAATGGTGACAAATGACGTCAAGTAAAGAGCTTAAATAAAAACAAAAATAGCAATCTAAAAATCAAATTTTATTGTTTTTAAAATTGAGTGAAAACTGTTTCAAAAATGAGTAAAAAACCAAAAGAGAACCATTTTTGCCGAACATGTTTCTGTTTTCAAAATACATTTCAAAACAAAAAATCAGAAACTCAGAACTACCCTGAACGAGGCCTAAAATAGCAAAACTTAAGCACCAAAAGCTAACAGAAGCAGTGGCTACATCAAACAAAGAGAGAGACATTTACATGGAGTGGTGGAGATAGTGACTGTGTCATTGGCGATCGCGTGATGGTGTGATTGTAGGTGGCACAGTGGTGTAGCGGTGTGGTGGCGTAGTGAGGGGTGATGCAATGGCACATGCAAGGAAGAAAAAGTGCAGAGTAGCGCAATTCTCTTTGAGTTGGTATAGGATGAGAAAAAAAACTAAAAAAATAAGCTAAGTAGCCCTATGTAAGACAAAAAACGACAATATTTTGGCTTTTTTTTCCTTAAAAAGGCAGGACGGGCAAACCCGCAGAACGGTTGGTTCTACCCCGTTCAATTCTACCCGGTTCCTACGGATTTCAATCGGTTCAACGGGATTTGGTTAGGTTCTGTAACCTATTGGTTTTTTGGAAACATTTAACCAGACGTAGGATCGATTCTCGATTGTTGAATCAGCCAATGCAGTTTGGTTTTTGAAAACTATGCTCACTAGACTTTCAGTTGATTAAGCAGTGGTTTCATTGTTAAGACTTGACATGTTACGAATCCTTTTGAAAGAGATAGTTACCTTTAGGAATGCGTACACATGTGGTATATGGTTGTCATCAACTCATATTGTAAGGTGTTGGATTAAGTCCCGTAACGAGCACAATACTTGTGTTTAGTTGTCAATGTTGAGTTTGGAATCTTGAACAAACTGCTTGTGATCATGCCCCTTATGCCCTGGGCGACATGTGCTACAATGGATGGGACAAAGGATCGAATTGTAGGTTGTACCAAGCCTGCATGAAGCCGAAATCGTTGGTATTATCTTTAGGTGTCCAAATATAAAAATTAAATTAAATTATTTTAAATTAATATATTAAATTTACCTAACAACTTATCACAAAGATTATTCACGTATCACGAAAAAAATTATATAAATTAAACAAATGATACAAGATTATAACATTATTATCGGTGAAAAAGAATTTACCTTTTAAATTTTATTATAGCAATTCTATTAATATGATATTTTTTTATATACTTAGATACAATGTTTGAAATTGTAAAAGCAAAATTGACCCTCAAATTTTGTTAAAATAAATTTTTAATTAATTAATAATAAAAATAATATATTCTTAACTTTGAATAATAAAATAAAATTCGTTAGTTTCTGTTAAAAACTATTTAATAAAAATAGAAATACCTTAGAAATTGCTGACGCTATGGTTTTATTCTTTTGGGGACATATATCCATATTGATTGGAAAGAGAAGTGGCAAAAAATGATAGAGAGATAAATATGAAAAGTAATAGAAAATAATACGAGAAAGAAAAAATGAAATAAAAAGAAAAATAAATAAAATTCTTATAAGAAAAATATTATTATTAAGAAATATATATAGATATTGTATGTATATTTTTTTAATGTTTGAAGTTAGTGTTGGTCCTAGGGGGGAATCTAGAAGGGGTATTGAATAAATTAACCGAATTATTTTTCAAAGATTTCTATTCAATAGTATGAGAATCCTTTTTTGAAAATTTCAAAATCTACTATCTTTTACGAAAAATGAGTTTTCAAGAATTTAACCCTTAAGGTAAAACACCAATTAATTCAATTCCTCTAATGATGATTTCAAATAAATAGAATAGAAATTTAACAAGAATTATATTTCAAGTAATTAGGATCAAAAGAAAAAAGTAGAAAGAACAAAAATCAAACCCACAAAATATGGGTTAAAACCCAAATTTAAAATCAAGTAAATGTATAATAAGAATATGATCCACAACAATAAACCCTAATAAATCAAACACAGCTGCAAAAACCCAGTTGTTAGTGCTCCAAGAATTCAATAAAGACTGAAATTAATGAGTATAAGGAAGAGAGAATTTGCATAGTGATTTACATTGGTTCGGTCCAACTGACCTATGTCCAGTTTAAAGACTTAGTCTTCTGCTAATTTACTTTTCACTAAAATCTCAGTACATGCACACCACACATACAAATTTTACTACCGGAAAGATTTAAACCATAAAAGAAGAGACTTCCTCTTGCACCCCACAGGAGTTTGCTACATCATGACACCCTACCACTCACAACGCCTCACTTGCAACACTCCACTGCAAGATTTCCCAACAATCTCAAGAACACCTCAAGTGATTGCTATCCTTGTGCAAAAACACAAAAAAAAAGAAATAAAGTATAGAACAATATCACCTGAAGTGAAGAATACCCAAACAGAAATATTAAAACTCAATAGAGTCTCTTCCTTGAATCTTGAACATGGAGCACCTTCAAACCATAAAAAAATGGGTATGAATGTTGGAGAAAATTATGAAAAAATGTTTAAGAGAAGCAAACACTTGATTGGATTGATCAAAAGTTGTTAAATCTGTTTTCAAAAAAGTTTTTATATCAATTTTGATGAAGGGTAATCGATTACCCACTTAATTACCTAATATCCTGCACAAAATAGGTCCAAAATGCTTGTTCTCGGAGTAATCGATTACTGAAATCAAATAATCGATTACCCTAAAGAGCATAAATTCATGTTCTAAAAAAATCTCGTAGGGTAATTGATTACCATTTTCAGGTAATCGATTACCTTATCTAAAAATCTATTTTTGAAGCTTTTCCGACACAACCCAACCTATAAAATCTTTCAAAAACCATCCCAAACACATTCTCAAGCCTATCTAAAACACACAATACAAGTACCACACATATAAACATGTTTGATACCATAAAATTGATTTAAGAGGAAAAATAGAGAGAGAAAAGCAAAACCAAAACTTCAATGTAGTTCCTTTGGTTCCAACAATCTCCCCTTTTTGGTTTTGATGAATTCAAACTACTCTCCAAACCACTTTTAAGCTGAGCTTCATTCTTCTAGTACTATTCAATAACTTTGCTCTTGAATCAAGTTTTGATTATACTTGAGAAAATTGTAGCAAAGACTTCACCAAGTCTTCTCCCCCTTTTGGCACTTCAAACAAAAAGATGAAAAAGGCAGGATGTATATAACAACAAGTGATATGTTAGGGAAAAAGAAATAGCTGAGAGGCTAAATTTTGCAAGGAAGAAACTTCAACTAGTACAGTACACAATCTGCACTTAAAATGTTAAGAATTCTGCAAAAAATAGCTGCAGAAATTGAACTTCCACGATCCTGCAAAGATAGGATATGTATCTACCTCTGTTCCTTATTAAACAGGGTTTAAGTTAGCTTAAATAGAACTCAATTTGCAGATAATGAATCAATATAAACAACCCAATACATAGATTCAGAACCAAGAATTAAGCTTTCATTTATATGGTAAATGATATTAGATTTTGCACGGTCAATACAAGAGTACAAGCTTAATCAAGGTACAACCACAAATTCTGAATTCTGAGATAGAAAAGTAAACATGCAAGAGACTGAGTAAACATGAAAACAAATGCAACGAAATTAAGCTGAAGGGCAATAAAAACAATGCAAGTCCTAAGATGCCTAGTCCTAAGATGAAGATGCACAGATAAATCCTAGTTTTGTGGCCTAGCAAATCCAATCTTTTTTAGATCGATTCCAAGGAGTCTTTTATCTCCCAGAATTCTCTCTCCCGAGAAGTCCGCAATTCCCTCGTTTTCTTTAAGATCATCTTCTCAAAAGGAGTCAGCACCTTTAATTCCATAGCCTCATCTTCATCTTCAACTTGCAACTCTTCCTTTGTCAGCTAACCCTCATAAGTCTTAATTAGCTTCATCATCTTCAATGCACGATACTTAACAAAGTGAACATCCCTAGTAAAATTTCTTACTTCATTCGAGGTGTTCACTCTAAACTTATCCAAAGATTTTGAGATAAATACTGCATATGGACATTTGTACTCATCCAAATGACGAGTCTGTAGCATATTGTCCTTGATGAAATGCTTCCAGTTAACCTTAATATTATTCTTGATGGCACATATCAAGATCATGTCTTCCTCTAAGATCTGAGCATGATTACTCCCACGAGCAGCTAATATCTAAGCAATAGAGTAGTGCAACAGTCTATCATCTACTTTCATTCCCTCAATGTTACACAATCTTTTTCCTTGGGTCCCTTCTCACATTTCTACCGAATTCCCACTCATCAAGTTTGACCAACATTGATTTGAAAACCTTCATTTTTCGGTATTTACCCTTTTCTCCTTGAGGTCATCCACACTCACACTAATTCCACGATTAACAACGCCACTAATGGTTAGAAACATCTCATCAGTCAAGACAATCTTCTTCCTCTTTACCTTAGAAATTAGGTTACCATAATTATCCTGCTTTAGATTTAAGTAGAAAATCTTGACTAAATCTGGTAAAATTTCCCCTTGAGTTGAGAGAACTTTGACAACCCTTGAAACTCTAGGTCATCATGAAAACTGAACCCATTCTTAGTGAGCCAAGAAAAGATGAATACCTTCAGAGAGATTACTTCCCTACTTGCATAGCTTAAGTTGAAGCGGTCCTATTACTCTTGAGATGAGAACCACTCATGAGAGTATTCTCTAGTTTTGGCAGGAGAGCCTTGAGTAGAACGCTTTGGAGCAGATGACTTCTTCGGAGTGAGCTTTGGTCTGAATTCCCTCCATGTGGCTGTATGCTTCACCCTCTTTCTTTGGCTTGGACTATCTTATTCCATTGTTAGGGTTTTGATGGACCAGATTTGGAGATTGAGATAAGAGAAATTGAAGGATTAATAGGATTTGGGTTGATGGAGAACCCTAGCTTTTATGAGAGTTTTCGTACTGGAGACTTCTCTTGGAATCAATTTGGAGATTTTTGAATGAGTTAGATTCGTGCCTTTTTTTATATTTAAGCAAAGAATTGAAAACCTGATGCAGTAATCAATTACCACGAGGTCTAGGACTGATTTTGAAAAATCCAGCCTTTGGGTAATCGATTACCTGCAATGCTAATTGATCACTATAGAACAAAAACCCCTAAACATGAAAATTAAGCATTCTCATTCCATTCTATCAAAATGAAATGCTTCTAATGCATGAATAATGATAAAATTTCATCATTTTTCAACCAATTCATGCAATGAATTATCTACTACGAATTAGTCCATACAAATTATACATTATAGGATCAATCAAACACAGTGAAATTCACAGTTTATGAGCACTTACTATACCAAACTCTCTTTTGAGCCTGTAAAACCTTTCTCTTGGTAGTGGTTTTGTGAATATGTCAGCTAGCTGGAACTCTATTTCTATGTATTGGACTTCATAATCCCCATTTTCTACATGATCTCTCAAGAAGTGATGACGAATCTATATATGTTTTGTCTTTGAGTGAAGTATAGGATTCTTCGTCATATTTATTGCACTTGTATTGTTACACTTGAGAGGTATTTTGTTGACTGTGATGCCAAAGTCTTCGAGTTGCTGCCTCAACCATAAGGATTGGGCACAACAACTTCCAGCAGCTATGTATTTTGCCTCAGCAGTTGATAAGGCCACACATGCTTGTTTTTTCTTGTCTAAGATACTAGACTATTCCCAAATAAATGACAAGTTCCACTTGTGCTTTTCCTGTCTAACTTGCAACCTGCAAAGTCGAAGTGAAAAAAGCCAATTAAGAGGATTTGTACCTTTGGGATACCACAATCCCACATCGAAAGTTCCTTTTAGGTACTTCATGATCCTTTTTTTTACTACTACCATGTGTAATTCTTCTAGTGTAGCCTGATACCTAGCACACAGACAAACAATAAACATAATATAAGGCCTACTAGCAATTAAATATAGAAGTGAACCTATCATTCCTCTGTATTTGGACACTTCCACTGGATGTCCTTTCAAGTCATCATCTATATAGCAGTTGGTTTCCATTGGAATGTTGGAGACTTTGCACTCTTCCATATCAAATTTCTTGAGTAGCTCCTTTGTATATTTGGTTTGATGAAGGAAGATTCCTTTCTCAACTTGCTTGACTTGCAAGCCTAAGAAGAAATTTAGTCCCCCCATCATTAACATATCAAACTCCCTCTGCATTTTGGAAACAAAGCCCTCAAAGAGAGATGTGTTAGTGGAACCAAACATAATATCATTTACATATACCTGAACCAACAGAATTTCTTCAAAAGATCTCATAATAATAAGTTTTTGACTACCTTTCCTCTTTCAAAGTTATGAGACAAAAGGATTATACTTAACCTTTCATACCATTGCCTCGGTGCTTACTTAAAACCATAAAGTCCTTTCTTAAGCTTATACACGTAATGAGGAAACATGTGACCTACAAAACCAGGAGGTTGTGAAACAAACACTTCTTCATCAAAGAAACCATTTAAAAAGGCACTTTTCACATCCATTTGATATAGCTTAAAGTTAAACACACATGCAAAAGCAAGAAGGAGCCTAACAACTTTTAATCTAGCTACTGGAGCATGTGTTTCACCAAAATCTATACATTCCTATTGATTATAGCCCTTAGCTACTAATATGCAACCTGTGTTGATTGCTTTGCTCCCCAAGATCCATTCTATGGAAGGTCACAAAGAAGATGGAGTGATGGAGGAGAAAGGAGAGGGAGGTGGAGGTGCCATAAGGAACTTGATAAGCCTAGAAGGAGGTGTTTGCCATAAGGGAATGAACCCTTGATAAAAACACTAAAGGATGCTCTTAAAAAGTGAGAAGAAGGGACACTCAAAGATGAAGCAAACTCTCTCTAATTCATTCAAAATCAAGTGTAAAGGATACAAGTGAGTGAAAGGTCTTATTTATAGCAAAAAAGGGAGGGGTGGCCGTGTGAAATTGGAGGGAGATTCAAATAGGAGCCAAATTCAAATAATTAGCACATGCTCCTAAAATCATGGATCTTAGAACTAACTAAGTGCCATGTAGGATGCCATGTGACCAAATAAGAGAATCCGATGCCTATTAGGGGAACAAGGGCCCCACCTGGTCTCCTCCATTCTTCCTCCGCTAAGTAATTGGGGTTTAATTAAAAAAGAGGGGTGTGGTTAATAAAATAACCCACCAACACCCCTAAATGCCCCAATTAGTTAATACACTCCACATTAAGACTAAACACACCACCTAGCCCTCAACCTACGAAAAATAAGTGCCCAAATATAAGGCCAAAGGGAAAGCTAGACCATTCCACTTAATGGAAAATATACAAGGGTAAATACAAGAGAACTATGACATAATAACTATACGTATGAGGGGGTGAAGTTTTCCTCCATCCACTCTAGCCATGTCCTTCTCTATCCTCCTAGCCATGACCCTGGTGATAGGACCCTTACTAGGGAGGATCACATAAACTAATCTAGCCTTGTTTCTGGTTATGGTTCCTGTTTCATCTAGTTTGTTTCTAAACACTCATTCAGTTCCTATGACATTCATGCAACTCTTATATGACACTAGTTCCTAAATGCGACACCGTTGTAAGGGCGACTAGTGGCATACTGCGTTAGACCTTTCAAAGAAGTAGGGAAAACGCGACCCCGAACAACGTCGTCAATAGTATACATGTTCAACTGTGTGATGTAATAATCAAGGTGAGCACCGGGGTTAGAAAGACCCTCATATCTGTCAAGGGTCAGCAACTTCCAACTGGGAGGGAAAGGCACATCCATGATCCTTGCTGTGAAAGAATGTTGCATAAAGTCAGTAGCATAGGCTATAGAGTGTGTGACTCCGGCGGAGGAGTAACCTGGAGGCGTACGAGCGCGACTGGTCCTATCACACCCAGTGTTGGTGGCGGTCCTAGCCTGGGTTCACAGTTAAAAAATTGTTCGTCAAAGCTCTTCATTATGCCTTAACAACTTAGAAATTGTAGGTGCTTCTACCATGAATAGAATGTATGCTTGTGGTGGCCAAGGAAAAAGGTTTACTCGACCCCACGGTGGATGCCAAATGTGCTTACTAGGGAATGAACGTTGAGTTATTCGGGGAGTCCACAAATGAATGCGTCGCCAAAAGTTCCTACAAATTAGACTCCGATGCTCATGTAAGCAACAATATGAGATGTGTCAGATATAATTGAATTTTATCGTAACTTTATCTTCCATATATAGTTGGTGTAATTTGGTAATTAAAAGGTCTTTGATTAAGCCATTGATTGCTCTTAATTGTATCTATTGGCTTCCTCTTTGTTCATTGGCGACTGTCATAAATGCCTTTAAGTAGGGAAACACAACTTTTGACAACTAATGAACGTGGCTTGAGCAAGGTTGTCGACTTTGCATGTCGAGTTCTTGAGATGATCTTACGAGATCGATTGAATCAATGAAACAACCTTTGAGGTCAGATGATTCCAACGGGTAATACAATTGTTCTACATTTCATCTACATAATTTTTTTTATCTAAATTTATTTTTTTATTGACTCAACTCATAAATTAATTTAAAAAACTACAATAATATCAGTAATTTTCATGGTATAATGGTGACAATAATATTAGAATTTACGATCTTGTATAATCTATCCTAACGTTCTACTGGGTGACCGTAGTGTAAGATATTCTTAGCTAAAGAGTTTTTACTTGTGTCCTAATTTCTTTTCATTTACTGAAAATATTATTTAACGAGTATGAATATTTGATCGGTTAGTTTTTTTTACGTAGTGTTAAAAATATTGATATGTTATTATTCCTAGTTAAATTGTGCTGTATTTGTTAATTGGATTAAGTTGTTTTGACTTTTAGATGTTATCGTTTAAATAAATCATTTGACTACATTGTGAACTTTTTCAATAGCTGATATTTTCATTACAGCAGAGTCTTAGAAAGTATAAGAAAGTGTGGCATGTGAGAGATAGAAAATGTTTATACGAAGAATGCTAACTCCATATTTAAAAATCGAAACAATTTATAAAATGAAAAAGAAATGGCAAACAAATAGTGGTTGTGACTGGGAGATGAGTGATTAAAGAAGGTGAAGGGAGATGAGTTTTGTTGGCGTGGTCTTTTCAATTTAGATTTGAGAAAGGAGGGAGGATAAATTTTGTTTATATATATATTTTTTATAATTAATAATATTTTGAACCTTCCCACTCTCAGGTTAATTTGAACATAAGCATTATCACTACCGACTGCGGAGGGACACACAGATCGTGAAAGCGCCTCTCTACTCTTCTCTTCTTTGTTGTTGTCGGAGTTTAGGCATTGGAGTTTCACAGTCATAGATCTTCGCTTCGCCGTCACTGTTCGCTCCATTCCACGGTGGCATTACCATTATTACTCTACTTGTAAAATTTTCATGCTTATCTTGTGTAACACAGTCTCTGCTTGTGCGCGCGCGCTAAATTGGTGACTAGTGCAGGCAAAAGTGAATGTATCTATCTGCTATTCTGCAACTGCAACCAACGAATGGGAACAAAAAAGAATTAAAATAAAGGTTTAGGTTCGTCTTTCAGTTTTACTCTTACTCCATTTTGATTTTGATCTGCAGTCGCTAACACATTAATTTTGTCGGTGCCGGGGGCAGCTGTGGTTAGTGAAGATCTGGGAAATTAGATCTCTCTCGAATGTCTCAAATCGAGAGCTGCTGTTCCTGTCACAAGTGCAATTGCTAGGGTTTTTTGTTCATACCGATGACTACCAAACGCGCCTACAAGCTTCGTATCCTTGATTTTGTTTGATCTACTTCATTTTCTCTCTCTAGATCTCTCTGTTATTTTTCTGTTGCCGGTTGACTTGGCCTTGACGAATTTTGTCCAGAGGAATTTGTTGCACATGCTTCTACAGTCAATTGCCTCAAGATTGGACGGAAAACATCCAGGGTTCTTGTCACTGGAGGTGAAGATCACAAGGTCAATCTTTGGGCTATTGGTAAACCTAATGCCATACTGGTTCGTTCACCTCTCCTCATCTTTTTAACTGCGTCTCAATTATTAGCTTATTTTCACTTTCCCCAAGGATTTCATGTCATTCATTGTCGTATGCATTGTTTTCCTTGTGCTAGGCTTTTTGTGCCTTTCCGCTTTTCAAATTCAATTTTAATTATTTGGACCTGTTCAAAGCTAACTTGCATATCATATGCTGTCTCCGAGGAAAATGCCTTTTGGGTGGTTTTGCATGAAAACTTCTTGTCAGTGTAGCATCGGATTGATTTCAGTTATACTTACTGTGTCATCATGACACCATTTCTATTTCTTTTATTTAGTCTTATTTTTACATATTATGAATATGCTTCTTTGTATGCTGGCCTTTGGTGTAGTTGGTTGGGTTCAAACGTAAACATGCCAAAAATTTTAAGGCTAGAATTTGTCGCCTTGTTTTTTTCTCTTGGGCATCTTTATGGTATTTATTTCATGGAGTATGAATCTCAAATATTCAAGGAGAGTGGATTCCGTTTTTTTTTTTCTGGCTTCAGTTGAAGACAACATAACAGGTGTAGCTTATCCCCTTCTGATATATTCTATTCAATTCTTAGCTATTGAGATTAGATGTTTGCTTGTCCCTTGGGGGCAGCTGATTGGTATCTTGTTTTTATATTCACAATACTGCTATCATCTTTTTATTTAGAGCAAATTTCAGCAACATCTCTTGAGGTTTTCTATAATTACACAAGCATTTGAGAGGTGTTAATTTAATGTTTACAAACATATAAAAAGGGGTGTTAACTTAATATTTTTAAGCTTAATGGGTGTTGGAAAATATAAAAAAAGGTGGGTTGTGGGAAATTTGACAAAAGCTTAGAGGGTGCTATTGTAATTTGCTCTTTTATGAATTTTTTGTCTGTCTGATTTGTTTTTCATAGAACGTATTCCTTTAACAGAAGACAGAATATTTGTTTATCTATTTTCAGTAAGAGTTGTTTCTCCTCTGTAGAGTCTGTCAGGACATTCAAGTGGAATAGATTCTGTAAGCTTTGATTCCTCTGAAGTGTTGGTAGCTGCTGGAGCTGCTAGTGGTACTATCAAACTTTGGGACTTAGAAGAGGCAAAGAGTATGCAGTTGCTTGCCATTTCCTTTAATGGGCTTAAACACTGATTAAAAGAGATTTGTGTAGTCTCACAATTTATTTAGTATTTTTACCATATTTTTTTTCCCATACTGATAAATTGAGTTTTTGACGTGCTATGTTTCTTTGGTAGTCGTACGTACTCTTACTGGTCATAGGTCCAATTGTACATCAGTAGACTTCCATCCTTTTGGGGAGTTCTTTGCATCTGGTTCTCTAGACACTAATCTTAAGATATGGGACATCAGAAAGAAGGGTTGTATACATACATACAAAGGCCACACTCGAGGGGTAAATGCAATTAGGTTTACCCCAGATGGACGCTGGGTTGTTTCAGGTGGAGAGGACAATACTGTAAAGGTTAGAATTGGTTTCCTTTTTCATGATATAACAGTTATTTATCATCAACGACAATGTACATAAATAATTTAAACTTACCTATTATCTATGCCTTTTGAAACCAACATGCTGATAGTGTCTCCCTTCGAACATATATGACATATTTCAAAGAAATACTGAAATAATTTTTATTATTGTTAAATATTGTATGCCAACTGTAAAAGGAGAAAGTAATCAACCATATATTGAACCATATACAGTTGCATCTTGCATGTTGTCCCAAATAACCTTAATTAAGAATTGCTGTTCAAGCTTGGTCCACGTTGGGGAGGATGTAAGGAAAACTGTTGGGGGAAATATATGACAATGGATACTCCCAAAGAATAAAAGCAAGCTCAGGCATCTTCTGTTGTAAGTTGTAACGATAATATAATGTTTCATGAAATGCTGGTTTAGTAAGAGAGAACAAATAGAAAGTTGAACATAATTCTTAGAATGAGTTTGGATTTAACTCAACCTTACAAAATCAGCTTGTAAGGGAAGGGTTGCTACTGATAGTTTAATTAGACCGTATAACTGATTGATGGAAGATCTCCAAAACACTATCCTCATGCCATGGACGATATAGCTAGAGTCAGTAGAGTGTGAAGTTAGTCTTGATATCTGCAGGTGATATGATAACAGCGCAATGGTGAGTGGCCTAATATGTCCAACAATGATGACTTGGATAGACTTTGATACCATCTTACAATTTGGGTTGGGGCCTAACTCTCAATCCTACAAAATTAGTTTGTAAGGTGATGGTTACTTTCCACTTATATACTTTAATTTGACCATATCACTAGTTGATGTGAGATCTCTAACATACTGAAAAAACTCAACTCCTATGCCACTTAGGGATAGTGCCAAGATAAAGTATATAAGGGGAGGGGGGAAACCCCATCCTATGATCTAATTTTTGGGGTCAACTGGTCAAGTTAGGCCCAAAAGTCAATATTTTGAGATGATGTTAGTCTATCTTGGATTCATTATACTTATCACATTATCCACACACTAAGCCCCACGATCTTGGGCATAAGGGGGTGTATTAAAAAAACACAAGTCTCTCATTGACTAGAGATAGTGTGAAAATAGATATATAAGGTTTTTTTTTGGGGGGGGGGGGAACCATTACCTAGCCTTTGAGGTTTAGTTAGGCTAAAAAATCCACATATGATAATGAGATTATACACATAGTAATGGTAGTAATGATAAAGGAAGAGTTTAAGCTGTTCATGGTGGGATTTACAACTTTCTAGGTGTACGATGAACTGATGAAGTCACCTAGTGTTGTCTATTATGGACTGCTACTTCTCCATTGATTGTTAATGAGAATCTAATCTTCATGTATCAGGCAGGGTGATATCTTTTTTCCTTTTCTTTTCAACTTAGTTGTAGATTTCTTGAGGTGGCTGCTGTTTGGGGGCATGTAAAGTGGTCCTATTGAAGCTTATCATGTGCTCCACCTTTCACAATCCAAACAATACAAAAGAAAAAGATGAATTTCTTTGTTGACAAGGGATGTGTCCCTCAACTTTGAAGAGCTCTTTATTAAAGGTTTGGGAAAAATAAAGAGGCTAACATTTTGTAGTTGTGTGTTGTTTATGCAGCCGTTTGGTGCATTTGATTGGAGGGAAATGCTTGCATTTTCTTTAATGATGTACTTTTGCCATAGACTTGCCTTAGGATAGGGTAGTGTTTATTGGCCTTTCTTTTTTGTTGAGCTTATGGCTGTTTCACAGAATTGCTTGCTCCTAGTGCCATGCTGAGAGATTGGACAGGCTTACTGCAATCTTGAGTATAATTACTATTTTTAGTTTTTTGTATCTTCCCCATGTTTTAGAGGATATTTTTAAAATCAGAGAAAAAAGAGGAATAATGGACTGAAACTATGTGGCTAAATACAGAATAGAAGCCTGATTATATAATAGATTAATAACATTGATTGCAAATAAATAGAGAATATTTATTTTCTCTAAATAAAAGATAATGTGTCTATAAACCACTATATCATTACATTAGAATATTATATTTTGATTTTCAACACTTCCAGAGAGCTGAAAAATAAAATAAACCAAAAATTGAGTTCCACCATATAATAATACTTGGGAAGGCAACGTAGGGATATTAGTGAAATTGGTGAATATACTAGAAGGATAACATTGCTAGATAGTCGAAATACCCCTAAGAAAAATTCATGGCAAGCAAAGCAAGTTCCAACTTTCTTACAACCAACATTTTGAAAGCTTCAAACCAATTTTTGTAAAGACCCAAAATTATTTAAACTAAGAAACATGTGGAAAAGGACAACATTAGGTAGGCGACTGAAAAGTTCTTCGCTGAACAATGAGTGACGAATAAAAGTGGTGACCAGGAAACATGCTAAAACAAAACAACAGTAGAATAGATGGCAAGATAGTTCTTCATCGAAAAATGAAAAAGCAAAAAGGTGGTATTAAACCATTAAAAAAAATCCTTAAAGAACCCTAATGCTGTTGGTCATGGTTAGAAGTGTCACCGACAAGTGGCGGCAGTCATTGGAAAAGTCATCGATGGCAATCATCTTAAAATGCATTGAAAAAGGAAAATATATGAAAAAGATTGTTGGAAGAAGGAAAAAAGGTTTCAAAAAAAGGAGCAGCAGGGAAAAAGAGCTCACTGGGGTAGTGGCCCCCCGGTGAGGGATGTTTGTTTTAATATTCTTTCAACTTGGCTTTGATACCATTGCCATGTTAAAATTAGAGAAAAGGGGGAATAATGAACTAAGTCTAAAATCATGTGTTTGAATATACAACAGAAAATACCTATGAAGCACGGACGCTCGTCGCAAGTGCCTCCCCCTCGCGTCGGACGTGCATCAGATGTGGAGGCTGGTGTGACGAGGTGTCAGATACCTCGTGTTGGGCTGAACATGGCCCAACCTTTGGATATTCCAAATTGACACGGACGATGCTTGAACATATCGATTTACCCATTAAATATCAACCCCTTTGCATGAAATCACTCAAGAGTTATTGCATGGTGTTGCACAGAGCCATTGTCATCGCAAAGCGTCATCACGATCGCTGTGTGCAGAGTGATCATGAGCCCTTGTCGAGCACCGCCCTACGCATCATGACTTGTCGACTGAAGATGCAGAGCTATTGGAATCACGGTTGAGCCATCATTGAACATCAAGGGAAGAGAGGTTGATGAAGATGACGACACACTCGCAAGCATTTAACTTGCATTGAAGTGTTTAACTTGTGTTTGAATTTTTGAGATGATTCTTGCCAAGATTTTTACTTTCCCATTGTTAATAATTTAATTTAATATATAACTTCATCCACTGTTTGAGTTTAGTGTTATAGTTTTACTTCTTTTTTCTTAAGGTGTTGCAGTTTTACTTTCACCATTGTTAATGATTTCATACATAAGTTATATAATTATATATTATAAGTTTATAAATTATAATGTTATACTTATAATATATATAAAATATAATATATAGAGTATACTTGAGTTGAGGTGCAAACTGTGTGTTGCTCAACTTTGATTATAATATAAATAAGATATAATATTATAAGTTTATAACCTTATATACTGATAAAGTATTTTTGTGTTATAATATATTATAGTATGAATAAATTGAAATTGATTTATAATATATTTTTGTGTTAAAATTCAGTATTTTACTTTCAAATTATAATATATTATAATGTTTTAGAAATTGTTAATATATAAGTTTTTTTGAGAATTTGTTATTATGATGATTTTTCTTTATTTTTTGAATTTTGAAATATAATATCACTTACTACTTTTTATTAAGCTTATTATTATTATTATTATATATACATACATGCCTTGTCCCTGTGTCCTGTGTTTTTTATTTTAGTTGTCCTTGTGTTGTATCTGTGTCTGTATCCGTGTCCATGTACATGTACGTGCTACGTAGGAAAATACAAATTAATAATAAGTTAACAACATTGATTGTAAATAAATAGAGAATATTTTTTATCTCTAAATAAAAGAGAGTGTTTATAAATTACTATCATTACTAAATCAAAATATTATATTCTGATTTTCAACTGATATGTTGTCCTATTATTTCAAGAAGTTGCTTCTTATAGAGTATAGATACAACTACAATTGCTTTTGTAAGCTAAGTGGCATCTATCACATCAACAAGTTTGTTATTTTTGTTTTTACAGCTATCAGGCTTTTGCAGCCTTTGCCACATCAACATTAGTTAATTAGGAATCTTGCTGAGTAAGACTCAACCTTGTATATATACATGTTCCCTCTCTTTATAAAATTAAGAAAAATAAGATGGACTATGCTACATGAATTTGATGCCTTAATGGAGAATCAAACCTGGACTCTTGTGAAGCTGTCGCCTAATAGGTCTACTGTTGGATGTGAATGGGTTTTTGAGGTGAAAGAAAATCTAGATGGCTTAGTGTTTGGTAACAGTTTTATAAAATTGTTTTCAGTATTTTAGTATTTAAAAATTAAAAAACTTGTTTGGTTACTGTTATCTTAAAATAGTTTTCAAAAACAGTTTTGTTTTTTAGTTTTTAAAAACTAAAAAAAGGAACAACTATAGGTAGTTTTGCTTTTCAATTTTATATTTTTGTTTTGAGAACTCAAAATATAATGGGAATATGTTGTTTTTTTCTTTTCATTAATGACATTTTTGTAAATATGAACAAATTTTTTCATTTTTACATGTTTAAAATAATTTTCAAATAACACTTACTAAACAAGTTTTTTTTCCCTTCTTTCAGAAAACTATTTTGGAAACTCTTTTTAAAAACTAAAAAACAAAACAACCAACAAACCCTAAATATTATTCCCTTATTTATGATTAGATAGTAACTAGAGATTTACTCCTTATTACTTATTATTAAATTGATCCTTTCTCATTATTAGAGAAATTCTATATAATCAATAGTGATCCTATTTACTCATTATAAATAAAGACATTTTTTTGTCATCTAAGACACATTGACATACATTTAGATGGAATTAAAGCCCAAACTAAATCCTAGGAGCTTAAGTGTCTAAATTGTTTGCCAGTGGCCTCTGGTGGACTCATTGTCCAATGACCCATGTCATATCGTCACCTTCCTCAACAGTGGACTCATTCTCTAGTGACCCATTGTCATATCACCACCTTCCTTCTTAGAGTCACTTCCTTGATCATTCTCAAAGGTTTGTCCTGGAGATCCTTTTCGAAGACCATTCTTGAAGATCACCATACCATCCACTTGTGTAACCAACTTAAAATACTGTTGTACGTAGTCCCAAGTAGGGACCTATTGTGAAGTCTACGTACATGATGCGTGACATCTGCATAGATTTTTTGTCAAAAACTGTTCTTGAAGAGTTTTTTTTGAAGACCTTTCTTGGGACCATTCTTGTAGATTCTTCCCAGAGACCCTTCCCAACTGTAGATTATTCTTGGAGATCATATCATCCACATGTGCAACCAATTCAAAATACTGTTGCACACAGCCCAAGCTGGACTTTAGTGTGTGAAGTTCACAAATAATGCGTGATATCTTCATAGACTTTTCTTAGAGACCGTTCTTGGAGACTTTTCTCGAAGACCATTCTTAGGACCATTCTCATAGATTATTCTTGGAGACCCTTCCCAACCGTTTCTTTGATTTTTCTGCCTCATGGAGTGTTTCTCCTTCAGGCGTGCTTTATGCACAGGTGAATAGTATCCGTCGCCACTACAATCCTTTGTTATCTGGTACAACCACACGACTGGAACCACCTTTCACTTTTATTATTATTAGATTTATTAGTTTTACCACATATGTTACGAACTTAGTTTATATCACATATACACTCCAACTTGAGAGAAGTGTTGAAGATTAAATATTATTCCCTTATTTATGATTAAATAGTTACTGGAAATTAACTCCTTATTACTTATCATTAGATTGATTCTTAATCATTACTAGAGAGATATTATGTAATTGATAGTGAGCTTATTTGATCCAACTTGTTAATTATAAATAAAGACATTGTGTGATCATCCAAGACACATAAACACACATGTACAAGTCAAAGCCAGGCTTGTTGCCAAGGGCTTTCTCTAGAAGTTTGGTTGTGCTTATTCGAAAACCTTTTCTCCATTTGTCAAATCATTCACCTTCAAAACTATCATAAGTATAGCCCTTACAAACAAATGGTTAATTAGACAGAACGACATTAATAATGCATTTCTAAATGGTTTATTAGAAGAGAATGTCTACATGGTTTAGCCTCCTGGTTTTGAAACTTCAGATAAAACTCTTGTTTACAAGTTGCAGAGAGCAAATATGGCCTTAAATTGACCCCTAGAGGCCAGTGTTTTAAAAAACGGCCGTGGCAGTATTGTGTTGCGGATTTTTGACAAAGCACAACGGTATGGCGATTGCGATGCAGTGTTCGAATAGAAGCTTGTGGCGGCTGCCATGGCCATGGCGTTCGTGCAACAATGTGGGCCATGGCGGAATCAACAGGTTTTAGTGTTTTTTTTTTTTTTTAAAAAGGTTTCAGGCCTCAAAACTGACCCAACCCGCACAGGTTATTAAGAATTTTAACCCTAAAACTTCTCTTCCCCTTTTCTCACCTTGTCGAACAAATGCGAGAAGTACGAATGAGCAATAGGCCTGAGAACGTGACGCGAACGAACAAACAAGCTTCTGGCGAGCGAATGTGACACGAACGAGCTTCTCGCTGTGAATGCGAATGAGCCCTGCAAGCGCAAACTGTTCCTACGCAACGTTGAACCCCGACAACCTTCTCCGACGTGGCAGCGACCATACTTCTGGCGAGCTTCTGACGACTGCATCTTCTTCCCTATACAAAGCTTTTCTTCCTTTTCTTCTCTGTTTTTTTTTTCTTCTCCCAGCCGCGACCCTCTTCTGTGTTTCTTTTTAAAGTTATTTTATATTCTAAATAATTATTACATTTTGTGAAAATTATTGTGTTGTTTGACTTGGTTTGAAGAATACTTCCTTCATAGGTGTTGTCTGCTCATGTGCTATGACAAATTTTAGTATGCTGTTATAGTGACTTGAGTTTATTGATAAATTTGGATTATTTATTAACTTGAGACTTCATCTTTGACGTTATAATTTTGTAACTTTATTTATCTATATGTAAATAGTTCTATTAAATGTATGAATGAACTTTCTGAAAATCTTATTTTAACGTTGTATGTACTGTTTTTTAATTATATTTCATGTTTTATAGTTTTTTAATTTATATTTAGTATTTTCTTAGTATTTATATATAAATATAATACTACTTTTTAGCTCACCATGGTCTTTGCCATTTCCCGCAACGCCATCCGCTATCGCCATATGACTTTTTTTTTTTGGCAAACCGCCATATCCATTGTTGATACCATTGCTAGAGCCTGGTATGATCATCTTAGCAATACCTTGGTTGGTTTTGATTTTGTAAGGTTGAGTTAGACCCTTAATCAAATCCATTTCTAATAACATAATATCAAAACCAAGTTGAAGGAATATTGAGAAAGCATCCCTTACAGGGCAACCATTGCCTCTAATGAGCTCTTCCCATAATCCTTTTCCCTTCATCCAACAATCTTCTTTTATATATATATATATATATATATTTTATTTTATTTTTTTTCCCTTGTTCTTTTTTGTCTGCTGCCATGCTGCCAACTTGTTCAGGTGAAGTCCCTATCCCAACAACCTTTTTTTTACGACTGCTGCTGCCACAGTAGCCACCGCTGTCATACTGGCTGCCTTCTGTTCACCATTCATCTTTTGGTGATGAACTTTCTGTTCGCCTATCTGAAAGTGTCCTTGTTTGACCCTTATCTAACATTTTTCTGAGTATAAATGATTTTGGGTCTACACAAATATTGATTTGAAGCCTCAAAATGTTGGTTTTAAGAAAGTTGAAACTTGTTTGCTTGGCATGAATTTTTTTAGGCTGATTGATATTCTAGCTGCCTATCAATGTTATATTTCTAGCAATATTCCCCAACATTCTTGAGTTGTTTCTTCAAATATTGTTTTATGGTGAAACTCAATTTTGTTACTTATTTTTTATAACAAGTTGAATGCTTAATAAGCTTCAGCTTGAGGAGGAGTTGTTGAGAATCTTAGATATTATCTTATCTTCATATTGTTGAGAATCTTAGATACATCTTATCTTGTTATTATCGTATCTTGATTTTAAATATAGTATGTAGAGATAATATCGAAAGATATTGAAATAATTCATATATTGTATATTCATGTGTAATCTATGAAATAAATCTATATAAACATTGATCCAGTGTGTATTGAAACACAGTTTCATTCCATTATTCCTCGTTATTTCTCCAATTTTAACATTGATGATATCATCATTACTGTGAATTTTGATTCCCTTATTGAATCCTTTATTTCTAGACTGAATAATTTGCTTGCTCTCAAACAGTTGGTTGACTTGGATTACTTTCTTGGCATAGAGGTTAAGCATACCTCTTCCATAACTTTTGTGCTTAATCAACCTAGGTATATTAGGAATCTATTGCAAAGAGTTGATATGGGTACTGCCAAAGGCATTTCTACTCCTCTTCAGGCTAACCTCAAGCTATCTAAGATATGATGCAGATTATTTTGATGATCCAACTACCTATATATCAATTGTGGGTGCTCTTGAATATGTCACTCACTGATCCTGAAATTCGTTATGCTGTTAACAAGGTGAGCCAATTTATGGCTCAACTGTTGGTCAACCATTGGGTTGCTGTTAAGAGAATTCTAGTGTATCTCAGAGGATCCCTTGATCTATGCTTTACATTTCAATCTGCTACTGTTTCTTCCCCTCTCACTCTACAAGCATACTCAGATGCTGATTGGGCCTCTGATATAGATTATAGAAAATCTGCATTTGGTACTTGTCTCTATCTGAGTCCAAACCTTATCTCACGGTGGTCCAAAAAGCAAACTCTTGTTGCCAGATCCACAGTTGAAGCAGAATATTGCAGGCTAGCCTTGACAGCCTCTGAAGTTCTTTGGGTTCAGTCTCTTCTCACTGTGCTTCAAGATACTGTTCCAACTCTAGTAATTGACTGTGATAATCAAAGCACTATTGCCTTGAGCCATAATCCTGTTCTTCACAGCACAACGAAGCATATGTAGCTTGATATCTTCTTTGTCAGAGAACGTGTACTGAGCAAGTCACTAATTGTTGTCTATGACTCTGTTCCTACTCAAGCTCACATTGCTGATATTCTAACAAAGCCTCAGTTTATTTTCTTCAGGGACAAACTCAAGGTTGAGTTCCTCATAAACTTGAGTTTGTGGGGGGAGTATTAGAATTAAGAAGTACAACTCTGTCATTTGTAAACCGAGTGTTCTCCTGCCATATCAGCAAGTTTGTTATTTTTGCTTTTTAGTTGTCAGGCTTTTGCCACATCATCAGATTGCTGAGCAAGACTCAACTTTGTATATTGTATATACACCTTGTCCTTTTCTTTATGAGATTAAGAAAAATATAGACTCAACAAATTACACGTTTTATCTTCTTCAAATTCTCTCTACTTTTCATGAATCTAGGAATTCTACACTCCTAGTGACATGTAGGTTGATCGGACACTGTTATATTCTTGAGTGTACTTATAATGATTACTGTTTGGTATCTTTTTCTCCCTTGTGTGTGTGTGTATAACTATATATGAAAGAAATTATTGCTTTGCCACTGTATTTTGGACTCAGCTATCTAATCTTCAATTACTGTATACTTTAGTATGACTTTTTGAAAGTCTAATGATCTTGACTCATTATCATGGACGTAGTGCATCATTTGCAGTATATTATCTTAATATTTTTTTTTTGGATAGCTATTAATATAAATTTGGCTTGTATGGTTGTACTACACTTGTAAATGAGAATCTATTGTTCTTTTTGGTGAAAAAAATTAATGTAGATTATAATGTATATGTTTGCAGTTATGGGATCTAACTGCGGGAAAACTCTTACACGACTTTAAATGTCACGAAGGGCAGATCCATTGTATAGATTTTCATCCCAACGAGTTTCTACTAGCAACAGGTTAGTCATATTTTTATGATGAAATCATGAAAATAAGTACCTTACTACCTTGACAAACATGGGTGTGTTTGGTTTGTTCTTTGTTTTCATTTCAGTTGATATGTTTTATCTAATATTTACAATTACAAAAATGTGACATTCACTTTGTTTTCTGTTTTCAAGGTTGCATTTTTATAATTATTATAAGTGAAAACATGTGAAATTAAAAATAAACAAACATGTTGTTAGAGCCTATCCAGTCTCAAGGTGGTGTTGTCTGTTGTTTTAAGCTTTTGCAATTACTTATTGTCATAAGCTTTTATTTCTAGCTTTGAAAATTATTAATAATGCTCCCTGTTATTTAGGAATATGACCAAAGTAGTCCTCCCCCTTGAGCTAGGTTTTAGGATTGAGTTTGGTTTGGCCCTATATCTAGTATGGTGCTAGAATTTATCTAATGTCAATGTTGAGCAACTGGTGGATGTCCAGTTGTAGGTGTGACAGGTGTGTGTTAAAATATTTCACATCAGACATACAATTGTCCATATAGGACTTGGGTAATTCATCCCCTTTGAGCTAACTTTTAGGGTTGAGTTAAGCTTGTCTGGTATCTCTAATAAAAATATGCCCAAAACAGATTAAGTATCAAAAAATTTGTTTTGAACTTTTGATAAGCTGAAGGGTAGGAAATGAGACAAGTCTTGTTAATTTGATCCTACATGCAACTCACCTTGTTCATTAAGAATTTGTTGAGTTGATATTTGGATATTTTGGCTTGTTTATTAAAGGAGTGAAGCTTGCGCTTTTAAATGTTACACTCAATGGCTTGGGGATTTAGTGCTTGTTTGACAACAATTTATAAAACTATTTTCAGTATTTTAGTATTTAAAAACTCAAAAACTCGTTTGGTTACTATTTTTTTAAAACAGTTTTTGAAGACAGTAGCTAAAAAACAAGAATAACTATAAGTAGTTTTGTTTTTCAATTTTTTATTTTGGTTTTGAAAACTCAAAATACAATAAGAATAGGTTGTTTTTTGCTTTTCATTAATAAAATTTCAGTAAATATGAACAAATTTTTTCATTTTTGCATCTTCAAAACAGTTTTCAAATAACACTTATCAAACAAGATTTTTTTTCCTCTTCTTCAAGAACACTCTTTAAAAACTAAAAAACAAAACCAAATCGATCAAGCCCTTATTCTACTCCACTCAATAACTCTTTATATACATTAAAGTGCTACAATCCAACTGTTAAATCAGAAGTTCTTTTTAAGTAAGTAGGCCAGGTATACAAATACTATGAATTCAATTCAATGTGTACTATACTTTTTGAATATAAGTAATGTCATCTACAAGGTTATATAATTACAAAGAAATTTATTTATTTAAATTTAAAATTTGGTTTGTCATTGTGTGATAATTGGAATAATATAAAAATACAAAGTTATTCAATATATAATAATTCTTTTTTAGTAGATCAACAAGTTTAGATATTCAATAAATTTAATTAATGTATACGATACTTTTTTGCAATATAAGTAAATGTCATCTATAAGTTTACATAATTATAATTGTTTGATTTATTTAAAATTCTGTGGGTTGATTGTTGGAGATCCCACATCGACTAGTGATATGGCCAAACTATAAAATATAAGTGTGTGCAAACATTTCCTTATAAGCCAATTTTGTGGGGTCGAGTTAAATTCAATTTTACCAATTTTAAGATGGTATCAGAGCCTATCCTAAAGATATGTTGTTGTACTTGGGCCTATCGTGCCACCCGTTATTTGGCCGTTATTGGACCACCTACAAATATTAAACTTCACTCTCAAGATGTCCTATTCTCGGCGTGAGAGGGGTATGTTGGAGATCCCACATCAACTAGTGTTATGACCAAACAATAATATATAAGTGTGTGCAAACCTCACTTTACAAGCCGGTTTTGTGGGGTTGAGTTAAGTCCTATTTCACCAATTCTAATGGGAATGATATCAAAATATTCAATGGTTGGATTATTGAAGTTCAATATATTTCAAAGTTATTGAGTAGTGTATCTTGATCTCCATCCATTATCAGATACATTGGTAATTCCTTAGCTCTTAAGTTGAGTGCTATTTTACTACCCTAATTAAGTCAATGATTTTTATCCAATATGGGGTTTATGGTTTAGGGTGTAGGGCAATGCCTTTACTGAGCCTCAATTTTGAAGCCTTTTTCCTTGTCTCAATCTTGCTGGGTTTTCTTTGCTGCTCAATCTTTGGCCACCTAAGGAGACAAGACCTGGTCATCAATTTACCGAGATTCTCACTGGAGATCCTTACCAGTCTGGCCCTTCAAACACATTGCTACTGTACCCCTTTGCAACTTCTTTCTGGCCAACACCTCATAAAACACCTATTTATACTACCCTTTTAGATTAAGTGTTAGTGAGGGTTTGGTGCAGCTTGTAGAACTCTAGCTTGATAGCACTGCTAACATATGAAGACTCTAAACAATATGCATAATAAGAGTTCAACACTTCCTCTCAGGCTGAAGTGTACAATGCTATATCCTTATTGGGCATAGACATTTATAATTTATAAATTATTATAAAGTGGCTAGTATTCAATTTTTTGGCATGGCACAAGTTACTCAACTTGCAAAGCACACAGTGTGACAAGTCAACTATTTCTTCTTCCAAAACCAATCTCCTTAGAATTAATTCCTTCAAAAGGATATGCTACCCCCTTCCCCCCTTGGATATTTCCAGATAATCCTCCTGATATATCTTCTGGCCTCTTCAGCCAACCTCCTACAGCTCCTTGTCTTTCCTTACCTGCTGACTGCCTTCTTCCACCTGTTTTGTTGAAGATTTGATCCCTCTCCTAGGATTGCAGTTTGGTTTTCCTTGTGTGCACCATGAAAGACTCCTCAGGAGCTGTATTATCAGTTGATAAATACTATTGGTTCAAAGATTAGTGAAAGAATGAAAGAAAAGAGAAACTTTTGTTGAAGAGATATGCCTTATGTCTGGATCAATGATGAACCAAGGATAATAAGAAAAGGAATGAATACACGTTGTTCCTCTCAGGGTTTCAAGAGCCTTAGATCTATCCCTCCACAAACAATCTCCAAACAGAATACCTCTGGTCTTCTATCTGTATCTCTTTGCAGCCTATCTTTGTCATATTATGTTAGAGTTCTAACTAATAATCACTAACTCAAACTCCCTTAAATATCAGAAACCATCACATTGAGCTTACCTATACACACAAAATCAAACACACTTAACATGACATAACTTACTGAATACTAATAATATTTAACATGGGACACCGTAAGTTTAAGCACCAAGAACTAAGAAATTTTCTTTTCAAGAAATAAACAAATAATAATAATAGTTGATGACTTTATATTATTTTATTTATGGTTCCCACATCTTATATGATGCTGGATTCTTGTATTTTCTTTTGGAAGTATCTATTTAGTTTTAGTATTTGATTGAAATCAAGTGACTTTTACTTCATTTATCTTCTTCCCATCTTTAGGCTCGGCAGATAGAACAGTTAAATTCTGGGACCTTGAAACCTTTGAGCTTATTGGTTCAGCTGGTCCTGAGGTACTTTTGTTATTGTTAATTTACCATGTTCTCCTGGATGATTAGATAAGGATCAATTAGTCAAATTAATTTTGGTTTATTTGTATTTTTTATTTATTATACTTTAGACAACTGGAGTGCGTTCTCTTACTTTTAGTCCTGATGGGAGGACCCTGCTTTGTGGTTTACATGAGAGTTTGAAGGTAAGCTCAACTTTTTATTTATTTATTTGAGGTAATCATTTATCAAGGTAACAATATTCTGCTTGGTTCTGTTTAGGTTTTCTCTTGGGAACCTATAAGATGCCATGATATGGTGGATGTGGGTTGGTCTAGATTGTCAGATCTTAATGTTCACGAAGGAAAACTTCTTGGTTGTTCATACAATCAAAGTTGTGTTGGAGTATGGGTTGTGGACATCTCGGTAAATGAACTTATCTTCAAGAGAAATTTTTGCTGCTTATAGAAAGGGTTATATTCATTTTAATACTAATGTGCCTTTTTTGAATTGACCTCTTGTCCAGCGTATAGAACCATATGCACTTAACAATGCGAACCATCTAAATGGTCATTCAGAAACTAAATCTTCAAGTGGAAATATAACTGTACTGAATGAGATCACTGCTAAGGCTAAGCTACCTGTTTCGCAAAATCCAGATCAATTACTAAAGGAAACAAGATCTCTTGGAAGGTTGTCCGTTTCTCAAGACTCAGAGCCCTTAAAGGAGGGAAAATGTTTGGCATGTATATATCCTTCCTCTTTTCGCATTTGTTTTTATTGAATTGTTTTGTAATCTTTATTGTATCTGGATCTGTTAGGATCCTTTGGACAATTAATATCATTACCTGCTCACTGTATTACTTATGGATCCTGTGAAGCCACAGGAAGTGCACCAAGTACTCCTCAAAGGATCAATTTGAACTCTGGTCCAAAAACAGTACCTGGTGGTTCAACAGCAGCGCTGAATACAACAGCTCAGAAAAGGAGTTCTTTGAAATCTCATACAACATCCAGTCTTCCACTTGTCAATAAATCAGATATTGTACCTGTAATCGTCCCCAGAACTAGCATGAGATCGGAGCCTGTAGCTGATTCTAGAAAAGAAGTTGGTGCTGGTGGAAGAACGATGCCATTCCCCTTGCAGTCAAAGGCAGACATGCGTAAATTTCCAAACAACAGAGATGATGTAGATAAGCCCCCCCTCTCTCCTGTAATCGAATCTGCTGCTTCTAAGGGTAGCGAATTAAGTGGTTTTGCAGAGAAAAATAATTTGTCTGCTTCTGTAAACTCAACACAAGGTATTTCTACATCTTTGAAAGGCTTAAATTATGCTGGGTCTTGAGACTGGCAAATGTGAATAAATTGATAGAGCTCAGTGCTAGTAATCAGCATGAGGTTCTACACAAATCCTATGTCCACATTTATGCCTGTTTTTTATTTATATTTATGCCGCATGTTTCACAGTCATAGTCTATTTAATTGTAACATGTTCTGTTAGTTTTATTGCTATTGGCTAAGTCCTTAATAACTCTGGTTTTCTAATGGTTGTTTGACCATGGAATTGGAACCTGATTAAGCAAACGATCTTGTGAGAATATCTACAAATATCGTAGAATATCTTAATGGATCATCAGAATATATCATAAGAGAGCTTAGCTTGCTATGTTGCATGTATCATGTTCCTTCTCTTTATTGCTCATTTCCTTTCATTATTGGTTTAATTTTTTTAGGATTTATTCACCTCTAGCTTTTGTGCTTCTTATTAAAGTAAGTCTGTTCATAAAAATATATTGTGGAATCAATTAAAGTATGTCTATTCTAATTTAGAAGGATATGGAGTACCGATGTGTACCATGGATCACAATTTAAATAGGCATAGTTTCCAAATTTAGTACTTTCTTTGATCAGGTTTGGTTTTCTTCCTCTTGTGGAGAGAGTTTCCATCACTTATATATACTATTTTGGATGTATCACTAGTCAATGTGAGATTTCAACACACCCTTTCATGTGAGGATTGTCATTTGAAGCTTTAAAAAAATGGAAACATTGGCTAGTGTATTTTACACTTAGTTAATTATCATCAAACTGTATTAATTAATACTATTACTACCTCAAACTCCTTTTTATAAGAAACAAGTTATAGTGTATTTTACACTTTGTTTCTTATAAAGTGTTAAAATATGAGAAACCAATGAATAATTGACTGAAAACAATGTGTTTGAATACACAACAAAATCATGTTTATATAGATTAATAACATTGATTGTAAATAAATAAAGAATATCTTGTATCCTCTAAATAGAAGATAATGTTCTTACTATTATTACTAAATCAAAATATTATATTCTTATTTTCAAAACTCTTCCTCAAGCTGAAACTTAGTAAGCATTCAACTTGTTATAAGAAGTAAATAGAAAAATAAATAAACCAAAATTGAGTTCCTCCGTAAAATAATATTTGGAAGATAACTCAAGGATGTTGGCGAAGTCGAGAAACATTGTTAGAAAGATAACATTGCCAAGTAGCCAGATATCCATCAGCCTAAAAATTCATGGCAAGCAAAGTTGGTTCCAATTTTTTTAAAAACCAACATATGGAAGCTTCAAACTAATATTTGTGAAGACCCAAAATTATTTAACTCAGAGACATGTTGGAAACGAACAGTGTCATGTTTATATAAATTATTAACATTGATTGTAAATAAATAGAGAATATTTTGTTTCCACTAAATAAAATGTAATGAGCCTATAAACCACTATTATTGCTAAATCAAAATATTATATTGTTTCTTATAATATCCAAAATAATATGCCTGCATACTATAAAATAAAGATAAGATAATATTTAGGATTCTCAACATTCCCTCTCAAGCTTGAGCTTACTAAGCACTCAGCTTGTTGCCGGAATCAAGTAACAAAATTGAGTTCCACCATAAAATAATATTTGGAAAAACAACTCAAGGATGTTGCCAAAGTCAAAGAATATTGCTAGCAATATAACATTGTTAAATAGTTGGAGTATCCATTAGCCTAAGAAAAGTCATAGCAAGCAGAACAAATTCCAACTTTCTTAAAACTAACATTTGGAGACTCAAAATTATTTAAACTGAGAAACATGTTGGAAAAAGGCAACATCAGGTAGGCAACTAGAAAGTTCTTTGCTGGAAGATGAGTCGCAAGCATAAGGCAGTAGCTGAAAACCACATTGAAAAAGAATGGCAGCAGGACAAACTAAAAAACAACTTTTCATCGAAAAATGAAGCAAAAGGTGCTAGTAAATCATTGGAAAAAATCTTAAAAGAACTTTGATGGTGTTGGTCATGGTCGAAATAGTTATTGACGGTTATCGGAAAATTCACTAGAAAAGGAAGATATACAAAAAGCATTGTTGGACAAAGGGAGAAGATTTTAAAAGAGGAAAAGGAGCTCACCAAGGGCAGTAGGCCCCGGTGAGGGACTCTTTCTTATTATTCCTTCAACCTAGTTCTGATACCATGTTAAAATTAGAGGACTAGAGAGGAAGCATGGACTAAAACCATGTGTCTGATTACACAGCGAAAACATGTTTATATAGACTTATTTCATAAATTACATATGACTATAGAAGATATTGTTTCCTATAATATTTAAGACAATATGCCTACATCCTATATTTAAAATAAAGATAATATCTAATATTCTCAACAAGGAAGGTAATACTTGCCTAGCGAAGGCCATTTTTAAGTACTAACTACTTGGTGACTTTAACTTTTAAGTGATTTTTGTACAGATAATATTTCTTGTTTCTCTTGGTATGATTTTATATTCTTATCTCAATATACATGTCATGTGCCCGAGCCAGAAATCCCCAGTGTTATTCACAATAAGAACGTAACTCAAGTGTGGGATGAAAATTAGTTTTGCAGAAGATATTTATACACGCCAGTGAAAACAAACTTTGTAGGCAAGTGAGTCCGTTATAGTGAGAAGCCCCAAACTGCAATAACAGAAATTGGCCTTTAATTACTATAGCAAGCCATTCCATTGTTATGCTGTTAATAATTTTGTCAGGAGTAGTTTTTTCTGTAATCAGGACAGTTTTAACTTGCAGGAAGCTTTAGCATTCCCAAGTGATTTGCTTCTTAGGAATGATTAGGGGTTTATGAATGCATCTCAACTTGTCATTGGAATTGGGAAGGGCCTGTGCTTGTTTTCTCTTTGTTATTCTACATGTTGCTGTTTTGATCTGTGTAAATTTACATGGACTCTGAATACAACAATAACCAATCCTTATCTCACTACATAAGGTGGGTTACATGAATTGCACGATGCCATTGTTTCAACCTGGTTACATGCAGTAATATTATTTAACCTTAAACCCCCCTTGATTAATTTTTCCAAATTCCTTTTAGGTCTTCCTTTTCTTCTTTGCACTGGACTGAAAGTCTTATAATCTACTCTTCCAACAAATGCCTCTTTTGGCCGTCTCTGTAATCTCCAAACCACCTAACTATTTTCTGTCATCTTTTCAAACGATGACACTCTAATACAATCATTCATGATTTTGTCTCTTCTTATATGCTCACGCATCTACCATAGCATTCTCATCTCTATCACTCTTGATTTTCTCTCCAACCATTTTGGTAAAGTCCAACATTCACTACCACATAGTATTGTTAGGTGAATAGTTGTTTGATAAAACTTGCCTTTGAGTAGAGTTTGACAGGTACCTTGTGATTGCAAATAACTTTCAACGCCTTTCTCCATTTAAGTCATCCTTCAGAATGATTCTCAAATGCTTAAACTTGGCCACCTATGCGATGATACTCTCTCCCGTTTTAACTTGTCCATACTCCTCTTGTCTTTTGCTGAACTTGCAGGGCATATTCTCAATCTTACTTCTACTTAAACAAAATCCTTGTTTCCAAAGTTTACCTCCAAATTCAAGCTTACTGTTAGTTGCTTCTCTTGATTCTTAAATCAAGATAATATCATGTGTGAGGAGCATGCAATTAGGTATAATTTTTTGTATGTCCTTTGTAAGCACATCCATTACTAGGTTGAACAAATAAGGACTCAACTCACTTAAGGTTGAGCCTTGATGTAGTGCTATCCCAATAGGTTTTATTTTCTCTTGGTATTCTCACACTAGTACTTATCCCTTTATACCTGCCTTGCATAACTCTAATATAAGTCATCTGCACCCTTTTTTTCTCCAAAGTCTTCCACAAAGCCTCTCTTGGTACTCGGTTATAAGCTTTTTTCAAGTCTATAGAAACCATATATAAATCTTTTTCTTTACTTTTGGACTATTCCACCAATCTCTGTAAAAGATAGATAGCTTATGTTGTGAATCTTTCTACCATGAAACCGAATTGATTCTTTGCGATCCTTGTTTCTTCCCTTAATCTATGCTTGATCACCTTTTTTTCATTACTTAATGGTGTGACTCATAAGTTGAAATTGGGACCAAAGTACTCTTCCTTGACTCATCTAGCATTCTCTTTGATCTCATTGAAAAGCTTAATAAGTCATGCAATACCTTGTTCTCCCATACCCTTCCTAACTTTTATAGGGATACACCTGGACCAACTGCTATACCCTAATCCATCCTTTTAAGAGCTGCTTTAACCTCTCCAATTTGAATTCTGCAGAGATAAGCTAAATTTCTATCTTCCTCACTAGTTTCTAACTCCTCTGTATTAGTACCCTAGTCTTGCCCTTCTTTGAAAAGCTTAAAGAAGTAATTCTCCCATCTCCCTTTGATATCCTGATCTGATACCAAAACCTTTCCTTCATCTTTAATGCATCTAACCTGATCCAAATCCCTTGTCTTTACATGGACACTGAATAGAAGGATATAAAGAGACTAATCATAAACTTAGCCTATGTAACCTAAAGCCCAAATGGTGTGAAGGTCCACTGCACCATGTTATGGTTGTTACAATGATTGATGAGCATTTGTTAGTGAAAATTGTGATGTCTTAATCCTGTTGCATGGTCTATTAATAGTGTTTAGAATTATGTCTTGTCAGATGAAGCCCGAGGCCTGAAAGTGAACAGAGATGTATGTTCCGTTGAATTGCAAAAAGGAGGTACTTTCTTTGTATAAATTGGTGATGATTATGTCATAATATAAATGGTTTTTTAATTTTATGGTCTTTATGATATATAGGGAGAATGCGCTCACTTCTCAATTTAGAAAAGAGGGAACGATCTCTTCATTATGAGGGACCTAGACAAGGGATTTCTCATGGAAGGATATCATCAGTTCATGTACTTCCTTTCAGTGGGGTATTGTACCATTTCTTATTGTTTTCTATATTTTTCTTGCCTTTATATTTCTACGTCCTGTTATATATATGATGATTGATGTATCATAACTTTGTCTACAGACATATAACTTAAAGAACACAGAAAACAGATACTGGTATTATCAAACCTTTTCTTTCTTCTGTAAGAATGTGCAGAACTAACTAATGTACCCTATTGCCAGAAGGCTCCTTGTTAAATGAAGGTACAAGGGAGGGTCATTGTATGCAGCCTCACCTTTGTATATACAATGAGGCTGCTTCAATAAGAATGTGCAGAAATTTATTGTTTGGGAGAGGGCATTCTAGTGTTAGAGAATGAGTGGGACTTTATATATTTATATTTCTTTTCTATGTGTACCCCTCCTCCCTTTCTACTATATGGGCCAAGGGGTAAACTGTGATTGTTTTCTTTTGGCTTATGCTTGTGAAACATCTGCACGTAATACAATGGGAACTAATGAGTAATGACAGATGAAATATACAAATAAGAAACACTAGAAACTCAGCTCCTTACAGAAAAATGAGATTATGCAAATCGCAGACTGTGAAACTAAAGCTGAAAGGAAGAAAACAGTAGTGCTTTAAGTGGGCGAAGAATAAGCTTACCCTACCTCTTAACTCTACTCTTCCCCCTACTTTTCTCTTAGCCCCCATAACTTTCTTATATATCCCCCTCTACTCATACTGTTATATCTCCTTCCTTTTCCTCTAATCACCATTTCTCCCTCCCCTTGACTACTGAATTGACTGCACCTCTCTTCACTCTCTGTCTCTTTTCTCTTGATCTCTTAAGGATATCTCTTTGCTTCCTTTTTCTTCCTTCTATTGTACACCCACCCTTTGTATTTCTGTTTCCATTCTTATTCTTAATCTTCCTTTTATAACATTATACAAAATCTGAACAGCTTTAAAATGTGCATTTTTCTTATCTCCATATATTTTATTATTGCTGGTATTACATGTTTAAAATTTTGGCAACATGTGGAATCTTTTGATCTCAATATTATTACATTTTTCTTGTGGAAACATTAGGCAGTAGTTCAATGTTTAACAGTCAATTTAATTGAGGCAAAGTTGCATAAGTGGTTAATTGCTTCTATTGAATAGTTTAACTTGTTAGTATTGCCTAACTTGTTAGAATAGGCTTCTAAGTGTAAAACGTTGTTTTGACACCTAGGAATAGCCTTTTTCAATTTCACTCTTTGTATGGACAAGTCTCATCTATAAATATATAACACCGCTGAGAGAAAAATTGAGCTCTCAAGTAGTCTTCAAATATTTCTAGTCTTAAGTTGGTATAAGAGCGGGTTGATCCCGTTTTACCTATTCCTTTTTCGGTGAGAAAATCACCGTCCACCGCCGTCACCCGTCGCCATTGTCTCCAGCGACCCCCCTGAATTTGGAGCGTCTCTTCGAGCGACGCAAAATTGTCCCTGTCGCGGAGCCAAACATCGCCTCATGCGCAGCTTCTTTGAGCGGCGTTCTCCGACACGTGTCATCCCGGCGTTGCCGTCTAGTCACCGAAGGAACCTCACGCTACCGCCGTTCGACTCGCTGTCCTCCCTAGTTCCGGTTTTAACCTTCGTTTCAGCCTTCCACCATAGTTGAGGCATAGATATTTCTAATATTCCTTTTCTATCCCTTTTTGGTCTGAAATAGCTTTTGGACCTGCTCACTCATTTTCTTGGACTCCCACTAGAGTTCCTCATTTGATTACTTTAGCCAATGTGTCCAAAGTTGCCTCTCAGGGAGTTAGTCAAGTCTTTCTTTCTTCCTGTTTAAACCTAAAATTTGTTCTTTTTGTTCCCAATTGTCTTTTTAACTTAATTTATCTTAGTCAATTAACCAACAATTTAAATTGTTCAGTATCATACAAGAGCGTGGGGCAGGTCAATTGATTGGAGAAGGACGTGAATCTAAAGGATTATACTATATTGTGGAACTAAACCGTCTATGTCGTGTTTTGCATCTCCATCTCCTAAACTTTTGCGTGGTCGTTTGGGTCATCTACACTTATCCAAACTAAAGAAAATGGTTGCCGACCTTGGGAAACTTCAAGTCTTAGAGTGAGTCATGTCAACTAGGAAAACATGTTAGATCTTCTTTTCCAAAGAGAACTGAAAGAGGATGTAATTCTCCTTTTTACATAATTCATTCGGATGTTTGGGGTCCTAGTTGTGTCACATCTTTTGGGTTTCGATATTTTGTTACTTTTATTGATGAATATTCTCATTGTATTTGGGTCTATTTAATGAAAGATTTTTCTAAATTGTTGTTTATATTTGCATCCTTTCTTAATGAAATTAAAATTCAGTTTGACCAAGTTATCAAAATTTTGAGAAGTGATAACGCCAAAGAATATTTCTCTTCAAATTTTTCTACCCTTCTCAGTTCTCATGGTATTTTACATCAATCTATTTCCCTTATACACCTCAGTAAAATGGTATAGCAGAAAGGAAAAATATACATTTAGTTGGAACTGCTCGTATCTTATTGCTTGGTGCTAATGTACTAGTGATGCCATTCTCACTGCTTGCTTTCTCATAAATAGAATGCCTTCTTCTTCTCTTGAAAAACCTTTATTTCACATCTCTCCTCATGTTTTTTGTTGTGTGTGTTTTTTCCATGATATGTTCCTAGGGTTAGATAAACTATTTGCTTGGACCATCAAATATGTTTTCCTAGGTTATTTTCGTCTCCAAAAAGGGTATTGATGCTACTCCCTAGACTCTAAAAAGTACTACATCCGCTAGTGTCACCTTTTTTGAGGAGACCCCTTTCTTTCCTTCCTCATGCCAAAATACTAGCTATGTCCAACAAGTCATACCTGTCCCATTAGTTGAACTGTTATCTATTTACCTTCCCAACATCCCAAGTCAAACCACTTCTTAAAATTATTGTCTTCCTCCAAGACCTTCTGAACTATCATCACCTCCTCTCCTCACCTACCATCGTAGAACACGAGAAACTAGTCCAATGTTACATGCTGAATCCTCTTCTTCAAGTCCTTCACCACCATTTACCCATACCATGACCTTGGATAATGAAGAATCTGGCTGACCCATTCCTCTTCGAAAACATATTCGTTCTACCTGTAATCCTCATCCCCTTTACAATTTTCTAAGTTATCATCGACTGCCCCTACCTTTTTCTCTTTCTCTCATGTGTATCACTAAACCTAAAAATTTACATGAAGCACTTGATCATCTTGGATGGAGACAAGCCATGATTATGGAAATGCAGGCTCTTGATCAGAGTAATACATGAGAACTAGTTCCTCTTCTGCTTGGGAAGAGGACCATTGGATGCAAGTGAGTTTATGCTATTAAGGTCAGGCCGGAAGGTGAAATTGACCGGCTAAAGGTAAGACTAGTAGCCAAAGGATGCACACATATATATGGTCTTGATTAAGGGAATAATATCTAATATTTAACACTCCCCCTCTAGCTGAAACATATATGTGATATGAACCAAACTCGTTACATGTGGTAAATCTAACAAATCTAGGGGGGAGGGAGAGGTCGTGACTCGTTAGTTTGAATCCTTTTATTAACAATAACTAACATATGATCTATAAAAAAAAATTTAACAAATCTAATAAGACTAAAAACAAAAGGCAGTTTCTATCGTGTGGATGTGATGGATAAGCGTGGCTCAATAGAAACCAATGAAGGACCATAGTGGCTATGGATATTGTTCACTTGTGAATAAAGTAAGCCCTTAAAGGAGGAAGGAGAAGCATGCTCTAAGGTGAAAAAAAAGAGAAAAGCACTAGAAGAGTCTTTGGAAATGATCTTTAGAAAGGGTCTCCGGGAAAGGATTTCGGGAAGGGTCTAGGAATAGTAGGCATCAATATAATAGTGGGTCCCCAAACAGTGGGTCCATTAGTTGCCATAGGTCATCAGTAGACTATTTAGACACGTAAACACTTAGGCTCCTAGAATCTTGTTTAGGTATGATACTGTGTTAATATAAATAAATAAATGTGTCTTGGATGAGCACATAATGCCTTTATTTATAATGAGCAAATAGATATGATCACCATTGATTACATAGGATTATTCTAATAACTAAAAATCAATCTAATCATAAATAAGACAATAATGTTTAATCTTTAACACTCCTCAAACCAGAGCATATATCCAATATGAATCAAGCTTGTTATACGTGGTAAATCTAGTAAGAATAATAAAATAACGAAATGCAATTCCAGTTGTGTGGTTGTGCTAGATAAATAACGAAAGGCAATTCCAGTTCGTGGAAATGATGGGGATAGGCTCGGAGAGTGGAAGTTGAGGAAGGCTTAACAAAAGGACTATTTAGTCTATTACAAATAACTGCACAAAATAATGCAATTAGTAATCTACACCTTTCATTATTATATACTTATATTCGATTGTGATAAATTAATGGACCACCCTAAACCATTTAAGCATGTAGTCCATGCTAGCCTAGGCTAGTTATAAAACGATTAGTGATAATGTTATATCCTTGAGAATGATTTTTAAAATTGTCATACCAAACATGGGAATATAACTTTCATAACCTAAGATTCTTGTGCAACTTGAAATAATTCTCCTACCAAACACTCCCTTAATGTTTGATTTACTTGTATTGAGGAGACAGTTGTTTGCTTTTGTCTTTTGTGTCCTTTCCCCTGTTTTCTTTTCTTGGAGGATGTGATTTCCTTATTCCTAATAGTTAAACAGAGAGCACATTCAATGTCCTCTGAGAAGGCTACAGTTTCTGCCACTGATGAAGATTCCATCTCTGATGTGATGGAACAACACGATGAATTTCTCAGTTCAATGCTGGCTCGTTCAGCTAAGTTACAGGTATTTATGATTTAATTATGATTTTATGAACACTTTTCATTGAGTCATTTTAATTTATTTTGATTTGTGTGTTGGCTCTGTTATTTCATAATCAGCAACGGTCTTTGAATGTTATTAAATGTTATTACTCAAGAAGAGGATACAAGTCCATGATCAGAGGATAATATATCTGTTGAAACTATTGGGATATAGGTAGGGAAGGCGAAAGAGAGAGAACAAACTCCTAATAATATAATATTCAAATATGGTGTTTGTTGATGTGTCACAACTTATAAAAGACACTACTGTAATCCTTATTTATACCAATACTACCCTTGTGATCCTAATTAAACGAGGAAATCAATCATGAAATATTAGTATGGAAAGCACTCCTAAGAGATCATGTCAGATACTCCAAAATTTTCCATGATACAATAATGATATTATGAGATATTTTCTAGATATTTGATTTTTATGATTTCTATTGACAAATAGAATACATTTGCTTAACTTTCAGAGCATTATATTGCAGATGGTCTTCAGATGTTGGGAAAGAAATGATATTAAAGAGGTCATTGGCATAATGGCAAAGATGGATGATCATGCTGTGAGCATTTTTGAGTTGCTTTTCTTACAGCTTCTCATTATTATTGTGTTCTTGTTTGTGGTATATTAATGATATTTATGCATCAGTTTTTTTATGTGCAAATATTAAATTCTCATGACACTCCTTTCTTATCGGTATTTATTCCAGGTGATTGCTGATGTTGTTAGCATTATAATGGAAAAAATCGATATTATTACACTCGAGATATGCACAGGTCTTCTGCCACTTCTAACTGACCTTCTACAAAGTGAAATGGAACGGTGAGTGATATCTTGTCTTGTACAGGCAGCATTTTAAATGCATTGTGCTGGACAAATACATAACGTATAATATTACTTGTCAAAAACTCAAAATTGAGAAAAGCAAGAATAAAATGATAGATACATGGCCTGTGAAATGTTCATGTGTTCAGTGTCACCCACACGAGTAGAACATTTATAATAACAACCAGATTTCTATGGGAATGAGGGGGAAGACAATTTTTGGTGAAAACTGGTGTTAGAATAATCCTATGTGTGGGTAACAAGGGCCATGATTTATCTTGTTTGAATTTTATTCGACAACATTTTTCTCTCAATATGAGGCCTTTTGAGGGTTTAGGGGGTGGATCATAAAAGTGATGAATCACTGTTTGATGTTTTATTAAATATAATATAATTTCTCTCAATTTGTGTATTGGACCAGTCAACCAGATTATATGATACTTTTAACAGTATTATGCAGTAAGAGTCTGTTTGGGTAAGCTTCTCTATAAGACAAAAATACAAAGAAAAAGTCCAAAAAGCTTCTCCATAAGCTTATAGATCATGTGGGATTTTTTTCAAGCTAATTTTAGTTAATATGTAGAAGTTATCTTGCAGTTTCTTTTTTAGAAAAAATGTCGATCTTTTTAAGAATTAACTTGTGAAAAGTTCCGCATGATTTAAGAAAAACTTATGAAAAAATTGTTTTGACTTTTTTCTTCGTATTTTTTTCTTCTAGAAGTGCTTTTGGAGAAAATACCCAAAAAGATGGTGTTGTCCAAATTATACTTATAAGAAAATGGGTAAATTTAGGTATAAACATTAATTTTATAATATTTTTTATTTGATTAATGATTAGAGAGAAAAGATACTCTTCCTAGGAAAAATAAGGGTATTTTAGTAAAAAGAACAATTAATGCAAAACATCTTATAAAAAGGAACAAACAAATCTTAAAAGTCCATCTTATAATTAGCAACGGCGGTAGTATTGAAGTTGAGTATTTCTTATTTGGTGGAGAGAGAAAGAAAGGAAAGAATTTTTCCAGGGAAAAAAATGAAAGGGATTCAAGGAAAGTGGCACTGATAAGTAAACATTTAATTAGTTTAAACTGCTACTGATCCTGACTTATAAGTTGTTTAATTTAAGAAAATGTTTTCTAATTTCATTTTTTGTTTTCATTTTTTATTATGCAAATGCTACCTTGTTATTATTTTTTACTTTGGTTACTGTTTTCAGAAGTTGTATAGAAAATAATATTTCTTGTATAATTAAAAGTGAAAATGGATGTTTTCGCAAACCAAACGGTCCCTTAATTGTGTAATATGTTAGAACTCTATTTTAAAGCAATGTATAACTTTCTTGTTAATGTTTGTTTCAGAATACAATTGATGAGTAACATGTAACAGACCGAGGCACTATTTGTTCACTTTGTATGTAAACACCCTAGTCTTTTTTAGGAACCTCGTCGGAAAACTGAATTCTAAAATCCTTTCTATTATTTGAAGAAAATCAATCAATAAGTGAAGGACGTGCTGGAATCTGACATCGTTTATTTAGATTTTTTAAGGATTGTGTTTATCGTCCTTATTCCCCGAATAAATTATTAAATTAATCAGTAGATCCTTTATCATTGTGGTTTTGCTAAGATTGAAAGATTTTAACAGAAACCATGTACTTCAATTTGTTCTAAATAAGTCCTTATATCACTAATGGCCATCAAGACCTATTTAACAATTTATTTTTTGCTAAAAGTTAAAAAACTTAGATAACTACTGGTATTTTATTAGACACAGCATCAGCCAATGACAGTTTAGATTTTGTGTTTTCTTATGAGTATAATTTAGCGAAAGTTAATGGCTTCCAGTGTGTACCTCCTATTTTAAAATTAACAGAAATGCAAGGGCTCTATTAAAATTTTAAAAACATTGGAATCTACTTGAAAATTCAATAAATTATATAAACAGGTATCAAATAATGTAACCTTTATGAGGGGTGGGGGAGGTACAAGCTTCTATCTTGGAGATAAGAGCTGGTGCTTCTTATTTGAGCTGGCGTCTGTTGAGCTACAAGTTTTTTGTCTCTTTTATTACTTGTTTTATCTCTCAGCTTCAAATAATATACGATCAATTTTCTAATACATTTGCAAGCAATCACTTGTAATGTGTCTTGGGCTATGTTTAGATCAGCTATCAAGGCTTTACTTCACTCATCTCCCTTTAATGTTTTCCAATTAGAAGTGTTGATAGTACTGTGATTATATCCACATAGAACTTGAGGAGTTTTGATGTATTTTTATAAATTTACATTTATAAATTATAATTTTATAGATTTAGTTGTGTTGATAATTTTGATATTTATATATATTTGTATGTAGACATCTAGGAATATCCTTGGAAATGCTATTGAAACTGGTCAGAATATTTGGTTCAGTGATCTATTCAACTCTATCAGCTACACAACCCGTTGGTGTTGATATTGAGGCAGAGCAAAGGTGTTAATTCCTCAAGGCTTTTCACACACATATTATATATATATATATAGGGATCCAACTTACTCTAAGAGTAAGTTTAAGAGAATTACTCTTCATTCTCATCATCTATTTTCTTAAAATCTAATGATTGTTATGAATAACTTATCTCAACCAATAGATTTTAAGAAAATGAATGGTTAGGATGAAGAGTAAGTTTAAGTGAGTTACTCTTCATCCAAACCATTCACTTTATTGAAATCTAATGATTTTAATAAATAACTAATCTTAACCATTAGATTTTAAAAAAATAGTTAAAATGATGAGTCTCTTAAACTTACTCTTGAGTAAGTGGATCCCTCTTTTCTCTCTCTATATATATATATTGCCTATACACAAGTTAATTGTTTGCTTGGTAATGAGGTTCAGGCTAGAACGTTGCAACCTCTGCTTCTCAGAGCTCGAAAAAGTCAAACGATTTTTACCTTCTCTTTCAAGGTATCAGTTCAAGCTTATTTATTTAGGCTTTTTGAAAGAAAATAATTTTATTTAAGCTGGTTTTGACAATGATAATAGTGGTAAAGAGTTTCAGATATTTAGCTTGAAATTCTTTTAATAACGTAGAAACATTAATATTTTGAAAGCTCAAAAGCATGAATACTTTACTTTCAAGTAACTGAGGTTCAGTGAGTTGGTGGTATATTATTAGGATGATTTAGAATTTCTCTCTCTAATTTCTCATTATTTGTTGTCTTTCACCTGTAGAAGAGGAGGATCAATTGCAAAATCTGCACAAGAATTGAATCTGGCTTTGCAGGATGTTTCGTGATTCTGCCCTGATTCAATTATTCCTTCTGATCAAGTTTTGCCGGTGCTTTTTGGGGGGTTTGTGCATTTTGAAGATTTAAACCTCTATACAAGCCACCGAGTAGTTTGATGCATTGTCCTTTGGCATCAAATGAAGCCTTTTCCTGTGTGTACATTTATTGCAGTTAAGAAAATTCATGGTAATTGATTAGTGGAGGCACTGATAACTGCTAATTCTGCGACATATACTCGGAGCCAAAGCTTATGAGACATGTCACCCTCTGCTGATGGTTGCACAGCTAACTATAACTGTCGTCATCTGCTTAATGTGAAGATCTCTGTTCGTTCAACAACTAACCTAATATGTGGCGCAAGATACTACTGCTTATCTAATCTTATTTAAAAAATTCATGTTATGATTCTTTAAGTGCCGTTATACATAGTGAGTGGCGCCGTTTATATTTCTTTTTGCATATTATTGTATGATTTTCTTTCAATGCTTTTAGTAAACATGACGATGGGTTAGTGGCTTGTATGCGCTAAGAAATGAGATCCCAGCCTTGCCGAATGATAAGGTATATTCATGGGCCATTTGTATATGAATTTTTTAAAATTTCCATATTTTAGAGATTTTTACAAGTTACAACATGGGCTTTCGGTCTAAACTTATTTAGGCTAATCTTTTAGACACGTCTGATTCCGCATGAGAGAAAACAGTCTAACAGTATCACTTCAAAGAATTTTGTGATGTGTAATAAAAGTAATTTTTTCTTAAGGTGAAATTTTGACAACACCGTCTTTTTGAGTAATTTTCTTCAAAAGCATAGTAGATAAAAATACAAAGAAAAATTATGAAAAATGGGTATATGAAAATAAGTTTAGCCAATTACTCGGACCAATTCTGATACGTTTTGCTTTTTTTCTTCTCTGGCTTCGATTACGAGTCAGATTTTGGATTGGTCAGTTTGATCCAATTGTAAATAAAATAGTGATTTTATCAGATTATGTAAGAATATTATGATTTCTAAAGTTTTTTTTTAAAAGATTTTTATGATTAAGATTTTAAGACATTTAAATTACAAAGTCATTAAAAAATTAAAAAACTATTAAGATTTGAATAAAACATAAAATCAATGTTTTTTTTTCTTTAACTAATTGATTTTACTTTTATGTTTTTCTAGGTCACGTATATAAAGCTATATTAGTCTTACATGAATTAGCATAAAAGTTATAAGGATGAGATCTAATGACAAAAATACATGAGAGATCACAAATTCGAATCATCTAATACACTAATCCCTAATATTTATTAATAAAAAAAAAAGCTTAAATTATCATATTTTTATTTCTGCTATTGAATTTATGATCACGTTCTTCATCTATTTGAATTGAAAATTATCAAAATAAAGTTATCTAGAAAATTATCAAAATAACTAGTAATATTGAAGATAAAACTTTATCTATTCATTCAATTGAAAATTATCAAAATAATACACTTTGAAAATAAAGTTACGAGGTATTATTATACATGAATGTCTATCATTTGACAATTAGCAAAAAAATCTAGAAAAGTCTCGGGTTGGGTTTATTCAATAGGACTTCAAATTCATCATAAAAAGTAATTAATCAATTTTTTCATTTTTTTAATAATAGGGCTTTACATCAAATTATAAAAAGTATTAATTAAATAGTATTAAATGTGTTGCCTTACTTAAAAATCCTAATATTTTTTATTAAATACACAATACTTATATCATTTAAAATTTTGATTATATATTATAAAATCCTTTTTTTATAAATTTTTAAAATTATTTAAAATCCTAATCCAATTAACTCCTATAAATTCATTCTTACAAATACTTGGAAATTTCTCAATTTTCATGTGTAGAGAGAATTGGTCAGAAAAGACTTTCCTCTTCAATATCCAAACTAAGGTATACTAATGAACATTAGGAGCCTTTGTTTTTGAAGTTACATTCTTAGACATCATCACATACCCAAGAATATCACAGGCAAAAATATTATTACTAGGCATATTTAAAAATATGTTTGATTAGTTTGTAAGTTTTCAAGGAATTTTCAAATTTAAAAATAAAATACAAAATACAAAATTAAAATAAAATTGAAAGATGTGAGAGTAAAAATTAACTTCTCACATTCTCATAAAAATGTAATTTTTTCAACCCCCAAGCTTGAGAATAAATCTTTGTAGTCATGTACATACAACTTAGCCAAAAGTAAAAAATACTCCGGAATATTTTGTAATTACCTTTTTAACAAACATGAAATATTTTGTAAATATAAAAATATTTTGTAAGTATAAAAATATTTTGTAAGGAAAATGCCTCCTATTATTCAACTTGGACAATTCACCTATGTAAACTCTTCTGCAACCCATTTTTAAATATTGGAATGCTCAAAATGTTGGATATCGTGCAAGGCCCCATGAACCTTCATGTTTTCTCATTGCACTTCTAATTTAGTAAATTAAATTTTCTAATTGTGTCCTAGTATACACATTAACTATTATTAGAATTCAATTTTTAGTTTAACTTTTGATGTACTTATCAATATAATTAAGGAGCATTAAATATGTTTTTTAATACTAATTTACTTTCAATTCTAATCTTCTTTTTTTTTTACTTCAATCCTCTTTTAATCTTTAATTTTTACTTTTATATTTTTTTCATATTATTACTTCTATATTTTTTTTAAAAAAAATAAACTTAATGCCACATATATCCATTTAAAATATAATAGTGTTCATTTCTATTATATTTTTTAATTAAGTATTATGTTGAATTTAAAAGACAATGTTGAAGACTTTAAATTGAAACTATTTTATTCTTTTAGTACTATTTTATCTCTTTTGCACTATTATATTTTACTTTTTATTTGTCGTCATAATTTTATAAAGAAATAAATAATAATATAAAAAATAAAATGAGAAAAACACTTATTAATATAATAGATATATGTTATGTTGAGTTCATTTTTTAAAAAAAAATTATATAAAAAATACAAAAGTAATAATATAAAAATAAAAATTAAAAAAAGATTGAAGTGAAAAAACAAAGTTAAAATTAAAAATAAATTAGTATTAGAAAACATATTTAATACTCTTTAACTATATTCATTTTTCACATAATAAATACATTAAAACTTACATTAAAAATTAGATTCTAATCATTGTTAACATGTGTCCTAGAATACACATTAGTAAAACTGTTAGTAAATATCCATGTTTCCCTCAAAATTGATGTTCCAGACATTGCTAAAACCAATCCAAACATAAGACCTGATAATTTCGAATGATCTGAAAATCTCAAAATCATTAGTAGTCTTTTGACAAGTTTAAATACCAGATCCGAAGCATTCCCATGGCAAAATAAAATCATCCAAAATATGTAATCTTGATGTCTTTTAACAAATTCAGATTACTTATTTTTGGAGTACCTCCTCCCCCCTTGCCACACTACTTGTCCAACCCCCCCCCCCCCCCCCCCCCCCCCCACCACCCATCACCCACCAACACCTCCTTTGCACACGTGATCTACTCCCTTTCCTCTTCCTTCCCCAAACCCAATTACAAAAGCTTTGCCCCACCCCCACATCCTCTGCTCCTTGTCCAGAAGCATCATTCAGAATGATCATTCCGAATGTGTTTGTTTTATGTTTATGGAGGTGCACAAATTGACATTTTGAGGGAGAACACAAGGATATTTTTGTCCATTAATTTATTATAGAAGTGCAGAGAGAAAATTATGGGGTGTAAGAGGTATAGGGAGAAAAACCGTAGACAAGACTAGACGACAAGAACATCAATTAAAAAGAATGACCCTAAAGTTAAACTCACCCAATAAGTTTAGCTTTTCGTATGCACAAGTGTTTACAACCCTTTTTGGACCAAATCAGGAGTACACTGCATGAAATGAATCCCAGTTTAAATCTTGAAGTATTTGTAACCATAATCAGGGTTTGTCATTCCTTCCTCCCAGTCCCCCATACGGCGACCACCAAAAACAATTTGTTGGATTCCAAGATATCTGCTATTCAGAGAAAAGGTCAATAACAATTGCTTTTCCAAAACAAAGAATAAAGCAAGGACTTATAAATTACATATATCCTCTACTTTGTTACATCAAGTTTGGAATTCGAACTTACTCCGAGCTCAAGACAGTTAGGCAGTTGAGGAGCACATCAATTGCAAAATAATCACATGTACCCAAGTCCACCCTGTAAGATATGTATAATGCTAAAATGTACTGTTCTAACAGAAACGTTGACTAATTAATATTAAGCGGATTTGCTAAATAAGAATAACCAGCAACTAACATCTTGAGATATAAAAGATAGTTATAAGTAACTAACTTGTTCTTTCTACAAAATAAATAGGTGTAAGTTAGTAAATCTTATACACATTTATTAACTTACTACACCCACTTATGTTTATAAGAAGTTAACAAATTAGACCTTAGCTGTATTTTAAGAAATTTATAATTCTAACTTGCTAGCTTAATCCTTTTAAAAATAAGTGAAAGTAGGTTATCAAATCTCCTATTTTATAACAACTATATAAAACACACATTACATGTGAATGGGATAATGTCGCATTCAACGCATACAAGAAACTTTTCCTCCGATTGAGTTGATCAATACTCATTAACTTTAAAATCTCAGGTTCTATATTTTTGGGATTTTTCTTTTTGAATGTCTCTGCATTCAATTAGTTCTGTTTACAACTTTGAGTTTTGCGACCCATTATTTTCCTTAAAAATATGAAAAGATACCACAATTTGCTTGATATGAATAACTAAAATTAATAAAAATACAGAAAATTTACTTGACAATTATGAATTTTGTCTTTTAATATAAATTTTTCAGGAAAACATTTGGATTGTTTATAGTATATGCAATTTCATATTCTATAATATTGCATTTTTTATTGTGAAAATTTATCATGATTCTCAATACGAGAAATTAACCATTTTTTAATGACAGTTATAAATAACACAGTAAATATTCTACAGTATGTCAAATTAGTAGAGAATTTTGATGTAAAAATTATACACCAGCACTACTGTGCTTTCATATGCTATTAAATTCATGTATTCTTTTTGTTTCTTAAAGTTAGCCTTAGCCGGAAGTCAAGACTGATCCCTCAAGATATTGAGATTTATTTAAGAATGACTGACTTCTCCTAAGAGATGTTTCTCATATGCACAAATAAGGGATGAAATCTTAGATCACATGTTTAAAGAGCAAATCTATTTACTAACCACATTGCATCATGTTGTTACATTCACATATATTTAAGTAAAATACTTTTAAGTTTCTACTCTTCTTTAAAAGAATTCCAGTCTTTTAAATATTATAAACTGAGTGAGATTAGAGAGAGCTTCTCTACTTTTCAATATCTAATTGGATGAGTTATATAACAAATTTTTTTATTTAATAAAATTTCTTAACTTCAAATACTTCATTATCGAATTTTTATTGCATATACTTACTTTAAAAGATTATTATAGTTTAAATTTATCTTTAGCATTCATATTTTTTAACCTCTGCATTGTAACGTCTTAAAACAAGTTATATTATTTTATTTTCAAATTGTTGAGTTCTAGAGCTAGTACCAGACACGTCCCCAGTTTTCCTGGAACTCAATATCACTGATATCATGGAAGGATGACGGCATCACTTTGAAACCCTTATCTGCATCATATAGTGGATCATATTCCATTGATGAATTTGCTAGCTGTCATCAAGTCACCATAATTCAGTGCTTGTTAAAATGTAACATCTACAAGTAGAAAACTAGAGATAGAAAACAACGTCATGCCTCATAATAGATACTGCAAGCACATCATGGCATGTAGCATCTTGCACTAAGCTAAAACTGACAATATTAAACACCAAAATCAATTAAAGTGTCTTTTGATGTTAGGAGTTAAGAAAGTATATATATAAACAATTTAGAGAAATGTAAGTAATATACTTTGTAAAACTCCTTCAACCACACTCTTTACCGATTTATTGGGAATAAAAAATTATGCTGGTCTTACTCCTAGTTTAATGAGTCTCGTTGGTGATTTTTTAGTTTCCAATAGATTTAAACCAAATGACCAATAAATGAGACCACGTTAGGGAATGTGTTACAAATAATCATAAATTTTTATTCCTAGCTGTTTTGAAAGCATATAATTACAGACAAAGAAAATGATCCTAGAAAGGATTATGTATGATGAAACAGACATTATTGGCAATAGCTATCCAAGCACTAATGTTCAAGCCAGCTATTAGTAACATGCGGACATGTATTGTCGGCTGCCCAACTACCATGATGTGCATGTGATTACATTTCATGTTCCAAAACAAATCCTCCTCCTGAGAACTAACTTCTTTATCCAAGTTCATTCACTAGAAGTGAGAACCCTAGCTTACTTTTTTACTACATCCAGGCAGCAACACAATGACTCTGGCTCATTTGACATTGTACCAAAGCCATACATGGTGTTCCTTCCAAGCAACAACTTAACATTAACGCTCACCCATTCATTCATCTCATAATGGTAATTAAATCAAAATTCAAGGCATGAAACAGAAAACCTATTTTCTGAATTGCAAACTTTTATAGATATGATTTTATCATATTACAGATATGATTTGATTACATTAAGTAGTATACTATCTTTAAAGATTTAGTCATTAATTACATTTATTTTGTTTCCCTTTTATTGTACCTATCACTCATTATAAATAAGAAATCTATGTATGCTCCATATACATAATTATGGTCATAAACTCTTACATGGTATCAAAAGCTTAAGGTTTCGATCCCTCTCTCCCTTTTTTCTTTTTCCTTTTTTTCTTTTTGGTGTCGTACACTGAAAGCCGGTACAGCCACTTTCAGTGAGACCCACTCGTCAGGTCGCAGATTGATATATGAAGATAAAGGCAATTCCAAAGGTGTTTGTTACTCTGATGCTGATTGGGCAACATTGATGCTGATTGGGCAAAATCATGGTCAAATAGGAAGTCCACTTCTGGGTATTGTGTTCTTATTGAGGAAACTTGATCTCATGGAAGAGTAAGAAGCAGAAACGATTTTAAAATCCAGTGCTGAAGCAGAATACTATATCATGGCAATGGCTACTTGTGCAATTTCTCCAACAAGTAAAATTTGGAGATCTTAGCGATATTAAGATGATATGTGATAATTAGTCTGTCATGCACATTGCATCAAATCTGATCTCCATGAACGGGCTAAACAATGTCACTTTGTTAGAGAGAAATTGCTCTCCGGAGAAATTACCACTGAATTTGCTAGTTCAAGTGACCAACTTGCAAACATGCTCACTAAACCCCTCAAGGGTTCTCGTATTGATAGTATATCTAACAGGTTTGGCTCATATGACATATATGTTCCAACTTGAGAGGGAGTATTACAGATATGATTTGATTACATTAAATAGTATATTATCTTTAGAGATTTAGTCATCAATTACATTTATTTTGTTTCCCTTTTATTGTACCTATCACCCATTATAAATAAGAAATTCATGTGTGCTCCATACAGACAATTATAGTTATAAACTCTTGCATAAACCAAACCATTTTGTGAATCCTAAGATTGGCTAACAAAATGACCGCTAAACTTGCATAAAATATTGTGACAAATGAGACATGACAAAGCACAGTGGGACAGTCCGGGAGAGGCAAAGAAGAGTAGAAGACAAGAAATAGGCAAAAGAGAGTATATGAAAAATTAGCCACTCTGGGTCTGATCCTCTTTTGCCCACTAATTTTTATCCTATCATATACTTGATAGCAATGCATGTAATAGAGATTCAGCATTTAACAAAGTTTTACATCCTATCATATACTTGATAGCAATGCATGTAATAGAGATTCAGCATTTAACAAAGTTTTACGTAGGTTATTGACTGTCTAGCACAACTCTTAACCTTTTATTTTGAGACATGGTATGGGAAGATTTGCAAGAAAGCACATCATGGCAGTTGAGACGTCTAAAATAATTCGTTGTAATGGTGGGGAAAATGATCCACAGCTGGAACAGCTAGTTGGGATGTTGCATAGCCAAAGAGTAGACACACTACTAAAAAGATTCGTTTTAGTAAGAAAGGCATTGGTAAAAACAGTCACTGACAGGATGCCCAGGAATCACCTATGGAAATTATTCTCCCAAATTCATGTACAATAAAATTTTGAAAATTCAATCAAGATCACCATCAATTTTGAATAAATGAGGACTAAGGGTCTGTTTGGATAATCTTGTCTATAAATACTTCTGGAAGAAAAAAAAAAATGTTTTTCATAAGCTTTTTTAAAATATGTGAAACTTTTTACAAGCTAATTTTAAAATAGGTGGATAAGTTTTTCTAGAAGTACTTCTAGAAGAAAAAAAATATAAAAAAAGACGTCAAAAAAGTTTCTCCATTAACTTTTTTAAAATACGTGAAACTTTTGACAAGTTAATTTTATCTAATGTGTAAAAGTTCTCTCATTAAACTTTTCTAATACACGTGAGACTTTTTAAAAATTAGCTAGTAAAAAGTTCCACAACTTTTAAAAAAGCTTATGGATAAGTTGTTTTGACTCTTTTTATATTTTTTCTTCTAGAAGTGTTTTTAGAGAAGTTCACCCAAACAGTTGATAAGAAGACAGAAGTTTGGGGAACATGTCTAGAATATGAAAGGAATCCATAATATAATGGCTAGCAGACAGACAGGCTAGAACACAGTAAAACATAAGATAAAAACTTAAAACCAATTCAAATAAGACAGAAGTTTGGGGAACATGTCTAGAATATGAAAGGAATCCATAATATAATGGCTAGCAGACAGACAGGCTAGAACACAGTAAAACATAAGCTAAAAACTTAAAACCAATTCAAATAGGGAAGCGGAGACGAATGCATTAAAATACAATAACCTATACCGGAACAAGCTAATTGAAGGCAAACACAAAACTAAAGCAAGAATAGAACAAGAGAGAGCATAGATTAGTGCCAAACTGGGTTGATAATACAGTAAAGCATGTGCAACTGGAACCAAACAGTGATGGCTTAGAACTAGTTTTTGGCATGTGGAATACTTTGCAAGAAAATAAGAAACGAAGTTTTTCTGATTCTGAATGTGCTTGAGGGAGTTTTACTACTTAGCTGAAAGATTTATTTTATATGCGTAAGTATTACAATGACAATCAATTCAATGGTAACTACAATTTACAAGAGAGCAACTTAAGTTATCACTGGTCTCCAATACACATTAAACGCAGTTATATACAAAGTATCTAGGCTACTCATAAAGAGAAACAACATTAGAAATATTCTTATTTTATAAAACAAAAATCCTATTTCCAACAGGTTTTCAGCAATAGTCAGTGACTCAATGTTCTTAAATAATTGTCATGAGTGGCAGATTGTTTGCTAACTGCCATATAATTTGTGAAGGGATGCCGGCTATGGTGGTGCCATAAGGTACCATGGCATGTTTTTATGGCAAAGTTTTGGCCTTTCACTATGTTCTGTCACACTGATGATAGTCTTCCACCCCCTAACTAAATCACTTCCTCTGGATGTGATTGACGATGTCCCTTTTCAGAGAGAGCGAAAAAAGCTACTCTGGTGAAATAAGAATGGTTGGAAGCAAAAATGTAAGATTCCAAGGAGAAACGGGAACAAAAAAGCTTGGACTAGGCCATGGTGATGCTCTCACATGTGCTGATCAATGCAATATCTTTCTGAAACTTCTGGTTGCACAAGGTGGTTTGTGAAGTAAAGTTAATGATGCTGTTCTAGCTATGAACTGATTGGAGGGAGGAAAATCTCTCCTAGTGCAGCCACACACTTCAGTGACTTCTTGGACAGCACAACTCCGAGCATGGCAGCCATGGCCAAGGTTAGTGCATAGCTTGTGGTTTTCAAATAGCAATGGAACAGATATACCATGAAGAGGAACAGACACAAACAAAAGTGAGTTCTATATTTTTAGAAGATAGCACAGTGGAGAAAGGTCATAGTGGATGGAACCAGGCTCCGATACCATGTTGAAATTATGAGAAAAAACTATATAGAATGAAAAATAGTGTCAAAATATTATGATATGATGTGTGACCATAAGACCAATACAATTCCATTTACATTATTTTGTAGGTCTAATATAAATGATAGGCAGTACACAACTACAGATGGAAAATCCTGGCAAAGAAACTAACATAAAGACTATGAGTTAAATGATAAAAAATTCTATTGTGAGAGATATTTGAGTACATTTATATATTTCATTTAATTCTTAGAATGTATTTATAATTATAGTTAAATACACTTAAACCATTGGGTTTGAGAATCCCAGGTTCACCTTCTCCCATGCATTACTCTCTCTCTCTCAGCTTTCTATGTCGTAATAAATATAAAAGAATGGTGCCAGAACATAGAAGATTTGAAATCAACAGACTCAAAATATTGATTGTATGATTTCATTATGACCAACATATAAAAAAATCTAACATGTGTCACTGAAGTATAGGACAAACAGAAAAAGGAGTAGCAATAGAAAGAAATAAACTGAAGGAGAAGTGAAGACGGTATAACCTGCAAATTTGAAGAATTGAAGGCACCAAGGCGGCCCATGACATACCATGATTGAATAACCTGCATATTTTACAGGAAAAAATATAAGAATAAGTATATATTAAAAGCGAAAAGTAAAAATAAAACACTTACATTACCAATTAGATTAACATCGCGATCCGAGGGTGATCCATAGAATTCAAACCAGATATATGAATCGAGTGGATTGAAGCTGCAGGAGGCATGGTGTAATAAGTGTGATGGTGGAAATGCAATTATGTTTGAAGATGTAAAGGGGGGATTAAGTTTACTCTCTAAAGGTGACTTTGAAAGCAAGGACGGATCCTGTTTTAGACTTTTGAAAGTCTCTACCCTTCTTTCGAACCCTATCTTCGACCTGAGGGAACAGAGAGAAAATGTATATGATTTAGAAATACTTAAAAGGGGAAATGGGAAATAGGAAATACCCGCTTCCTCATGAGTTCAGGGTTGCCAATACTATCTCCGAGAACGGCACGGAGTTCAGTATCGTCTTTGCAAGCATTTTCCAGGACTCTGCAAGCAAAGCAAAGCATTGAAGTTAAAAATAAAAAGAAGAAGGAATGGGTTATTGTGAGCATACTTTGCCCAAGCAGGGTAGTTGTTAAGACGGTGGTACTCCCGCTGCTGTTTGTCTTGTCGAATTCTAAGTAATCTGCGACCTCTGGCGGTAGTTCCAGACCCTTTCACGCCTTCTTGTTCTTGTTGGCAGGAAACTATCATGGGCCCGGGCCCGGGCCCAACATTTATCTTCTTCTTCGTCCACGAAGACAGCCGATAACCCATGCCCATTCCCTCCGCCCACGGCCAACGGCAACAACACCCATACGCCATCCCTCTCCTCCTCTCTCTTACTCTTAACTCTTAACTCGCTTTTTCAAACTTTTACATTTCATTCATGGCCAATTTATCTTTTATACGCATTTTTAAAAACATTGGAACAAATTTATCATTAAGTGCGACCCCACACAGGTTTTCTCATACCAATTTAATAATAGTAGGAAAAGTCTAAACTACTCTTAAGTAAGGTTGTTTTTCTGTTTGCAGTTTTCTTATTTTAAAATTTTATCTCAATTTGAATGAACCTAAAAATATATATTATTATTATATATTTATTTTATATTTTTAAGTTAATAAATTTAGTAACCCTTTTTATTTATGATTTTGTATTTCAAAACTTTAGCACAATCCTATTTTGTATTTTATATTTTTAAGTTAGTAATTTAGTAAATTTACTTTATACTTTAAATTTATATAGTTTGTTGTTTATATTGTATTGTGTTGTTTTAATAGTTTAATTTGACTAATTCAGTATATATGAAGTACTTGATATTTTATTATAAAATTGTGAATTTAGAAGAGTAATAGATTTGGTTAATTTCAAGTATAAAATCATCTTTTTCCGATTTAACAAAAAAATTGATTTTTAAAATTTTTTTTAACAGTTTTTTCTGGAACCAACCCAATTATCATTGGTTTGATTTAGTTTGGGTCAAGGGAAAAAATCTAGAAAATCGAACCAATCCAACCCTATTAAAATTAATTAGTTCGATTTTCATTTTTCCCTAAAATTGAATCAACTCGAACCATGAACACCCTACTTTTAGGTAAAAAAATAACTTGACTCTTTGGTGCGCCCCTCTTCTCTTTTTTGTTTTAGTCACACATCCAAACACCCAATTTTGCGTGACCCATTCATCTCCTTGCACCTCCTCCTTCATTCTCCTCCATTTGCGGCTTCTCCTCCATTTCCGTCAGCCTCGTCTCCTTTTTCGTGCAAGTCCAGTAGGCTCCTCCTCCTTACTTCAAGGTATCCTTCGTTCTCGCGTTCCTCATTGTGCTTTGTAGTCCCAAAACACTGAGTTCGAATGGTGAAATCCAAACAAACTGAGATTGCAAAATATGGACATACACCAAATTTGGAACAAGTAGTCTACACTTGGTCCAAATTTGCCTAACCGGATTTGGTCCGAAACAACTTGTCCGAAGGTTGTTCCTGCCTTTGTGGTTTTTATTTGGTTTATGAATTATGATGTAATCACTTTCCTATGAAATGCAACCTATTTAAATACTTTGTTGTTGTAAAATAAAAGTTTCCTCATTTAGTTAACTTATGATTTAGTTTAGGGTGACATAATTATATGATATTTAGTTTAAGTTATTTATATGTAACAGTTTGATATAAATAACTTAAACTAAATATCAAACTATTACATTGAGCCTTATTTTTATGATATTTAGTTTAGGTTAGTTTTCATTGTATCTCTGAATGTTAAGATTTAATTAAATTCATATATTAACAATTGTATTTCTGAATATTAAGATTTAAGTTAGTTTGCATTTGATATTTGTTGTATTTATAATTCTAATTTTTAAAGCATACATGACACGAACAAGATGTGGTAGTTCTAGAGCTCAGGAAAACCAGGACAATGTTGAACGAATCAAGCCAACTACTTTTGCATGCCTCAGACAACGTAAAATTCTTCAAGAAGTTCATCATGATGAACAATAGGCAGATGTAGTACCTCTAGCAGCTGCAGCGAAGGCTGCTTATCCTAGTGGTCTAGAAGACACATCTTTGTTAATACAATATGTCGATCATATTGTCCGTAGCTAATGAGATAAACATGTAAGTTAACAATTGTCAAATAGTTTTTTAATTCAAATTGATGTTATTATATAATTTTAAAAGTTAATATTGTTAATTTATAATTTAATTTTATGTAGGATCGAGGAGAGTTGAAATTTGTATCTCATAGGCGCAAGTCAAGTAAACTTGCAAGCCCAACCCAAATTAGTGGCTACGTGTAGGACTTTGGATTGTCCCCATTGACTACATATAGTTATGAGACCATAGACAAGACATTGTTATCTGCTTTTGTTGAAAGGTGGCACAAGGAGACAAGTTGCTTCCATCTACCCGGGGATGAAATAACTATCATCCTTGATGATGTATATTCTCTGTTGCATATTCTGATCACTGGTAGATTTTTTTGTTATCCGCAAATTGATAAGCATGAAGCGATTCCCTTTTAATTGAATTGTTAGGTGTTACCTTTGATGAAGCAGTTGATGAAATAAGGCATATGTGCCGACCAAATGTCTGCTTGCAATTCCTAAGAGACATGTATGATAGATGTGTCGCGCAAGAACTGTGTGTCTTTGCTGCTCAAGCATACCTAGTACATTTGGTAGGATGCACCATTTTTGTTAACAAAAGTGTCACAGTTGTCTATATGGGTTATTTAGCCCTTTTTTTACAGCATAACTACTATGGTGGTTATTCTTGGGGTGCAACTGCTCTGAGTCAATTGTATTAGCATTTAACTAAGGCTTGCCTGGCTAAGATGAAGCAAGCGGGTGGATACGCAATGCTACTGCAGATATAAGTAACATGTAAATAGCTACATTTATGATTTTCATGTTAGTATGTTACCAACCATAAACACTTAAGGTATATTATGTTTTTTGTATTGATGCCGTAGGGTTGGATATTGTTAGAGTTGGTGCAAAGGACTAGAACCTACATATGTTGAGATTTTGTCTCGTTGTGCTTGTTGGGGTGTTTCAAGAACATTGTCATTCATTTCTTCTTATCGAAGACAACTTGATTAGCTAACACTGGATGCAATAGAATGGACCTCGTATGTTGCACATCGAGACTAGAGGCCATTTTAGTTGCTTTCCATTTTCTCTAGGTGCATAAAGGTTATCCTTGCAAGCATTTACATTTACCTAAGAGAGTCCTCTGACAGTTTGGATATGTTCAAGACATTCCTAGGTAGCCAATTGCAGTTTTTGGGGTTCCGCTAACCACTGAGCAAATGGATCTTATATGTGATGGAAATAAAAGGAAACCTTAAATCAATAGATACAAGATTATAGTATGTATAGAGAATTAAATATAAAAAGGTAGAGGAAAGAGAATCTATATTGAATTGAAGTTCTTGATCTTCAAAAACAAAAACCCTATGAATTATTATTGTAGAGATATGAGTTCAATAAGAACTCTTGAGGATTTTATTACCTACTTTCTAAGGGATTATTTTAGAGAATGTGTATTGTTGTTGTAATTTGCTTAATGGGATGACAAATTTATAATCCCCCAGGGTACGCAGAGACCCCTTAAATGGGTTTTTTATGATTGACTCAACCCATCACAGAGTCAATCTTACTATAATCTCATTCAAATAACCATAAAGATATTATAAGATATGATTATCACCATATCTTAAATTTCCAGATAATGATAAAATATAATTGATTAATACCAATCCACTATTATTTTCAACATTCTCCCACTGGAATGGTATTAATCAATAATACAAAGATAAATCATTAAGCTAGAATGACAATTATAGACAAATCTTATATTAGACAATGAGAAATTTGAGCTACAAAATAATATCCGATAGGGATATATATCATAAATATTTCTCATAAAGTATATAGAATAATCTAGTTTAATAAAATGATACTACATGGTCTCAAGCATCCAAAAATGCTAAGAGATATGTTACTAAAATGATATTACTTCACACATATCTCATAAGAGAGTTTTCAGACTCCCACTGATCTAAGACATCAAAACTTAACCAAACCATATGAGTTATAAAACTCTAAAGTTAAGTATTTGATCAGTGAATAAAAAAAATGTTTAATTAATATAATTTTTTTTTACTTGAGTCTGAAAAATTATATAGGTGAGAAAGCATAATTTACATGCATCTAATTATTCATCATAGCCTAATAACATATGTAATTACATATAGGCTACATAAATGCTCTATAATATTTGACATTTAACTAATCTGAGTTTCAAAAAAGAATGACTATGTAAGAATCCAAAGATAAGTAGGAAATTCATAAATTCCCTACTAAAACCTCATAGACACCTAGTTTATCTAAAATGACACTCAGATTATTATTGTAACCACAAAATGTCAATTGAGCAAACACTTAGATAATTTTTCCAAACAAAAAAAATTCATAAGTACTTCAATAGTGCAAATTGTACTCAATAGAAGTACTATCATAATAAGCATTTTTTTACAAAGTAGAAAATCATACCTGATAGGAGTATTGCATCTACAATATACTTATAGAATTTTGACAAAAAAAAAATGTGAAATTTTGGGTAAAGAAATGCACAATACTTAATTGCATACCAAAAGAATTAATGTGCAATGCCCAACAAAATGCTCTTAACATCCATTAAAGATGTCTATTAAGATACAATGAATTATGTATCTCAATTAAAATAGGACAAAAATAAATAGTCAAGTCTTATAAAGTATGTCATATCATAATTAAATGTGCACAAGAATATATGACAATACAGATAGATAAGTTTTGAGACATGATACAAAATTATATACTTCTAAAATTTTGATCAATTAAAATATGAAATTTGGGTAAAAGAGATGCACAATGCATAATTGTATGCCAAAAGGATTAATGTGCAGTACCCAACAGAATGACCTTAACATCAGTTAAAGATGTCTACAAAGATACATGGATTTTATGTATCCCAATAAAAATAGGACAAAAATAAATAGAGAAGCCCTATAAAATATGTCATATCATAATTAAATGTGCACACGATTATATGACAATAAAAAATATATAAGTTTCGAGAGATAATACAAAATTATATATACTCCCACTAATCCTTAATATACCAAAAAAATATTAGGATTATCATTAGGGTACACTAGTATTAAAAGTTCTAGTGATAGTGGGATGATGACTTTATAAGATAATAATAAAAGTGAATTAAAATTCACTATTATTCTACTTAAGGAATTAGAAAGTAGTAGAATAACAAATGATTAATGAGAGAAATGGTTAAAATAACAAGAATATGAAACCTACAAATTCATCCATAAGAATAAATAATTCTCACAAATGGTTTCATAATTAACCACATATTAATCAATCTTTACAAAAATATTGACCCCTATGAAGAACTTGAAAAAATAATTACATGAGTGAGAAAATAGATCACTTGATAATTTTACGTAGAATATGAGATCATAAGCAAGTTCTCAAGTAATCATAAACAAAAATCAAGTGCTACAATAAACAATATTTACACACACTTAAGAATAAAACATGATTACACGCAGCGGAAGAATGAGACCTATTCTTGCATATATTAAGGATATAATAATAAATAGTCTCTAACTCTCATCACAATTTATAATGGACATAAGTTTATTTATATATCCCAAAATAAAGCCTCTAGCTTTTACAAGAATACCATTAACAATATTATAAAATATGGTATGGAGAAATTAATCTCTTAAAATTTGGGATTCCTATATTGTCCTTATAAGAATAGCATACTAATATTGCAAATCAATAGAGATTTTGTTATACAAGAAAATATTTTACAAGAGACCAATATAAAATCCTTAATATAGATCCCAACAATGTGATCACAAATAATTTGATAAGAAAAAATAATTTTATCAAGAACATTTGTTTTTGCAACATGTATGATTAATTGAACATTTAAGGTAAAAATCTTATATCACGAAAATTTATTTTATAAGATATTAATTAAAATTCTAATATACAAAATCATTCCACTTGATAAAGAAAAAATAAGTTGATATAACAAAAAATACCCAGAGGGCTAAATAAAATTCAACTATTTCTTTATCAATATATATATATATATATATATATAGAAAATTTGCACCACAAAAAATGCAACATTTTTTTTTTGTTTTGAAGTAAAATAAGTCATTATGGAACAAAAAAAATGAGAGTGTAAATTTTGGTTCCATATAAATATAACTAAACATGATCAAATGAGGGAAATAAACTGAACATTACAAAAAATAGGGAAACATTATGTAATTCTAAAAGTTCAGTTAAAAGAGAATCCCTAAGGAAATTACAATGCACTATAACTTATGTCAATAAAATCCTAATACCGATAGGTTATAAAAAAATCATTAACATAAGCCAAGAAAAGTACATTGTATAACACCAAATTACACTAATAACAATACACCGATAGAGTATAGTTATCATCAATGCAATAAAAAAATAATTATATCATAAAATTCACATAAATGCATCCAAAATAGTGAAATTATAATTATGTAAATGAAAAAAAGAAATTATGCATATTGTCCAATAAATTTGCATAATTTTAATCATATATATTATATGACCAACATACAAAATTCACATTATTATACCCATGATAGACAAGTAATAATAATACAAATTAATAAAGAAAATTATGCTCATAAGAGAAGAAAAATTAAGATTGTGCATAATTAATAAAATAACCTAAAATCAATTTATAAATGATAATTCAATATTAAAGAGAGTACAGTATAATTGGAGAATACAAATACTGTAAAGAATTATCACAATAAAAATAGGTCAAAAATTCAAGATTATAATAGTAAAAAAAAATTTAATTTAATCTTGAATTAATCAATTTTTTTTATACTCAAAAATACTAATAATATAAAAATATTAAATAAATATGGTATTTGTGAAAAATAAGAATATAAAAAATTGGCAACCACATTCAATGCTTCTCATAATGAATTTAACACACGAATCATCATACATGATCGTATCAAAACGACAAAGTTCTCCCTTGACCAAATCACAAAAATTTGGGTATAAAAAATGAGTCTATGCAACCCCACTAACACTTTCCAAAGTAAAGTTAACACAAATATATTATGTTGCCCACACAAATGACTCACATTGGTCAAACATAAAAAAGGAAAACCATTAAGTAATTTTGAAAACAATTTACCCCATAATTATTTAAAAGAAAACTAGGTTTTAAAGGGGTAGCACTTAAAAAGAGGTTTCAATATATAATTTACCCATGTAAGAGTAAGGGAATGAAACTTTAACATGTTATTTTAACAATAACAAGTAGCGTAAACCCTCATTTTTTTTTTTGTGAAAAAGATAATAGTGAACTATATTATAAAATTTCACTAATAACACAAAAAATCTTCAATTCAAATTTAATTTTCTAATAGAAAACAACCATAATATATATCTAATTTGGCTCTGATACCAATTGATAGAAATAAAAGGAAACCTTAAATCAATAGATACAAGATTGTAGTATGTATAGAGAATTAAATATAAAAAGGTAGAAGAAAGAGAATCTGTATTGAATTGAAGTTCTTGATCTTCAAAAACAAAAACCTTATGAATGATTATTGTAGAGATATGAGTTCAATAAGAACTCTTGAGGATTTTACTACCTACTTTCTAGGGGATTAGTTTAGAGAATGTGTATTGTTGTTGTAATTTGCTTAATAGGATGACAAATTTATAATCCCCCAGGGTAGGCAGAGACCCCTCAAATGGGCTTTTTATGATTGAATCAACCCATTACAGAGTCAATCTTACTATAATCCCATTCAAATAACCATAAAGATATTATAAGATATTATTATCACCATATCTTAAATTGCCAGATAATGATAAAATATAATTGATTAATACCAATCCACTATTATTTCCAACAATATGGCTTCAACATATGGATAATCTAACCACACTAATACATGCAATGGTCCATCATTATGGTTTTGTTACTAGCTACATGGAGTGTTTTTATAAAATATCACATTCATACATTTGTCCCATTCGAGCAGAGACCTTCCGAAACAGCCAATTCGGGTGGCACCAGTGACACTTGAGGGAAAGCCCAGTAGCTTGCAACAACATCATCCCGCAATTGTAAGTATTAAATATTTTGTTATTTTTAATTTTGTAACCACAACATCATGTTATTAACTGCTTTTAATTTCAATTTAGGGAGTACATAAAAGGATTGTTACCACTTTGTAGCGTCTTATTGACCTTAGACAGGTCACTGAAGGGACGGATGCATATGAAGGATCCAAATTGCTCTAAATTTAGCCTGTTGAGTCACAACTGAAGGAAATATTTATGCAAGGAGTACACACAAGGTAGCTAGACACAAAAGGGTTCACAAGCTGGTAGCAATAGTGGAACGTGCAAATGAATGTAGTTATTTTTTTTAGTAGTCTATGTGACACTATGAATTTGATTGTATTTAACGGTAGTTTTATTGGTGTTTTTGGCATTTGATTGAAGTTGATTTTTCTAATCATGAATACCTGTATTTAATTATTATATTACAAAAAAATCAACTTGAGGAAAGGTACTTATTTACTAAAATAATAAATTTAAATTTGAATAAAATTAGAATATAATTATTTACAACAACACTATTTAAGTTTTAATATCATGATATTTATAAAAATTACAATAACTTGTCACTAATAAAAATTACAATAACAATGCACAGACATTGATAAAAATTACAATGACTTATCAATCTGTAGCTAGATCTATACATTTCTATTAAATATCAATTAATTTTAAAAAATCTTGTATTTTTCTAGTGTAAGACATCGGTCATGCTTTTGTTGCAGGATATGACTATCTTGACCAAAGTATATCAATAGCTAGTATAGGAGAATTATCCTTCAAGTAAACCTATGAAAAACATTTCTTAAGTTACATGTATCCCATTATAACAATGCAACAATTAAATTAATTAAATTATTAATAAACTACCTAGACAAAATGGTTTCCATAAACATGACCTAAACAAATCATGCGATGCATCCCTAAATCTGCAGGAGTTCTGTTCTAAGTGGGGAAAATGTCATATTTTGCTTCAGTAATAGAAACACAAGAATGACATTATATTTACTCGCGATGAGATATCCCATGTCAGGTATGGTCATCCACTTATTCATGGTAACCTATCAAAAGTTAAATAATCGCATTAGATTGTAAGATAATGTGTACCTTTTCAAATCCATTATAACATGTTTATTACTAATAGAATGGGTACCTTTTCAAATTCATTAAAACATGTATATTATTAATAGAATGCATATCTTTTCAAACCCACCAACCAAAAGAGACTTCCTTAGGTACTCAACATGCTCATACCCTCCAAATAAAAAAGCATATTCATCACGCCATTGAATATTTACCCATGCCCAACAAGGCAGTTATTGCACGATTACCACAGTTTCAATCAGCTTTGACATCAACTACGTCATCTATATATGGATGTTGTTTAACGTGAAATTGATCAAGCATGGGCACAACTTTCTTCGGCTTGTTAATGCATAATTGTGTTTGTCTTGACTTCTTTGTCAAGGAACTGTCATGCATAGAATGAAGTGCATCTATATGCTCAAAATATGAAAGGTAACGTTTTGCTGATCTTGCGAGTTGAGTTGTCTTTCTACCTTCAGAACCTTTAGTTTTGACCTTGTTAAGTGGCAGACACATTGATGTCAAGTTCGAGTATGGAAGGTCATGTAACTTATATTTTATCATTTCCTTGCAAGTCATGTCCCCTTACAGAAGATTGGTTTGACGCCATATCTGAGAAGCTTAGTCTAGTCCAATATGCATGAATAACATGGAGTGGTATGCTACTAAATTCATATTAGCTATCTCACATGCACAAGGTAAACCATGTGTACTTTTAAATGTGCAACGACACTAACTACTATCAGCACCAACAAACTTGACTCATTGATGCTCATCTTCAATATGATTTAAGGAAAATTTTGAAACAAACTCACACAACTGCTTGTATAGTGTTGTTAAACATGTGACAAACATGATGAATGCTTCTTTAAAAAGAAGATTTGATTTCATTATGTTATAAAGTTATCAAATTGTTCACTACATCCAAACAACTACGTAGGTCTCCCATGCTATATTTTCAAACAGTCCCTTCAAACTTCAATAAGCAAACTCAACCCTACATAGAAAACATGTCATTTTTAACATATGAACAAAATTTTATCATTTTTGAGTAATAAAATTATATAACTTTTTTTACAAAATAAAAAACTCAACCCTAAATGCATCACATTATTTGTCCATGCCTTGACGAATTTCTATTTGTGAGGGATTAATCATGTGCGCTTCACATAGTCCATAAACATAGGTCACGGTGAACACACAAATTCTAATGTTGTCACATGTTTTTCATAATCATTAGTTACAACACAATCCATAACACAAGACCAAGCTTCCATGACTTGCTCCCATTCATCTTTAGGTTGCACATATATATTGCATTTTGCCTTAACATTTTTTGTATATGGAACTAACATAACAAGTTAGTAGCCTCATAAAAGACAATTTTAATTGCATTCATTAGTGTTAAATCTCTATCATAACACATCTTTGAGGAAATAACTTCTTGTTTAAAAAAAGACCTCCTAGTCTTTCAAGTGCCCACACTGAGTTATTTTCAACTTCATATTCCAATAAAGCAAAACCAGCAAAAAATGTTAACTCTATAGATATCACACCAACAATTTCAAGTAAAGGGAGTCGATACCTATTTGTTTTGTATGTACTATCTAGCATCAATACTATATTAAAAGAATTCACCAACTTTACTGCATCAAGATGTGTCCAGAAAATATCATGCAAAACTTCAGTTGTATTGTGCATTCTATGCCAACAAATATAGTTGTCATGCTCAAGTAAATGCATCAAATGTTGTATTTTCATTTTAGGACCCCTTTTAGATGACCAATATTTGTGTCATGCATTATACATTTGCTTGATAGTTGTCACATTTTCTTCATTGTGCTCTTTAAATGTCAGTAGAATACTTCTTGGTTTAACCCTATTTTTTGTCATTTCAACAAGCAAGTCATGTTCAATAATGGTTAGACGACTAACATAAGGATGACCTACTTAGGTCTCAGATAACTCATGATTATGAATCTGACACAATACTTCAACCATCAATCCTTCATTATTGTTCATAGGTTTATCAGGTAACCTAAAGGGGAAACTACACTTTCTTGTTCCACCTGTTGTCTTTTGTAAATCTTTTTTGTATTTTTTGTATTTTCCACCTCTCTTGAAACCTAACAAAACAAATGTCTTCCTTCCTTGTTGGTCATTGGTTGTGTCTAATCTAAAGATGACAATTACAAACCCAAACTTATAGGCAACATCTTGAACCCATTTTAACAATTCATCTCGACTTGAAAAAATACCTACATAAAACACATTTTTATAAGCACAAATTGTGTTAAGTTAATTGAACATAATAGTAAGAATTACCTTAGCAGTTATGAAAGCATGACTACAATATTTATGCATTAAGGTATGGGGTTGTGTCTTCACTTTGTCAATATCATTAACATTTGTATGAAGTTCCAATTGAGACTTCATATCTACCTCATTCGACACCTTACTAATCAAATCACCAACCATTGTAGCTCTCAACCATGTATATACATGCTTAGAATAGTAATACATAAATTATTATAATGGAGTACAAAAAATTTTCATTTTTCTTATGAATCCATATTAGTCAACTTGCAATTTGCTATTTGCAATTTTTTTTACAAGTCTGGACAATGTTGTTCGAACTTTTAAAAAAATTTGCAAATTTTTTTAGAAGTTTAGATGGGCTTGTCCGAACTTATAAAAAAATTGCAATTACAAGTCCGGACAACCCCATTCAAACTTGTAAAAAACTTGCAAACTTTTTACAACTTCATATGGGTCTGCCTGAACTTGTAAATTTGTAATTTTTTTACAAGTTTAGAAAGGTCCATTTGGACTTGTGAAGAAATTTTCAAATTCTTTTACAAGTTTGGATTACACAATCTGAACTTGTAAATTTTTTTGCAAAAAATGTGATTCAATGAAAATGCAAAAGGGATAAGATAATATATCAAGTGAAAGAGTAAATGGAAAAATCAAAGAAGAGAAATCATTACTGATTCAATGGAGAAAAAACGAGAGAAAGAGAGGCGCAAGGTGCAAACAAAAGAGGGAGAGAGACATATGCAAGTGGTAATTAAACTTGTACTTTTTTTTACCTACGACATGTTTTGCTATTTTAAAAAATTATGGAGGTGTAGAGAAAAATTATGGAAGTGCATCGAGAAAAACTCAAGCAAAAAACATAAAACTTTTTTACCTTTTCCATTCATCGTTACTTGTAGAAGAATTAAATACAATATAAAGTTTTAATAATGAGTATTATTTAAAAATATTGAAATTAATAAAATTTGATGACATTAATTAATAATAAATTAGTTATTTTTATTTATATTTAAGTGTCAAGAGTATATGTTGTAAAATTAAACATGATATTTAGGTCTCTAGGGAGTATATTAACATAATGATAAATAATAAATTAATTAATTTAATATATAATTATTATTTAGATTAAATATATATTTATTTCTCCAAAAAATTTACATTTAATTATAGTCTTTTTAACTTTTTTTACATATTACACATCACTATAGAGTTGAATTGCAAGTGCACACATATTAAATAACTTGAAAACATTTGGAGGAACAAAAATTTCTACATTTCAAAATTAGTTATACCAAATGTTCTTATGTTAAGTATTATTATTTTTACTTCAAATGTAATATTAAATGTAGATAAGTTGTTTTATCTAAAAACGTGAAATCAATAGGTAAGGTGGAGTCTAAATTACCATAAAAAATTACTGTGACAATTGGTCCATTCGTGGAACAAAAAAAATTATCGGCTCCCAGAGGTAAACATGGAGGGAGCCAGTTTGTTGTAGTACTTAATAGTACTTTTTAAAAATTGCAAAATGGTCCTCAAAGTCAAGCAAATGAAATGATGTAGTAACTGTACGTAACACCAGTCAAAGGCATTGTCATCAAGAAGAGGCCCAAAATCTTATACTGAAATGATGACACATGAAGGTCATTGATAATTAATCAAGGTGATGTTGGTTAAAAGGGTTTTCGTTCCATGCAAGCTACAAAATTTCAAACTTGGGAGGTATTTCTTAGCAAAGTTTATTTTGAAAGTGCATGAAGGAGAAATGTTCTGCATTACCAAAATGCGTGAAAAAAGCAAAAGAAGTGATCCAATGTAAAAATTTGGGGGTTAGGATTTTCTCTTCTAACAATTTGCAAGTTGGACTACCTTGAATATCAAAGTTTTATTTCTCCTTCACTGTTCTTCAATTATTATTTTAAAATGCACTTAAATTCATCGTGTAGATATCATGATCAAATTCTATGTACATAAATTTATAGCACAACCAAAACGAGAAACAAAAGTTTCATAGGGATATATGGTTCATAACTTCACAGTGATTTGAATTGGGGTGTGAAACTGGATCCATAGCATAAGAGCTATTCCCTTGGGGAGGTTCACAATGGTGTGTAGCGTTTTTTATTTTATTTACTTGAACTAGTTATTGTTGTTGTGTAACAAATCATCCACCCTCATATTTCTTGTTATTATCCTTGAGATTTAAGGCAGAAAATGAAAAACATAATCATTATAAATTATTTTTAAATATAAATATAAATTAATATTTATAGGGACCAATAAGTAACTTTTTATTTTTGTATCAAACCAAGGTCATCTCATTCCCAAGGTGATCTCGACAGAATACATTTAGGATTCCTTTTGCGTAAACATGATGAACTAACGTTGCAAATTAGCTTAATTCGGTAATTAAACAAATTAAACCTCTCTCTTAATTATGCAATCGTACCTACCAAGGGCCCTCTCACTAGGGTCATAACTAGGGGGATAAAGGAAGATTTGGCCCGGAAAAGTTCATCAAGACCTCAGCTCATGATGGAGATAGACATATTAGGTCATAGTCCATAGATTCCCCTTTGTAAATATTGATTAGCTCTTAATTTCCTTTTGGTCCATGTATTTTGGCCATTTATTTTTCTAATTAGGAAGAAGAGGTGTTATTAGTTAGTGAGAGGAGGTAAGCTTAGTTAGGGGTCTCTTGTCCAAGACGTGTTGGGCTTCCTTCCCACACCTTTGGATCAAATTTTGCACCCCTCCTAGGATTAGAGTAAGCGCTAGATTAGTGGGCTTAAGTAAGGGTTAGAGTCTCTGATCCTAATTAGACCCAAAGTCCTACATTGCCTAGTTTTGAGTACTTAATTCTCTCATTGGGCTATATATACACTTAGCCTCTCTTGTAATCATTACACTTGAATGAATAACATAAGACTCCTTTGAGCATTTCTTATTTTGAGTGTCACATTTGAGAAACCTCTCTCTTGAGTATTCTCTTCCTTTTAGCTTTTATCAAGAGTTCTCTCCCTTATGGCAAACCTCCTAGTAAAATTTTTCTTGACTCATCTTCTTCCTAGGGAAGTGGCGTCAAGTTCCCCTTCATCCCTAACCTTTTCCATCCTCCATCTTCTTAGAGGAAGGAACCTTGGTTGAAGAGATCAAGGGAGTGCATCATTTGGTATCAAGATTCATCTTTATGAAGGTTCATTCCTCTTTTTTTTCTCTTAGTCTAGGCGTCAATTTCTTCTATTTTTCTGCAATTTTCCCTTTATTTCTTGCTTTCCTTATTGTCATTTTCATTTCTTTTTTATGTCTTGTAGTAGTACTTTATAGTTTTATATTCTTACAATTTAATTTCCTTTCAATTTTATTCTTGTTTGTTCAATTATCGTTGTCCTTTTCATTGAATCATTTGTCATATTTTAGGTTTCTATTCTTGCCTTTAATTTCTTATTGAAACTCATGTGATCTTTCTAAGAGAGCCTTTGTAATGATTTCACTATCTTAGCAAAAGAAATCACCCAAGTTGGTCTAGACTCTTGGAAATCACACTTTGTGTTTATCTAGCCAATTTTTTTTGTTCTTTTTCCTTGTTGGGCTTTTCATCTTATGAGTTTGGTGTGAGTTTGTTTATTTTTCTGCACTTATTTTTTTCAGTTTTTATTCTTCCTTGTTTTTTCATTAGATTGTCATGTTTAGTCCATTTATTGTCATCTAAATTCCTGGTTTAGCTTTTTCCTTTTTTCCATAAAAGAGTGTATGATTGCTTCTTGAAATTGAGCATCTAAGATGAGTTTTCCTCTTGAGTAAGTCTTATAAGAAGTTCTACATGTTTTAGTTCATAGCATGTTTCTATGAAATTTCTTTCAAAAAAAAAAGTTGTGCTCAATTTCTTTCTAATATCCCCTATTCATTTTAGTAGCTTAATATTGTACCAGTCTCTTTGATGAGTTAATTTGACTAATTGGAGAACAATTTAGGGCAAATGTTTTGGGCTTAAAAACTTGAACAATCAAGCTTGTCTGAACCCCATAAACCTCTCATTGAATGCTTTCTAATAAACACCTAAAATCTAGTGCATGTTAAGTTACTTTAACTTCTTTGGTTTGAACCTTTCCTATCAACTTTTGGTTGTTGTTTTTACCTCTCTAGTTCAAGCGCATATTGACTCTACACTCCCCATCATATTTCACTTCAAAATTGTTTCAGTGATGCAGCAAAAAAACAAGAAAAGAGAATACATATATATATATATATATATATATATAAAGAATTGAATACGTATAAAAAGAAAAAAAAATGTTAGTAAAAGTGTTTAAAAGAGTTATAGAAGAGCAAAACAAATTAGTGCACCTCAATTTGTTTAAGTCACTAAAAGGAGTGCTTAAATTTCATAGAACTTTCTTGAATTATCTAATTTAAAGGTTTGACCATCTTTCTTTATTTTTTTATGCAATCCATAGAATTTTTTGAGTTTTATGCCTTGTTAGTCCAAAATCTACTCTAGTGCCTTTCTAAATTCCTTTTAGATTTTAACCTCAATTGATAGCCTTTACTTGTTGATTGTCTTGTTTCTAAAATCTTTGAGTTTGTCAAAAAATATATTCTATCCATTTGGATGTGTGTTTTCTTTCTATAAGCTTTTTCTTGCTTTTGCTTTTTTTGGCACCCGCTTGCTCTTGCTTTGTGCACCACTTTGTAGGGAAAAAAAGGCCAAGAAATAGCTTTCCACAAGGGTAGCACTTTTGAGGAGAGTTGAACTAAGCTAAGTAAGAAATCGTTCAAGGGGAAGCACCAAAATTTGAGAAGCAAACACTAAGATTTAGATCAAAGACTTTAACAAACCCAACATTTTTGTCTTTTTAGTTTTTTCAATTAGGTGTATTTATTTAAATGCCATTTTAATTGAGGTGTTGGATGCCTATAAGGGCCACCTCTTTGATTGTAATAAGTTTGTAGTTTCTTGCTTAGGTGGAGGAAGGAATTAGTACCCCATCCTTCCACCTTAGGTACACGTGCTTAGATTCTTACCTTGTTTTTCTTTCCTTCTACTTGCTTTTACATCTTAGTGTGAAGAGCTTTTGAGTTCCAAATACTCTTAAGTAATTAACTTAGGGAGAAAACAATAAAAGAGTAAGGATTGTTTCCTTTAGGATCTTCTCCTAAACACTTTCAACATGAGCTCACACATATCTAATAAAAATGTCAATCAAGAAGGTTCACCCAAGTTAACTAACTTAGATAAATTCGTGAGCCAGTTTACAGAATGGAGGGTATAAGAGAGACAAGAGAAAAGAGAAAGGGAGATAAAGAAAGAAAGAAGGCGTGAGGAAAAGGAAAAAGAGAGAAAGGAAAGAGAAGAAAATAGAAGATAGGAAAAAGAAAGGGAAATAAAGGAAAAATAAGAGAGAGAAGAGAAGAAAAGGAAAGAGAAAGAAAAGAAAGAGAAAAAAGGGAAGAGAAGAAAAAGAGTGAGAAAGAAGAGAAAAAGAGAGAGAAAAGAAAGAGAGAGAAGAAAAGGGTATAGATCTAGCTCATCAAGGGCAAGTGAGATGAGTGAAAGTGAAGTTTATGAAAGACCTAGGGTGAGGAGAGTACATCAACATCATAATCAACCCTAAAACCCTCATAGGGAACAAAAACTAGATATCCCTCATTTTCATGGAAAAGAGGATGTGGAGGCCTACCTTGATTGAGAAATGAAGGTAGAACAACTCTTTGCTTGTTATAACATTAGTGAAGAAAGAAAAGTCTGCTGGCAATCCTTAACTTCCAAGGGCATGTCATGTATTGGTGGACCTCCTTGGTCAATAAGAGGCGCCACCTTCGTAACCCTCCTATGGATTATTGGAATGATCTCAAGGGGACTATGAGGTGGAGACACGTCTCCTCTTATTATGAAAGAGAGTTCTTGGATAAACTCCAAAGATTAAAACAGTACAACTCAAGTGTTGAGGAGTACAAACAAACCATGAAGCTTTTCATGATGAAAGCCGGCGTCACCAAGGAACCAAGGGCCATCGAAGCTAGATTCTTAAGTGGCTTGAGCTCTGACATAAGAGACAAAGTTGAGCTCTTGCATATAATAATATATATTAATGCATTCTTGGAATGCTCTTCCTAGAATCTTGCTTCAAGAGGTTCCAATGGTGCAAGAAGGTGTGAATGAATAGGAAAAATATGAAGATGGAGGCGCCACTCTTAGGTTGAGATAAGCTTAGTTTGTAGAAGTTTGCCACAAGGGAAGGAACCCTTGATAAAAGTCATAGAAGTACTCTCAAGGTTTGAGAGAAGAAGACACTCTTATGAGTCTCATAAATTATAATTTCATTCAAAATGATCAAAGATCCTTACAAGAGTGAGTGAGGGGGTTATTTATAGGGGAAGGGGGAGTGTTGGACGTTTAAGTCCAAGGCCAAGGCAAAAAAAGTGAAAGATCTAAACGAGTCCCTAGAATTTAGGATCTATGTTCCCTCTAGTTTGAATTTGAATTTTGGAGGGAAGTGACATGACACTTCTAAAATTCAAATTCAAATAAGAAGCAACAAGATCAGCCATGTAGGAGAGAGAAAGCACATGTAGAGTGAAACAAGGGAACCAAGAGACCTCACATGTCTCCTACATGTTTCATGTGTTGGTTAGATGAGTTTTAGAAGCAATTAGGGGTGTGGAAAGGAGAACCACACGTCCAAACTCCTCTAGGCCAAGCCCATCTAATTAACACACTCCTCTAAAGGGACTAAACACACCTCCTAGAGAAAATAAAACCTATAGGCCAAAATACAGGGCCTAAAAGTACGAAAATTACACCCATTCAAAATACTACATAAACTACACAATTTATTTACATAGTTTTGAGACTATGGCCTTAAAGTCTTCATGAAGCCCCTTCCTACCCATGTCCTCTCCCTAATCCTCCTAGCCAAGGTCCCTTGCTAGGGAGGAATGCACCATAGATGACCTAGTCCAACTTTGCATAAAGGCAGAGAATCAGTTAAAAAGAAAAGGTGGTACAAAAAGAGAATTTTCATCCTACAGTTATGCAAAGAAGGATCAAGGCAAGGTAAGCTCTTCCAAAAGCTCCCCTAAAGAGGAACCATCCAAAAACATGCATAAAGAACATAAAACCATGCACCATAGAGAAAACCCTCTTACTAGTTCTAGCAATAGGACTAGTAGTATTAAATGATTTAAACATTTTGAGAGAGGTCATATTGTCTCTCAGTGTCCCAATAAAAAAACCATTACCATGAGGGGGCAAGATATTTTTAGTGAGAGTATCTCATCTTCATCGTCTAGTGAGAGTGGGAAAGAAAGTGGTCATGAGCATCATGAGCATGACGTTGTTGAAAACCCTTGTGATGGAGACCTCCTAATGGTTAGGCACTTTTTTGGAAGCCAACCACTTGAGCTTGACCATTCACAAAGAGAAAACATATTTCACACAAGGTGTAAAGTTTTCGAAAAAATGTGTTTTCTGACTGTGGAGAGTGAGTCATGTTGTAATTGTTGTAGCTCAAGGTTGGTAAAGAAGTTAGCCTTCCAACCAATTCCTCATCCTAAACCTTACAAGCTACAATGGTTCAACGAGGAAGGAGAAATGCTTGTAAACCAACAAGTGAAAGTGTCATTCTCTATTACAAAGTATTAAGATAAGATATTATGTGATATAGTTATAATTGAGGTTGGCCATATCTTGTTAGGACAACCGTGACAGTTTAACAAACAAGTCACTCACCATGGCTACTCTAATGAGATAATCATGACTCATAGGGGCAAGAAAATAAATTTGACTCCTCTAATACCTTCTCAAGTGGCTAAGGATCAATTTATCATGAAACATAAAAGAGATGAGGAAAAAAACCTCAAAAAAAAAAAAAAACGAGCCTCCACCCCTAAAGCTTGAAAGGGGTAACGAGGGAGAGTTGGAAGGAGGTACCTCTTCCAAGGAGGTTGTTAGGAAAGAAAGTCATTTTGCAACAAAAATGGAGATTAAAGAAGCTCTCTTGCTTGATCGACCTTTCTATCTCCTTCTTTGTAAAGAGCTACCTTCTGGCACTGTCACAAGTCATGAAATTGAGTATTTTCCAAAAGGGGTTCAAAACCTTTTAAAAGACTTTGATGATCTCTTCCCTCAAGAGGTTCCAAGAGGATTACCACCTCTAAGGGGAGTTGAACACCAAATTAACCTAGTTCCTAGCGCGAGTCTACCCAATAGTCCCGCATATAGGACAAACCCCATTGAGACCAAAGAGATTGAGTCTCAAGTTCAAGACTTGTTGTAGAAGGGTTGGGTTCGAAAGAGCCTTAGCCTTTATGTTGTTCTTGTTTTATTAGTGCCTAAAAAGGATGGTAAATGGCGGATGTATATGGATTATCGTGTCATCAACAACATCACCATTAAGTATATGCACCTAATCCCTAGGCTAGATGATATGCTTGATGAATTGCATGAAGCCCAAATATTTTCAAAAAATGATCTTAGAAGTGGTTATCATCAAATTAGGATCAAAGAAGGAGACAGATGGAAAACCGCTTTTAAGACCAAATTTGGTCTTTATGAATGGTTGGTGATGCCTTTTGGGCGCACCAATGTTCCAAGCACTTTCATATGCCTCATGAATCATGTACTTAGGGATTGTGTTGGTAGGTTTGTAGTCGTTTATTTTTATGACATTTTAGTTTATAGTAGGTTCTTAGATGAACATATAGGACATCTTAGGGAAGTTTTATCTGTCCTTAAAATTAATAAACTTTTTCCAAACTTGGAAAAAATGAACTTTTTGTGTTCCTAGTGTAGTTTTCTTAGGCTTTGTCATTAGTGCCCACGGGTCCAAGTGGACTCCCCAAAAATCAAGGTCATCCAAGAGTGACCCACCCGTACTAGTGTGACTAAGATAAAGAGTTTTCATGGTCTCGCGAGATTTTATAGGCGTTTTGTGCCTAATTTCTCCACACAAGCTTCCCCACTCAATGATTTGGTGAAGAAGGAAGTTCCTTTATTGTGGGATGAAAAACAAGAAGAAGATTTTCAACTGCTCAAGGATAAACTCACTAATGCACCCGTTCTAGCTCTCCCCGACTTTTCAAAAACTTTTGAGCTAGAATGTGATGCATCAGGAGTGGGTGTGGGAGTTGTGTTGTTGCAAGGGGGGCACCTCATTGTCTATTTTAGTGAAAAACTCAATGGTGCCCACCTCAACTACCCCACCTACGACAAGGAGTTTTATGCTTTTGATTTAAGCCCTCCAAACTTGGGAACATTATCTTGTTTCCAAGGAGTTCGTCATTCATAGTAACCATGAGTCACTTAAGTATTTAAGGGGGCAAGGAAAGTTGAACAAGAGACATGCTAAATGGGTTGAATTTCTTAAAAATCTTCCTTATGTCATCAAATATAAAAAGTGAAAAACAAATGTGGTGACTGATACTCTTTCAAGGAGACATTCTCTCCTTGCCATCCTTAGTGCTCAAATTTTGGGATTTTATGACATAAAGGAAATGTACCCTTCTGACCAAGACTTTGGAATCATTTATGTTGCCTCATCTCCCAAAGCCAAAGATGGCTTCTACCTATGTGAGAGGTACTTATACAAAGAGGGCAAACTTTGTGTTCCCCAAGGATCAATTAGGAAACTGCTGATAAAAGAAAGACATAAAGGTGGGTTCATTGGGCATTTTGAAATTGATAAAACCTTAATGCTTTTGAAAGAAAAATTACTTTGGCCCCATATGAAAAAGAATGTCCAAAGACATTGCATGAGATGCATAACTTGTTTACAAGCTAAGTCCTGATTAATGTCTCATGGACTTTACACACCTTTACCCATTCCCTCTACACCTTGGGATATATATCAGTATGGACTTTTTCCTTGGGCTCCCAAGGACTCAACGAGGTGTAGACTCCATCTTTGTGGTAGTGGACCACTTTAGCAAAATGACTCATTTCATTCCCTGCCACAAAGTGGATGACGCGAGTCACATCGAAAGACTTTTCTTTCATGAGGTTGTCTGCTTGCATAGAATACCCTCGACTATAGTCTTTGATAAGGATGCTAAGTTCCTTGGCCATTTTTGGAAAACTCTTTGGGAAAGGCTAGGAACTAAGCTACTCTTTTCTATCACTTGTTATAATCAAACAGATGGTCAAACTGAGGTGATGAATAAATCCTTATCCACTATGTTGAGGGCACTCTTGAAAGGCAACCACAAGTCTTGGGATGAATATCTCCCCCACATTGAATTTGCATATAAAAGAGTGGTTCATCGAACCACTAAGCACTTCCCTTTTGAGGTTGTATATGGTTTTAATCCTCTCATTCATTTGGATTTATTGTCACTCCCTAACACCTAACTTTTTCATAAATAAGGGGCAGCTAGGCTGAATTTGTTAAAAAATTACATGAGAAGGTCAAAACCAATCTAAGGGGTATGCTTCTTCTAACAACAAAGGGAGGAAGGAAATCATCTTCGAAAAAGGAGATTCGGTTTGACTTCACCTAAGAAAGGATCATTTTCCTTCTAAGAGGAAGTCCGAACTTAGCCCTCGAGGAAATGGTCCCTTCCAAATCCTTGAGGAGGTAAATAATAATGCATATAAGTTAGACCTTCCTGAGGATTACAGAATTAACACCACTTTTAATATTTGTGACCCGACACCTTTTTTAGATGCTGACGTGAAAGAGGACGACCCTTCAGATTTGAGGACAAATCCTTATGACGAGGGAGGAGATGATGCAATCCTATCTACCAAGGGCCCTCTTACTAGGGTCATAGCTAGGAGGATAGAGGAAGACCTCATCTCATGATGGAGACATACTAGGCCATAGTCCATAGATTCCTCTTTGTAAATATTAATTAGCTCTTAATTTCCTTTTGGGCCATGTATTTCGACCATTTGTTTTTTTAATTAGGAAGAAAAGGTATTATTAGTTAGTGAGACTAGGTAAGCTTAATTAGGGGCCTCTTGTGCAAGACGTGTTAGGCTTTCTTCCTAAACCTTTGGATTAGCTTTTGCACCCCTCCTAGGATTAGAGTAGGTGCTAGATTAGTGGGCTTAAGTAAGGGTTAGAGTCTCTAATCCTAATTAGGCCCAAATTCCCACATTGTCTAGTTTTGAGTGCCTAGCTCTCTCACTGGGCTATATATATACCTAGCCTCTCTTGTAATCATTACACTTAAACGAATGAGATAAGACTCCTTTGACCATTTCTTATTTTGAGTGTCACCTTTGAGAAATCTCTCTCTTGAGGATTTTCTTCCTTTTAGCTTTTATCAAGGGTCATCTCCCTTGTGGCAAGCCTCCTAGAAAAATTTTTCTTTACTTATCTTCTCCCTAGAGAAGTGGCATCAAGTTCCCCTCCCCCCCCTGACCTTTTCCATTCTCCATCTTCTTAGAGGAATGAACTTTGGTTGAAGAGATCAAGGGAGTGCATTAAGGTTTACACTGGTGTGTAGCGTTTTTTATTTTATTTGCTTGAACTAGTTATTGTTGTTGTGTAACAAATCATCCACCCTCATCTCTTTCTTGTCATTATCCTTGTGATTTAAGGCAAAAAATTAAAAGCATAATATTTTTAAATATAAATATAAATTAATATTTATAGGGACAATAAGTAACTTTTTATTTTTTTTATTGGACCGAGGTCATCTCGTTCCCGAGGTGATCTTGGCCGAATATATTCAGGATGCCTTTGTGTAAACATGATGGATTAATGTTTCAAATTAGCTTAATTTGGTAACTAAACGAATTAAACATCATTAACATGTCATTAAGCCCTTGCTAATTAAGCCTATGGACCTTCAGTTCATGCCCACGCCTATAAATACCATGGTAGTCAACAGGTAAAGGTTGTTGACACTGCATTTATTATACCTATACTTGCTTCAACCTGACCTCTTTCTAATATTGACTTGAGCATCAGAGTGACTTTTGTAGGTCCTCCCCTGTTGTACCTTTGCTTAAGGAGAGACAAATACATCTCAGGCACTGACATCTCATACTGGACCTCACCTTAGATTTATATCATTCTTGAAGCAGGAACATTAGCGCCTACCCTAGGGCTCAATAGAACTTTTTCCTAAATCACATGGTCACTAAAGGAGATGTATCATTGAAGAAGCCAATCTAATCAAACTGAGCACACCAACCCCCTAAAGGGGAGATGTCTGAAGATACCAACCCTAGTGTCCTGATCGCCCAACTCCAAGATAAGATGGAGCAAATGAGACGACGCAATGAAGAAGAGTTGAAATCACCGAGGAAGGAGAACAAAGACATCAAGAGTCGACTTCACCAGTTCGAAGATGCTGATGACGGCACATATTGACCCTCCCAAGAGACTCAATACATCCTGGAGTCTGGGCAACCTTCCTGAGCTCAACCAGACACCCGGTTGACGGTTACCTCTATGACTCATGTTGAGAATGTCGTGGCCTAGCCACCTTGGCACCTATTTATTGACGACATTATGGATGTTCCCTTACTGAGCAATTGAAAGTCACTTACGATAGATCGTTACGTTGGAACTGCTGACCCCAACGAATATCTTGATGGCTACGTCACTCAAGTTAGTTTGTACACCATAGATGATGCTATTTTGGGCCGAGTATCCCCGACTTCACTGAAATAAGGAGTTTTTAGTTGGTTTACTAGACTCTCACCTTATTCTATGGATTGTTTTCTAACTCTGACTACCAAGTTCTGGATTCAATTCACCACCAGCCGACCTCATCACCTCATCTCTATTGTGCTTGTAGGTGTGAGGTAGGAGAAGAAGGAGCCTTTGAGAACTTTTATGGATCAATTTAGCAAGGTTTTCATGAGTGTGAGAAATCTCAATCCCGAGGTCGCCCTCTATCACATGGTGACTACACTTCAACCTAGAAAATATACAGATATTCTTTGCAAAAAACTGGTTACAAGCATCGATGAGTTGAGAAAGAGAGTTGCCAAGTACATGTAAATGGAATAATTATCTAAATTCTAAAATCAAACACGAGTCGAGCAGGCTGAGAAGGAGAGGAGTGATGACAAGAAGGGAAAGAGAAAAAGATATCACTCTCAGGAACGCCAAGGTCCCATATTCACTTATTACAGTCTATTGGTTACCAATAAGATCAGGATACTAGATAAGGTTCTTGCCTTCGAACTTATTTTGACCCCAAAGAGAATCCCTACACCTCAAAATGCCAACCAAAGTAAACATCGTCATTATCACCAAAATTATGGGCATACCGCTTATGAGTGTATCATCTTAGAAGATACAAATGGGGATTTAATTCAAGCAAGACATTTGCAAAGGTTTGTTAGTCGAGATAACCCAGATGGGGAAGAACGTAAAGAAAAACATCAAGAGTCAAGACGAGATAGACCCCAGGAGGAAAGAGACCTCGGGATAGAGAATAAAGTGATAATCGCAGAGCACCTCAACCTGACCCTCCTTTGATAGTGGTCATAAATACTATAGTAGGGGCGTATGCAGGAGGAGGAATGAGTAACTCAGCTAGGAAGCGAAACTTGCACGCAATTCAAAATTCTAACAACGTATCTCTGAGCTTATCTCGGTGTCAACTTCACTATCCAGCCATAACATTCACTTATGATGATTTTTAAGGCATGGACCTCTAGTAGGATGACTCAATGGTGATAATTGTAAGGGTTGCCAATTTCCCAGTTCGAAAAACATTGGTGGAACAAGGTATCTTAACTAATATCTTATATTGGTCAACCTTTAAGCAACTTATGATTCCAGAGAGTTCGATTCAACCTTTTCGTGATCAGTTGATAAGTTTCTCGGGAGAGCGAGTTAACACACGAGGATACATAGATTTGTACATGAAGTTTGGCACTGGAAATAGAGACCACAAGACAATTCTAGTCCACTATATCATAGTAAATGCCAATACCTCTTACAATGTCTTGTTTGGAAGACATCCCTTAATAAGCTCGGAGCGATAGTGTCAATGCCACACCTCGCCATGAAGTTCCCTTCAGCAAATGGAGTTGTAACTGTTCAGCAAATGAAGTTGTAACTTCCTCTCTGCGACTGACCCCTTAGACTTGCCTAAGAGACCTCGGTCCGACATAGTAGCCATGATAAACATAGACCTTAAAACTGATGATGCCATAAGGGTTGAGCCTATTGAGAGAATCATGCCTTTCCTGCTAAAGAGAGATGATCGAACCACAAACAGTGGGGCTAAACTAAGTGAAGAAACAAGGGTTATGATCCGGGATGTCCTTAAAAGAATGTTGACATCTTTGCATGGACACAGTCATTAAGATTCCAGGAATAGATCCGAAGGTCTTGAGCCTCAAGCTATCGGTATGTCCACAAGCGAATCCCATCTTGCAAAAGAAGAGGAACATGGGTGAGGCAAAGAGGAAAACAACCATGATTGAAGTTGATAAGCTTTGGAAGGTCAGGTTCATCCGAGAAGTTCTGTATACAACGTGACTAGCAAATGTTGTAATGGTTGTTAAGCAAAATAGAAAGTGGTGTATGTGCACCGATTACACTGACCTAAATAAGGCTTGTTTGGAATATTGTTACCCCTTGCCGAGCATAGATCGACTTGTAGACGGGATCGCAGAGCACCAGATTTTGAATTTTCTTGATGCATACTTTGGGTATAACCAAATCTAGATGTTTTCTATGGACAAAGATAAAACAACCTTTAGCACGAATAATGCCAACTATTGCTATAATGTTATGCCTTTTGGGTTGAAGAACATTAGGTGTCCTACCAGCTATTAATGGACAAGGTGTTCTGAGACCAGATCGGTCGTAACATTGAAGTGTATGTGGAAGATATGGTGATCAAGTTCAAAAGCTACCTCAAACACAAAGCTAACCTGGAAGAAACTTTTACATCACTTCAAAAGTACAATATGCAGCTCAACCCTGACAAGTGTGTTTTCGGGGTTGCTAGTAGGAAGTTCCTAGGCTTTATGCTTTTGTATAGAGCAATTGAAGCAAATCCTAACAAGTGTCGAGTTATGGTCGACATGAGAAGTTCCTAGGATCAGAAGGGGGTGTAAAGACTAGTAAGGAGATTGCATCTATAGTAAGATTCTTGCCAAAGTTGACCGAGAAAACAATACTTATGGTCAATTTATTTCATAAAGGTGGCAAATTCAAATAGACTGAAGAGTGTGAAGCCAGATTCTAAGATCTTAAGGCGTACTTAGTCATGCCCCAATACTTCGAAAGCATGAGGAGGGAAATGACCTTTTCCTGTACTTTTCAGTCTCAGACGAAGCCATTAGTGTTGTGATAGTCCAAGAACACTAATTTATCCAAGAGCCAGTGTATTATATTAGTCGAATTCTGCATGGTCCCAAAGTCTGATATCAAATGATTGTGAAGCTTGTTTGATGCAATCTTGGATTGCTCTTCCTATGATCTTTCTTCTAGAGGTTCCAATTGTTGAAGAAGATGAAGTTGGATAGAAGAGAAATGGTGGTGGAGGCACCACTCTTAGTAGAGATAAGCATTGGTTTGTAGAATTTTGGCACAAAGAAAGGAACCCTTGATAAAATCCATAAAAGAACTCTCAAGAGTAGAGAAAACAAAACACTTATAAGGAGTCTCACACAAAAGTGTTTGTATTAAAATTACCCAAGATGTGTACAAGAGTAAGGTGAGTGCTATTTATAGATATTAGGGAGGGGTTGGACATCCAACTAAGGCTAGGGGAGTTAGGAATGCAAGATCCAACAAGGTCCTAGATTAGTGGATCTAGTTTCCTCATGTGCCACTTAGATCCTAAAAAAGTGAATCTAGTTCCCTTAATTCAAATTCAAATTTGAATTAAGATACAAGTATATGCCACCTAGGATGGAGAGAAAAAGTGGTGCCACTTAGGAGGGGATGTGTGGATCTGATATGCTACTCATGCAATGTGTATGTTTAGGAGGTTTGGAAATCAAACAAGGGGGTGTGGGAATTAAATTCACCCATCCTCTTGCTCCGAAAAGGCCCACCTTTTACCATACACTCCACACAAATAACTAACGACAACCAATGCTAAAAAATAAGGGGAAACAAAGGGATGTGACAAAAAAAAACAAAGGCCTAAAATATGTTAATCACACTTACTAAAAATACTACATAAACTACACAATATTTACACATTACAAGGTAGGATTGCATCATTGTCCTTGCACTAGTCACTGCCTCAAGGAGACTTTGCCCATACTTCCAAAGCCACCAAGTAGTGGTCAAGACTGACTATCCCATAGCAAAGCTAATCCGCAAGACCAAGCTCATTAGAAGGCTCATATTATGGTCAGTGGAGCTGTCAGAGTTCAAACTTCACTTTGAACCCATAAGAGCCATAAAAGCTCAATGTCTCGTAGACTACATGAGTGAATTGCCTATGACCAAGGTCAAATCTTGTTGGACGTTGTATATTGATGGATCATCAAACAAACAAGGCAGTGGAGCTGAAATTATGGTAGAAGGTCCCGAAAACCATATGTTGGAACAATCCCTCAAGTTCAACTTTAAGGCATCCAATAACCAAGTGATGAGGACACAGCTACAAACAAAGACAGTAAGGTGGTTGAAAGACTTGGGACACCTATGACAAGGGCAAGAGCTAGGAAAGCAAGAGAAGTTTTACAACAAGTGGTAGCAACAATTCTAGAAGCTGCACCTAATGAAAAGGACATAGAGGCAAAATTAATTCAATGCATGGTCATCATTGAAGATTCATGAAATAGAGGATGTTGCTGCAAAGTTATTTTAATCAAAGTGGGTTTAATTAAACAAAGTTGTAAAAAGTGTTGGTACTGTTGTGTTATTTGCCATGCTTTAAAAACAGTTTATTTTAATTTTTCTTTTATTTTAGAGTGTTGAATTTTAGTGGTTGTCTAGTTTTTCTTCAGTGTGGCTGTTGTCTTTTCATATGCACTAGTAGGGAGGTTATTTAATAAATAAACCTCAATCAATGTTAGTAAATGGTGCATTTATTTCTTGGCTTTATGGAATTCCTATATGTATTGCATTTCAATGGAAATAGACAGACTGGGCTTTGGATAAAACTTTTCTTGAGAGAGTGTATCTCCTAGGTTCTTGGCTGAACCAAGCTTGAGACTTATCAAGGGCCTTCCACCCCTTGTGGCGTCTTTGAGACTTATCTTCCTTTCCGGAAGTGGCGTCTCCCCCAAAACCACCATCATCCCCAATTTTTACCTTTTTGTTTTTTTCCATTCTAACAAATAGTCCTAATCGGTCCGTTCTGAATTCGTGAAAAGGGGAATTCACATCATTTGGTATCAGAGCTAATTGTTAGGACTAGGTTTTGGACACTGCTTAAAGGTTCTAGGGCGCAGTTCTTGGCTGTCTGAGACGCAATTTCCTTTCACTCATAACTCACGTTTTACAGAGTCAATTTCGATGATTCATGAGTGGAAATTGCTCCTCAGAACGTGAACTTTCATCTAGATGTCGAATCGTTCACTTCGGAGTTATGCAGCGTGAGATACAGTGGCGTGACATTGGCTGGCTTGGAGAAATTGGTAACATCCTTCCTTTTGTTCTTAGTGCCAATAACATCATCTGATATTGATAATCACCCTGCCTAAGTCATTGCAAAAGTTAAGCCTATTAAAAAAAACACAAAAGAAAGAAAAGAAAAAAAAAAGAGAAGAAAAAAAAATAAAAGAAAACATTGTGGCTGAATGATTCATCTATTTAGGACAGAAACTTAACCAATTGTAAGGTGATCTATTGGCTGTTTTTGTGAAGGATTGTTTCTGCAACTGTTTTAAATTGCATAAGAGTTTTGTTTTTGTTTGGCCTTTTACGTTCGCTATTTTGTGAGGTAGTGGTGTTTGAAGTCTGATACATTAGGGTAAATTGGAGCCTTTTGTTGATAAATTTTGTTGTTCAACTGTTTTCCAAACTGCACCTGATATGTACCAAATTTTTGCTACATTGTGTGGACTGTTCTTGAAAAAAAAATAAAAAAAGAAGAAAAAGAGTCTTATTTGATTTTGTTAAGAATCCAAGGAGAGTACAAGAGAGGTAAAAGGCTGTGTGCATGCACATTAGAGAAAAAGCCAGAAAAGAGAGCACTAAACATGAGTGTACATTCTTGAGTGTAAACACGTGAGAAGAATGGTGAGGGCCTATTACTTCAATTTTATTTTTTCTGATTAAATGGCAGGTACAGGAGGTGAAGAAACCCCTCCTAATGGAGGAGGTAATAGACTCATGATTGAAGCAATTACAAACCAAGTACAAAGAATGTTGAGAGAACATACAAAGGAGTTATATGGGAGGATTGAGGTACTTGAGAATCGTGGAAATAATGAGGAGAATAGGAGAAGAAGAGATAATGATGGTGAACCTAGGCGAAACCGGATTGAAGGAGTGAAGCTGAATATTCCTCCATTCAAAGGAAGGAGTGATCCAGAAGCCTATTTGGAGTGGGAACTGAAAATTGAACATGTATTCTCTTGTAACAACTATACAGAGGAGCAAAACGTTAAAATGGCAGCTGCTGAATTTTCTGATTATGCACTTATTTGGTGGAACAAGTACCAAAGGGAGAGGGTGAGAAATGAAGAACCAATAGTAGATACATGGGATGAATTGAGGACCATCATGAGGAAGAGATATGTGCCAACTAGATACAATAGAGATTTGAAGCTTAAACTTCAGAAATTATCTCAAGGCAATAGGAGTGTTGAAGAGTATTTTAAAGACTTGGAAATGACTATGATGCGGGCTAAAGTCAATGAAGATAGTGAGGACACTATGGCTCGATTTTTGAGTGGATTAAATAATGAAATCAGAGATGTTGTTGAATTGCAGGAATATATTGAGTTAGAAGATTTGTTGCACAAAGCTGTACAGGTAGAACAACAACTCAAAAGAAAGGGAACTATGAGAAGGGGTTCTTCCAATTTTAACAACACAAATTGGAGGGACAAGTCCAAGAAGGAGGGATCTTCCTTACCTAGGGAACAAGGTTCAAAGTCTTCAAGTGGTAAACACGTTCCTAACCCTTGCATTTCTTCTACTTCCAAGATTAATACAATTAAATGTTTTAAATGTTTGGGTAAAGGTCATATTGCTTTAAATTGTCCAAACAAGAAAAGAAAAATTTTTGGGGACAATGAAATTGCAACTACTGAGGTTAAGGGTAGGGTTGAGATTCAAAAAGGAAGCTTATTTCAAACTAGATGTTCAATTGAAGGAAAGATTTGCTCAATCATTATTTATGGAGGAAATTGTACCAATCTGGTTAGTTCAAGATTAGTAACCAAATTGAATTTAGAGACTACACCACACCCACAACCTTACAAACTTCAAAGTCTTGGTGAAAATGGTGGCATATCTGTGAATAAGCAAGTTGAAGTGAAGTTTTCCATTGGAAAATATGAAGATGTTGTGTTGTGTGATGTGGTGCCCATGGATGCTTGCCACTTACTTCTCGGTAAATCATGGCAAGTTGAAAGAAATGTGAATTACCATGAGAAAACAAATAAAATTTCTTTTATGCACCAAGGATGCAAATTGAGAATTGCATTACTTTCACCTAAAGAAGCAATTGAGGATTTAATCAGGTTGAAAACAAAAATAGGACAAGAGAGGAAAGAGGAAAAAGAAAAAGAAATAAAAGAAAAAGAGTTGAGAGAAAAAGAAATGAGAGAAAAGGAGTTGAGGGAAAAAGAAAAAGAAATAAAAGAGAAAGAGTTGCAAGAAAAAGGAGAGATGAGTGAAACATATAAAAAGAGTGGAAATAAAAAGAGTGAAACACATAAGGGGAACAAAAGTGAAACACTTGAAAGAAAAAAGAGTTGTTTAGCAAAAAAGAGTGAGGTGAAGAGGGTGATGCTTGCAAAAAAACCACTTTACGTATTGTATTGCAAAAATAATGTTTATGCTAACTCTAAAAAAACTTGGCCCTGTTGGTGTTGAATTTCTTTTGCAGGAATATAAGGATGTGTTTCCAAAGGAGGTTCCTAACGTATTACCACCTTTAAGGGGAATTGAGCATCACATTGATCTCATTCCTGGAGCTTCATTACCTAATCGACCAGCGTATAGAAGCAACCCCCAAGAGACCCAAGAAATACAAAGGCAAGTTGATGAATTAATAAGCAAAAAGTGGGTGCAAGAGAGCTATGCCAAGCAAGCTAATAAGGGAAGAAGGAGAATTGTATTCGAACCTGGTGATTGGGTTTGGGTACACATGAGAAAAGAGAGATTCCCTAAACAAAGGAAGTCCAAACTACAACCAAGGGCAGACGGTCCTTTCCAAGTGTTAGAGAGGATCCATGACAATGCCTACAAAATTGATTTGCCAGGTGACTATAATACAAGTGCAATTTTTAATGTATCTGATTTGTCTCCTTTTAATGCAGAAGAAGAAGCCTTAGATTTGAGGACAAATCCTCTTCAAGAGGGAGGCAATGATGAGGACACAGCTACAAACAAAGACAGTAAGGTGGTTGAAAGACTTGGGACACCTATGACAAGGGCAAGAGCTAGGAAAGCAAGAGAAGTTTTACAACAAGTGGTAGCAACAATTCTAGAAGCTGCACCTAATGAAAAGGACATAGAGGCAAAATTAATTCAATGCATGGTCATCATTGAAGATTCATGAAATAGAGGATGTTGCTGCAAAGTTATTTTAATCAAAGTGGGTTTAATTAAACAAAGTTGTAAAAAGTGTTGGTACTGTTGTGTTATTTGCCATGCTTTAAAAACAGTTTATTTTAATTTTTCTTTTATTTTAGAGTGTTGAATTTTAGTGGTTGTCTAGTTTTTCTTCAGTGTGGCTGTTGTCTTTTCATATGCACTAGTAGGGAGGTTATTTAATAAATAAACCTCAATCAATATTAGTAAATGGTGCATTTATTTCTTGGCTTTATGGAATTCCTATATGTATTGCATTTCAATGGAAATAGACAGACTGGGCTTTGGATAAAACTTTTCTTGAGAGAGTGTATCTCCTAGGTTCTTGGCTGAACCAAGCTTGAGACTTATCAAGGGCCTTCCACCCCTTGTGGCGTCTTTGAGACTTATCTTCCTTTCCGGAAGTGGCGTCTCCCCCAAAACCACCATCATCCCCAATTTTTACCTTTTTGTTTTTTCCATTCTAACAAATAGTCCTAATCGGTCCGTTCTGAATTCGTGAAAAGGGGAATTCACATCATTTGGTATCAGAGCTAGTTGTTAAGACTGGGTTTTGGATAAAACTTTTCTTGAGAGAGTGTATCTCCTAGGTTCTTGGCTGAACCAAGCTTGAGACTTATCAAGGGCCTTCCACCCCTTGTGGCGTCTTTGAGACTTATCTTCCTTTCCGGAAGTGGCGTCTCCCCCAAAACCACCATCATCCCCAATTTTTACCTTTTTGTTTTTTCCATTCTAACAAATAGTCCTAATCGGTCCGTTCTGAATTCGTGAAAAGGGGAATTCACATCACCAAGCTAAGTATGAAGCTTTAATTATCGAACTCACCTTAGCAAGGGAGATGATAGCTAAAAAGGTCAAATACCAAAGTGACTCCTAGCTTACAGTGTCTCGCCTAAATGGGGAATACAAGTTAAGGACCCACTCCTCTTATAGTATTATCATAAACTCGTAAACTTGAAGAAATTGTTTGCCGAGGTTGTCACTGAGCATATCCCAAAAGAAGACAATCAATGAGCCGACCTTCTAGCCAAACTTGCAAGTATCAAAAAATTGGGTCACCACAAGTCGGTTATACATTATACACTAGATTATCTGAGTGTCATAATTGTGTTTGTCGCCACAACCAAGCTAAATGTGATTTGGATGATGCTCATAATAGCCTACATTGAAAGAGGAGAACAACCAGTTGACGAGAAGGAAGCAAAAGCATTGAGAACGAGGTCGACGAGATTCTTGATAATAAGAGATGAGTTATTTAAAAAGGGCTACTCAGTACTACTTCTAAAATGTTTGACCTCGGCACAAGGAACCTATGTTTTGGAAGAGCTACATGACGGAATTTGTGGGTTCCATTCTTGAGCTCAGACTTTGGCAGCCAAGGTAATGAGGGCAGAATGCTATTGGCTGACATTGAGGAAGGGCGCCAAGACCTATGTCAAGAGCAAGGAAACTTCATCTAAACTCCGCCTGAAGTGCTCTGAAGTTTAGTATCTCCTTGGACCTTTGCCATTTTAGGCATGGACATACTAGGTCATTTCCCCCAACTAAAGGGCAATACAACTTTTTGCTTATTGGAATTGACTATTTTACAAAGTAGATTGAGGCGAAACCATTGACGAAGATCTCGGCAACCAATGTGAGGAAGTTCCTTTGGAAGATAATTTGTAGATTTGGCATACCTCAAACGGTTGTGACTAATAATGGCAGACAATTCATTGAAAAGGGCTTTAAGGAATTCATGAAGAACCTCTCTATATGTTATGCTACCACCTTGGTGGTGTAATATCCCAGATTAATATATATTATTTACACAATAAATTCTCTTAAGAATTATTTAAATTACTATTATATATATTCCCAAATATTGAGATATAAAATTTTCTTTATATTATACTCAATATTAAAACATACATTATAACACTTTTAAAGTTCAAAATAAAATATAATATAATACATACAATTTAACTCGCTCAATGAACCTCGTCGCCTAACGAGACTCAAGGTAGCTCCCTCAGCAACAGCCATCTCATAGCGAGACCTTACAAATACCAAAACCTTTGGTACCAAAACTAACCAATATGCTGACATATAATTCTACGTTCTTATGGCATGCATATCATAATTTATCTATCTTTTTATACCATGTTCACACAACTTCCATAATAGACATAATAATCACATAACTTAACAACAATGTCTCTAAATTCAAATAACATTATTTCTATACAACTTTCTTAGATACATATTCAACAATAGAGTAACATCCTTTTAGACTTCCAACCACAATCTGACATACTTCATTTCAGAGCATCCTGCCTCTCTACATCATCATTATTATCTGCTCTCGTGCAAAACACGATCATCACAGTCATACAAAAAAACACAAACATTACAAGGGTAAGCTTACATAATACGCAACATACCATTACATCCATAATAAAGCATGAAAGTTGTACAACATTTATATTTAGTACCATCAATACACATTCACTAATAGTAAATAACCAAACAATCATTCTTATGTTCCATTTGAACATAAGCACTAACAATCAATCAATAAAGCATTCATTAAATATCATAATCAATCAAATCAAACACACTTATATTCCCATGAATACAAGCTTTTCACACAATAGCATGTTCAGACGCAACATATTCCGGAATATCTACATTGAGTTCGGACACCGAGGCGGCTTAAGACACCTTCCAGTTGGCGACAAATATCCAATCTGCCTGTGTGACCATCAATTTAAGTCTAAGCAATACTCATCTGACAACCACAAATTGATGTTTAGTGTCTACCTGACACCCTTGACACATAAATGTTGTCTGAGTATGTCCTTTAGGCACCCATTTGCATATCTGGTACGAGAACCACAATGTAAATCACAAAAATATCCCCTTGCATATATGATATTCTGGATTACATTAACCTCAGTTATGTCCCTAACATCAATGTACCCCACCAAGCATATCATCCAAGGCTAAGTTACCCAACTATAATTGCCCACAACCAATAACATCAATAAATATATTCTCATCATGTATTCCAATCATATGCATTACATCACAATTCAAAATAATACATTATTATTCCAATAATTCAATTCCAGTCACATAAAATCAATTCAACCAAAACTAAGTTACCTACCATAACAGCCACATCCAAATTATCTAATAATCATTCAATTCAAGATCAAACATCCCTCTCATAATAATCATCAACTACATAACACATCATATATCTCTCAACTATGAAATCCTAATATACATTAACTCAATTACCTCACATCATAATTAACAAATATGTTAACTCAATTAGTTCAAATCACAATCAAATATGCACTATATTAAATATCTCAAAAAGCAATTAAAATAAATGTTATCTTAAATATCCCAAAATATAGTCAAAATACTCGCTATTTCAAATAGTTCAAATCTCTCAACTACCAAATCACTTTTCCATTAACAAAAGTCAACAAAAGAGCTTTCGTTACCTATTTCTCCATCTAAAATCTTATTAAAGTATAAGGAGAAGAATCAACCGAAGAACTTACACAGGAACCTGACAAGAATCCCAAATTAAACAGGAACCTTAGAAATCAAAATTTTCAAAGAAATTTCATCTTGAACGAAAATGAAAGGATCGAAAACGATCAGAAAAAGGTTTAGAAAACTACGATCAGGCATACCTATACTAATCACCTCTCAGAATCAGGAGCAATGGAAGAGACCGCGTCAGATTTCGTCACCTAGAAGGCCACCATGCAGAGGAGAGAATATTGGAGACGCAATACGACCAGAGAAAGAAAATGACGTGAAGAAATCATAACGAGAAAGAAGAAATTTTTGAAAGAGAGAGAAAATGTTTTTAAATATATATAGCATTAGGGGTGTATTTAGTAAAATTAGTTTGCTAAATGCAACCCTCTTTAAAACAACGAAAATTTTGAAAACTTCTAGAAACTCAACTAAAAACTTCCGAAACAAAAGAATAATAATTATTTTCATCTCCTCATTTCTCTACCATCAACTGAATACAACCACATAGTCTCAGTAAACTAATAAATCCATCAATCTCAAATCAATTAATAATTTAAGTAAAAACTTAAATTTAATCTTCTTCACTATTTATTCTTAATTTATAACCTATTAAATAAACAGGTCCTTACAGGTGAAGCATCCTCAGACTAATGGCCAAGCTGAGGCTGCGAACAAGGTTATACTCACCGAGTTGAAGAAAAAGTTGGGGGTAGCCAAAGAGAGGTGGGCCAAAGACTTAGTTGAGGTGTTATGGGCTTACAAATGTACTTCACAAACAACTACCCAAGAGACCCCATACAACCTAATCTATGGAAGACATGCTATGATTTCGATCGAGATTAAGCAGTCAACACTTCGGCGAGAATTGTTCAATCCAAGCTGGAATCAAGAGGAGATATTGGTTGATCTAGACCTTGCTCAAGAGTTGAGAGATAAGGCACAAGTCCGAGATGAGGCCTCCAAAAGACGAGCAACGAAAAGAGTTCACAGCAAAGTCTAACCAAGGAGTTTTAAAGAGGGAGATCTCGTGTGGACAATGCGAGCTAAAGCTCGAAAGGAACACGTTGAAGGAAAATTGGCATCTAGTGGGAAGACCATTTCGAGTTAAATAATACCTAAACAACGGGTATACAAACTCGAACACCTTTTGAGAAAACTCATTATGAGGACATGGAATACAAATTGCTTGAAGTTTTGTTTTAATTAAATGCATCGGCCTTAAATATATGTATGTTGACAAGTCTACTCTTCTTCCTACCACGAATCTTTTTCCCAAGAGGGTTTTGGTCGATGAGGTTTTAACGAGGCAACCTTTTTGTTAATAAAAAGTCTACTGTTCGTTGCAACTTTCAAACTTGTTACCGAGATCACAAAACACTTGCAGGTCCACTAAGATAACCTTGGTCCAAAAACCACGTAAACACTCGCATATATGAGATAATATCAGATGAAATAAACCACACTGCATACCCAATAGACCTGCATAAATATTCGCATAATCGCTTAGATGTTATTAAATTAACATTGAGTAAATATTTGTGTAATCACCGAGATGTTATTAAAGTAACATTGCGTAAATATTCGCATAACCGCCAAGATGTTATTAAATTAACATTGTATAAATATTTACATAATCATTGAGATGTTATTAAATTAACATTACGTAAATATATGCATAATTGCTGAGATATTATTAACTTAAAATTTCATAAATCTTCGCATAATCGCCAAAATGTTATTAAATTAATATTGCATAAATATTCGTATAATTGTCCAGATGTTATTAAATTAATACTGCATAAATATTCACATAGTTGTCAATATTTTATTAAATTAACATTATCTAAATATTTGCATAATCGTCGAGATGTTATTAAATTAACATTTCATAAATATTTGCATAATATAAATCTTCGCGTAATTGCCAAGATTCGAGATGTTATTAAGTTAACATTGTGTGAATACTGACATAATTGCTAAAATGTTATCAATTTAACATTTGTGAAAATTTGAGTTATAACCAAAGTGTTATTAACTTAACATGTGGCGTAAAGATTGTGTTATAACTGAAAATATTATTAACTTAACATGTGGCGTAAAAGTTCACATTGAACCAAGATGTTATTAACTCAACACTGAAGTCAACATGACATAAATTAAAATGGGAAATCAAATTCAAGTTAGGATGGAATAAGACATAACAGTAAAATTATATTTCATTAATAAGTTAAGGTTGAAGTGACATTGGTGGCATGTATAGCCACCCATTACAAAAAAGGCTAGATCAGCCAATCAAAAAGCAAAAAAACTAAGGCCTAAGTATTTGCAGAGGATTAAGGGTGAGCGACTTAAGAGGTTGTGGCGTCATCTGTTGGAACAACATCATGGCTTATCGGATGGCCTTGTTGAAGCCTTTGATGTGGCTGCTTTTTACCGCCATCTAGGCCTGCTTGATGAGCAACATCTTAACGGTGACCTTCTACCTCTTTTCCTCCTCAAGCTTGGCTACCTCCGCGCTTAGGTCGACAACCCTCCTCTCGACCGTGATCAACTCAACCGCCTTGTCCTTCGCCTATTTAAGTTGTTGTTCCAAAAACACCAAGTCGGTCTCGACCTTCTTTAGCTTCTTTTGCAAATTTGTATTCTCCTCAAAGAGATGGGTTGAGGCATTCAAAGCCTCAGAAAGAAAGGTATGAGTCTCCACTAGCTCTTTATTTATTGCGTTGACCTCACTGGCCTTCTTGGCATCCTAGATAAGCCTTTGTCGAGCACCCAGGCCCGAATGTGGAACTCGGTTCGAAGGAAGGACTCTGGAATCGATGCCTGCGACTCTTCCTTCTTCTCAAAGTTGGGCTTCGACTTTGAATTTTTTGTCGCAGGCTCTTTCGCGAACAATGTCACTTCAGTAGTCCATTTGTTGGAGGGGATCTCAGCAACGACCTTCTCTTTGCCTTTGTTTTTTGGATGCTTTGGAGTTCGGGGAGGTGGAAGTAGATTCGATTTCCCAGAGCCCGACCTACTAATGTCTACCTCTTCCTTCTTGCTCTCTTCTTTGTCAGTACAACGGATGTTTTTGAAGCCAAATAGCGGATTTGGTAGAATCATCTTGACCATGAGAGCTGCACAAAAAATTCAAAATTCAGGAAAGTCAAAAACCGAGTACAATAAATATAAGGAGCAAAGAAATTTACATTCTAGACTTGGTCCGGATCAGCCAACAATGTCAAACCCATAATATCCTTTGTAGAAAGGTGCCAGGGAAGATTGTCAAGAACCGGCAACAATTTGAGGTTGTTGTCCAACATAGCCAACCTTGGCCAGGAAGTTCCCTCATCTAATAAAAGGGGAACTTCGGCCTGTCGTTCTCGTCATAAAGTGACAACGAACCCTTTGGCCCGACGAAGACCTTGAAGAAACTTCCCTTGAAATCCTTAAAGGACAACGTGTATGGGAAAGAATGCAAAATTTTGATTGCTTGCTCAATGAAACCCATCTCAGCACTTCACCGATACAAGTGCAATAATGATACAAGAAGATCTGAGGGTTAGGCTCAATATAGAGAGCCTTGCAGAGAATTCAGAATGCTTGGAGAGATGCCCAATTTTTCAAGTGAAGTTGGCTCGACATCACATTTAGAACTCGAAGGACCACCATGGTGAATTCATCGAAGGGTAGTGAACATGGAACTCGCTAAAAAGTCGTTTGTACATGTAGAAGAACTGACCACCCGCTTCACCACAGTCATAAGAGATCCACTCTGAGGCCCAGCAGGATGCCACCAAGATCATTTTCCAGGACCCATGTCATATCGCAGTTCCTTCGTTTGTGTGATGCATGCTCCAATACAGTAGGATCTACCCAAGAGTAATCCTCCGTCATAGTCATCTTGACCTCGACTTCAACCACGAAGAGCTCCGCATCCGGATTCAATCCTACCATCTCCCTATTGGAGACCTCGACACTACTAGACCTCATCCGAACGCACGTGAATTGAAAAGCTCAGGAAAGACATGACACCAACCTTTTTGAACGAGACAAAAATCAACAAGGAAGCACTTTAGGTGATTCAAGACGAGATGTTCTCGAACAGATTCGCATTAAGTAGACGCATGCGATGCAAAATGAGTGCCCTTTTTTTTATAGGTGTGCAGCCCACGCAGTCCAACAAGGCAAAACATCCAAACCATTCTTCCTCACACATCTACCAGCTGATATCGCACCATATGGGGTTCAACAGTAATCCAACACTTCCTAGATAACCCCTGCAAATGGATGACTTTGATGCCAACTCAACAAATTACTTGTTTAAGACTCACACTTCAATAATTAAACGACTTAACATTATTAACACATCATCGAATTCTTACGAATTCTTACTAATCAAGTACATGGATCCTTAGCCCATACCCATGTTTATAAATACCATGATAGCTCAACAAGTAAAAATTGTTGAAACTACACTTATTACATCCCAAATACTCACATCTCATACCAGACCTCCACTCTTTACTTATATCGTTATTGGAGCAGGAACAATTTTATTAACCATGTTGCTTTCTAACATTTTTTTGAAGGGGCATAGCTTTCTAATATGAAGGGCGCCTATATCGAAACTATTTTTTCATCCTTGTTACTTTTAAATGCATTTTTGCCCTTACAAGCCTAAAGATTTTCAGGATAACGAAACAGGGCTTTAGCAAAACCAATCATATTTTAAAATGCCCGAATATGGATTATTTCCACAATCTCTTTTAGAAGTACTCCGCAGTATTAACAGAGAATACCAAAACCAACTCGATCTAAAGCTAGTAACTAAATCCTCCATTTTATGATATGGATAAACAGAACAAAGTTTCATAAATAAATAACCAAAACATAACCCTGCATTAGTTGGCATGCCACGCACGAAAATAACACATTCATCTCAGAATATCTTGCATTATTTATTTCACTATGCAGATCTTTATAACAGAGGCAGCTCCAATACGATGCAGGGCAACGACAGCATCACCAGGCTTACAAAGCCTCCTTTCTGTCGCAGATTTGAGAGCAGCTTCGAGAATCACCTCCGTGGATTCTGCATCAGTAGCTTTGGCAGATCCCTCGCCCAATATAGGAATCAAGCCCCTGTATATTAAGCTGTGCCTTGCTGGCGTCTCATCACTGCAGGTCCAATCAAATGAGTCTGTGGTCAAAACTGGAACCACCACTGACAAGATTGGAACCGCTGGCCTATACTTTGCAACTAATTTGGCTGTAGACCCACCGCGTGTTAGCACAACAATGAGTTTTGCTTTGGCCTTGTTAGCTGTGCGGACTGCTGATGATGCAAGGCTTTCCAATGGACTCATTGGCAAAGGGGTAGACCTTATCATCTCTTTGAAGATGGCACCATAGTCAAGGGATGATTCTGCTTCAATACAAATACGCGCCATGATTTTCACAGCAAGTTCAGGGTAAGCCCCAGCAGCACTTTCACCACTAAGCATGACACAATCTGTTCCATCAAGAACTGCATTAGCCACATCAGTAGCTTCAGCTCGGGTTGGCCTGGGAGACTTGATCATTGATTCAAGCATTTGGGTAGCAGTGACCACAGGCTTTCCAACAAGATTACACTTATATATCATCATTTTCTGTGCCAGAAAAATCTTTTCAACTGGAATTTCCATTCCAAGATCACCACGGGCCACCATGAATGCATCAGTCTCACGCAGTATTTCATCAAAATTCAGGACTCCCTCCTGATTCTCAACCTTGAAATACCATAACATTATTAAAATATAACTCAGGATTTCTGAATTGAAAGAGAAGAAAGATGAAACATTCAACTTGATAAACAAAACAAACCGAAACAAATAAAAACTCCTTCATGTATAATACGAAAAGCATGCAACTTGTGTCAAAAGAGACGAAAGATTAAATACATTCAACTTGATGATGTACATAAGATATGAATCTAGTCTGCTACACAAGGCCATAAAATTCTCTTCCTGTATCCCTTTGATGGATACTATTGGTATTGGATGCTATGCAGGCTAAAAGCAGGGGTTCCCCGCTTGTTAGTCCGTGTTTTGGGGCACTTAACCTACATATTTTACTTTGGCAATACAGGGCTTCAGTGGTCGACACGCAACTCATAAAAGATGTGTGTGTGGGTGGGGGGCACAGCCCTTTCCAGAGCTACTGAGAAGCCACTTGTTATGGAAAATGCACAAGGTTCAGAATTATGGAAGTTGAACAAGAATGCAACGAAAACAATACCTTTGACATCAACTGAATATTCTTTGCATGTGGCCCCAAAACCTTTCGGACATTAACAAGATCCGAGCCTTTACGAACAAAAGAAAGAGCAATCATGTCAATCTTGTTGGGGACACCCCATCCAAGAATATCTTCCTTATCCTTCTCAGTAAGTGTGGGAAGATCCACCACAACACCAGGAAGATTAACATTTTTTCTCTCACCCAACATAGCAGTGTTTTCACAACGACATCTAACAGTACCAGCATTAGGATCACAAGATAAGACAGTGAGAGTGATTGTCCCATCAGAGCACAATATGATATTGCCAGGCTTTAAGTGGACAGGCAGTTTCTTGTAACTCATTGATATCATCTCCAGATCCCCCTTAATATCATAATCAGTAGTTATGGTGATTTCTTGTCCTTCTTTAAGTTGAATAGGTTTTCCATCTTTCAGAAAACCAGTCCGAATCTCAGGTCCCTGCACAAATACAGTATAAACCAGATGTCCACAGATACGTTAATACTAGACTGAAAGAGAGATCGATCACCATTAGAGAAAAAATAAGGCACCAAGCTAACTACTAAAAAATCCAGGATTAAAAAGTAAAATTAAAACCATAAAATGGTCATGAGAGATTTGATAATATAACACCGGCGAGATAAAATGGAGTGACTTGTTAGAAGATCCATTCAAGTAGGCCAAAATCATTTTGAACTAGTGTCTACAAGTTAATAGCAGTATGGCCATATATGGAAACAAGTACGGCGGATAATAATAATTAAAAAAAAAAAAATGGAATGAAGATCAACGTCATGATTATATGTTTTTGTTTTTGGTGAGCGCTTATCTGTTTGCATAACTGTTTCTACTTGTTTATGTAAAAGTAGGCACTTTACGCATAATCCATTTGATACGTTACTTGAAATATTTGGGTGAGATTTTGCGAACTTAATGTGTGGTAGAAAAATTTGATCAGAAAAGCATATTTTTGGTGAAAATACAGAATTGTAACCTAAAGAAAAAGCTATAATGTTTTGCTTGGAATGTAATGTGAAGAAAAACATTGAAACTAAGAACATTTCATGAGCAATTGAAAGGTATAAGTTTGATTTGAAAATCGAAAAAGAAAGTTTTTAAATTGAGAAGTTCCAAAAAGCAGGGCGATGTAGGTGGTGAAAGGTGAAAGAAAGTTAAAGAAGTGAGTGAGATGAACAGGATAGAAAAGAAAGCGAGAGAGTTGAGAGGGAAAGGTGACCTTAGTGTCAAGCATGACGGCACAGAGTATTCCGGTGGTGTGCATGGCAGTCTTGAGATTGTTGAGGGTTTCCTGATGATAATCATGGGTGCCATGAGAGAAATTGAAACGAGCAACGTTCATCCCAGCCCTGAGGAGCTTCTCAATCATTTCTACGGATCGAGATGCAGGACCCAAAGTACACACTATTTTTGTCTTCGGAACGCGCCCATCATTCGGCAGCTGCTTCAAGATCCCTTCTATGTCTATGTTAGCCATTCAAACTCCAACCGATTCTTTCCTTTCCTTCTCTACACAAATGTGAAAGTTAACACCAACCAATACTTAATAAGCACAGGACAGGACAGGCGCAAACAAACCTTGGAATGGGATAGAGATAGCTATTTGGACAAACACCACCCTTTCAATTACCTCCCACTCTCACTCACTACACTACACTAGGCACCAGCAACACAAGAGTTAGGTTAGGATACCAAGGATAACTATTTATTTACCATAACCACCACCTTCCGTACTGTGTATAGTGTATATTGGACACGATTGTGGGCTTTGGATCCTCTTCCAAACACGCGTTCCATTTTTAGTTTTGGACTTTGGTCAAGGTTATTCCCACAGAATTACCAAAAGGAAAAGTAGCTCCCCTCCTCGCCGAATATTACTTTTTCCGTGGTATAATCCTTTTCCTTTTTTCTCTTTCTTCAATAACAACTAATTATAATACTAATAGATAAATAATAAGTGTAATGTGTGACGTCCACTTTCTTATTGGTGTAAAAAATAGTATTCCGTTTTGTGCTTTCAAATCCGAAGCGCCCAACACCGTGGGTTCGGGACCACCGATTTGGAGTCTGCGGTTTAGACGCCCACGTCTTCTTCGGTGTGCGCCCCACGGTTTTGCGGCGAGTATCAAAGATGGTATTCAACAATCACGTTCTACTTTCGTCCAAAACAACAATCTCTTTCTACTTCCTACTTATTTGTTGTTTATTTTATTATTTTTTAACACTTTCCTTTCATTAAGATGCACGTTTTGTTTTTCTTTCTTGAAATCTTAACCTTTGATTCACAATAATAGATAACATTTAGACAAAAATTAAATGAAGACAATTTTTTTAATAATGGAGATTTAAACGTGAAAAAATTCCAATTGAGAGGTTCCACTTCAATTACAATGCACCTTTTCCATTGTAGCACTATTATCTCTTTTCGCTGATTATTTCCCTTGCTTTCAATCACTGTCTGGTTAACCATTGAAAATAATGATTGGGGAATTGATTTAGGACTCAAATCTGATTTTAAATAAATTTTAATATATCAGAGAAAAATTAAAAATTAATAATTCTGAGTTGAAGCAATTTATAATAATTTTTATGTTTCATTAATAATTTTATACGATATCTTATTCTAAATTTGATTTTATAATAAAAATATACAAACATAAATTACATCTTTTCAAAATCAATTATACAAAATAATTCCCTTAAAATCAATTTTATCAACATTATACAAATATACACTAAGTCTTCCCTAGGACTTAAAATAATTATAAAATAATAATCATTTAATCCTAGATATTTCTGGGTCAAATTTTGTTCAATAAAATTCTTGAACGGTTTTTCTGTTCATAAAAAATATACATTCATACATTAAAAAGTAGAGAATTGAAAGTGTGCAAATAAAATTTTCTAATAATAGAGTTACATAATTATAATTATTATAGACACAATTTTTTTATCTATAATGTTTCTCACATAGTCTTTTTATAAAAATTACATGTTTTTATAGACACGGATTTTGAATTATTTTCTATGTTTAGAGACTTAGAGTGGCAAATAAATTGTTAAATTTGATAATGAAAATTTCAAAATAAATATATAAACTATTAAAAGAACCATAATAATATTTTCCCCGAAATAAGTACATTTAGTAATTTCATTCTAAACTTGTATTATATTTAAATTAAATATTGATTTGTTAAGAAATAAAAGAACATTTACTTTCAACTTTATATTTTATTTTAATACGATTATTCTTATTTTTAAATTGAGATATTCACAAAAATAAAATAAATATTAATTATTTTATTAATTAAATTATAAATTACATTTTTTTAAAATAAAGGAAATGTTGTTTTATATATTTATTAATCATGTTTAAATAAAACTTATGTATTGAATTAATGGAATTGTATATTCCCTTTTTAATTGTTTATATAGATTAATTTGGATTTTTTTTATTAGTTTAAATATGTTTCATGAGATGTTAGGGAATTTTATTTTGGGTTCTAATTAATTTTTTTAAATTGGATTATGAATATGTCCGTTAAACGATTTAATTTTTTTTTTTAAAAAAAACTATATCATAATCTAAAAGAATCATACAGTCAATCAATAAATATTTTCATCTTATAGTTTTTCTTTGTCTAAAAAATTAAATATAATATGTTACACATTAAAATATAATATAAATTTACAATATAATTAAAAATATAACCATCATTAAATTTATTTTACAAGTGAGCCACATTGAAAGCAACTTTAGTAAGTTGCTTTATTAAATTTGTTATTATTCGGTACTTGTTTCGATAGTTTTATAGGATTACTTTTAAGAGTTTAATTGGTATATATTATCAGTATAAAAAATTTTATACTAACATTCAATCATGATCCTTCATTCATGGTAAATTTGTTGACTTTACTCATTACTACTTTAAAAGTCACATAAATGAAAAATCATGATTGAATATCATGTCAGTGTAAAAATCTTTTACACTAACGGTGTATACCAATTAAACTCTACTTTTAATTATATTTTTTTATAAGTCGAAAAAAATTATTAAACTTGAGATTCATTATACAAAGAGCACAAAGAGTGCCTATAAATCAAAGTACAATACGAAAACCAAAAAAACCTATACACATAGCGATTGATTCATGATTCATCGTGGAAATGAATGCGCTATAAGTTTTCATGCATAACACTATCCCTAATAAATTAATTGAATGGTATGAACTATATCCTTAGCTTGAAATGTGTGATCCTTTAAATGTGTGTTTCGCCTTCCAAATGTGCCAAAGTTACCTATACCAAACAAAAAACCACGATTTCTTTATTGCTTTAGATCCATTAACAAGACCCAAAAACTAAACAACAAGCCTGAAAATCATTCCATAAAGTCGTTGTCATCCCTCACCACGAACTTAACTTGGTCCACACATGTGAAGACGACTTGCGATTCAAGAATAAATGTAATGTCGATTCAAGGTTCTCCTTGCACATAATGCAACATGCCTTTTTTGTTGGTAGCACTCATTTTTTCACTAGATTGACCTGAGTTGGCAGATTGTTTCCATTTATTGATCATCCCAAACATTGAACATTTGGTGATACTTCTTTAGCCTATAACAAGCCAAAAAACTCCCTCTGTTGAGATTCATTGTTCGATAACACCTTATAAGAAAATGCTACAGTATACACTCCAAATTCATTAACTACCCATACACATTTGTCTTACCTCCCCTTGAATAATGAAACCTCATTCAATGTCTCTATTAAAACTCCTAGTTGATCTTCCTCCCACTTGAATAACTCACTCTACCAGCTCCACTTCCATGTGCCTTCCGCCTCCTACATATCCTTCTGTGATTGATATCTTTAATTTGCCAACCTGAATAATCTACTGAATCTTGCACCCAGACTTTCATCTCCCACCCACCTATCCTGCCAAAATCTTATATGCTTTCCATCTCCCACAATCCTTTTTACATTTTGATTCCACCAACCTATTTTTCTCAGCAAAACCTCCTCTATCGACACCACATCCAACCACCATTTAAAACAGTTTCTTCCCTTTACTACCTATTATCCATCTAGTCTTTCATACTTTGAATGTAAAATTTTCACTCACACCTTACTCTCCTCCGTCCTAAGTCTCCACTTTCATTTCCTTAACAAAGCCAAATTGAACCTACACAATTCCCTCAAACCTAGTCCTTCATCCTCCTTTCCCCTGCAAACCTTATTATAATGAATCTTCTTGCTTAATTCATTTCCACCCATAGGAAAGATTGGAAAGAGACTTCAGTTTAGCAATTATACCTATTGGTGCTTTGAAAATGAGAGAAAATATATAGGCAACACTGTCAGGATTGTTTTGATAAGCATCACTCTCTCTGCCAGAGACATGAACATGTTCTCCCATACACGTACATTCTCCACCACCCCCTGCCACATTGCCTTCCGTGTTGGATTATCCCCCACTGACAAACCTATATACTTAAATGGAATATACCCCGTTTTGCAATTCATCATTAGTGTTGCCCTATCCATCTAATTACCCAACACATTTACTCTCATGATTTGGCTTCTGAAGAAATTTACTTCCAAGCCAAATAGTGATTCAAAATTTAATAATATGCCTTTGATAACTTCCAAAGAGCCCTGATCACCTTGAGCCATTAAAATCGTGTCACATGCAAACTGCATGTGAAAAGTGCGAATTTTATCCATTCCAACCTCCTAACTCTTCCATAAATCTCTATCCACCACTTTTTGAATTAGCTTATTGAGTCTCTTTACTACTATAAAAAATAGAAAAGCTGACAGTGGATCACCCTATCTAAGACCTTTACCAACCCAAACTCCTCAGTATGACTTCCATTTATTAATACTGACAACCTTGTCGATCTCACACATTCTTGAATTCATCTTATCCATCTAGCTCTAAAACTCATCTGACCTGTAATGTCCCATAAGTAATGCCAACTTATTGAATCATATGCCTTCTCAAAATCCACATTTAAACATACCAAACCTTCTCGATCCTGCTTGCTTAGTCCACCACCTCATTTATTATTATTGGTGCTTTGAAAATGAGAGAAAATATATAGGCAGCGCTGTCAGGACTGTTTTGATAAGCATCACTCTCTCTGCCAGAGACATAAACATGTTCTCCCATACACGTATATTCTCCACCACCCCCTGCCACATCGCCTTCCGTGCTGGATTATCCCCCATTGACAGACCCATATACTTAAATGGAATATACCCTATTTTGCAATTCATCATTGGTGCTGCCCTATCCATCCAATTACCGACACATTTACTCTCATGATTTGGCTTCTGAAGAAATTTACTTCCAAGCTAAATAGTGATTCAAAATTTAATAATATGCCTTTGATAACTTCCAAAGAGCCCTAATCACCTTGAGCCATTAAAATCGTGTCACATGCAAACTGCACGTGAGAAGTGCGAATTTTATCCATTCCAACCTCTTAACTCTTCCATAAATCTCTATCCACCACTCTTTGAATTAGCTTATTGAGTCCCTCTACTACTATAAAAAATAGAAAAGCTGACAGTGGATCACCTTATCTATGACCTCAACCAACCCAAACTCCTCAGTATGATTCCATTTATTAATACTGACAACCTTGCCGATCTCACACATTATTGAATTCATCTTATCCATCTAGCTCTAAAACTCATATGACCCATGATGTCCCATAAGTAATGCCAACTTACTGAATCGTATGCCTTATCAAAATCCACATTTAAACATACCAAACCTTTTCCATCCTTCTTGCTTCGTCCACTACCTCATTTATTACTAAAATCCCATCTAAAATCCTTCTCTCTTTAATAAACGTAGATTGACATTCCGAAATTATCAACTACATAATCTCCTTCAATTTGCCAGTACCTTGTACACATATCTAATAAGAGAGGTTAGACGGTAATATCCATTTTTTTGGGGATTATCTGATTTTGGTATTAAAAAAAACAATTAGACCTTTTCGCCAACTTACTATTTGCATAAAATTCTTACAAGAAAAACATGAAGTCATCATTTAGAAAAGTCAAAACTCTTTAAGCAAGCGAAAATTATAACCATTCGACCCCAAACACCTATTGCATTACAATCTCAAATAATCTCTTTGACTCACTCTTAACTATATTTATTTAAATTATATTTTAATTTAAATTGTATTTTAAATATGCATTATTAAAAATACTTATCATTAAACTGTTGTTTTAATATATATATATATATATATATATATATATATATATATATATCAGTTTTCATACTACTATGCATTTGTAGATACTTATAAAAAAAAGTTTAAACATCATGTATTTATTTCATTAGTAATAAGTTTTTTTTTAAATAATATGCATTTAACCAAGGTGCAAAGTGAATGCGTTAATACCACCATCATAAATTGTTATTTAAAATTGATGTATTTCGGTATTTATTATGTAAAAGTAATGTTAATTAAATATATTATTTTGCTCTTATAATTTTTTTATTAAAATAAGAGTTTAATTATACATACTCACATTATAATGTAAAATTTTATTGCATTAATATTCAATTACACGTCTCTTCATTTATAACTTTTAAAACATTAATATATCAAATAAACATCATAAATTAGCGAGTGTGATTTAACATTATTGTAAAAAGTTTGTTATGTTGATACTATATAATAATTAAACTCTTAAAATAAATTATTAAGTCACCACAATACTCTTAACTTTTTGTTTTTAAAAAATAAAATGCATAAATTATGTTTTTGGTTTTAAATCACAATCATTTCTTTACCGTAAGTTTATTAACTTTACCTATTAATACTTTAAATATGAATTTAAAATATATTTTTAAAAATTACCTTAAATGTATTTTTATTTAAAATTTAAAAATAATTACCTTAATTATTATTTTTTAAAAAAATAAAAATATGAATTTATCAAATAACATTAAAAAACAATTTATTTAAAAAATTTAAGCATGAGTCACTTTACTAATGGTAATTATAATAGTGATTATTTCAATAAAATTTAAAATTTAACTTTGAAATTTTGAATTTGAATTTCAATAATTATTAATAGTATTAAATTAAATATACAATAGTACATTTTTATCTTAAAAAAGAAAAAAGAAAAAATGATTTAAAGATGGAGAGAGGCAACGTGATTTAGGGTTTGGTGTGTGGGATGGCGAAGTTCAATGTGGTGCAGAAGCGAAGGAGAGCTCTAATAGCAGAGAAGAAAAGGCTGGTTCGCGGAGACCCCTTCACCGGTAAGCTGAAGATCAAGGATCAACCGCATTCCCTATCTGGAAAACGCAAGCGCAAACTCTTCAAAAAGTGGCGCCGGGTACTCTCTCTCTCTTTCTTTCTCTCTCCATCCTTTATATCTTTGCTTACTTTCTTGCGTTTTACCTTTTCAGGAGCATAAGGACGCCTTACAGAATGGCTTGGTAAGCATGGAAGATGTTCAAATGGCAGTTGCTCAAGGTAGCCCTTTCATTCTCTCCTTCATTTATTTTTATTTGATTTTTTAATGGACCGCTATAATTTTGTGTGCTAACTAGCTTATATAACAAAACATGTTTGATCGACTTAAGCTGATATTTTTTATTTTTTATTTTACGAGCAGGGGATACCAAAGATACGCCTAGACCTTCAGGAAAAATTCACTTGAAGAAGACCTTAAAACTTAATAAGTTGAAGCGCAAAGGTAACTCTATCACGCTTGTAATTTTTTCTTAGTTCAATTTTGCACTCGTTTCTGTGTATGGTTGGCTTCCAATGTTTGGAATTCTTTCTAGAAATTATTGTTATTATTATTATTATTATTATTATTATTATTATTATATAAATTCAATTTCTGGGAGCCAAATAACAATTCATTTAACATAATAATAATAATGATAATAATAATGTACCAACTCAAAATTTCCGAATACCTCAAAAGTCAAAAAGAACAATGTTTCTTAAATATGCCAAGCTACCAATAGATACCTAAACTCTACTGCCAATATGATCATCAGCTACCTACCAAAGTATTCAATGGCTTTCTTCATTGGCTAACTCGTTAGTTGATTTAGTTTTAGGTGCAATAATCTATGGAATGCATGGACTGTGCAGTATATTTTCGCGGACTCATTCAAGTTCAACAATTAATTTAGGACACTTGCATAGAAGAACATTCCCAATGATACATTGATACCTCACTAAAGGTTTACAGCAACAATTTGAAATGAATTTCTTGTTTTAATAGTTATCAATGTATCAAGACTCAAGATTATTGATTTCTTATTTAGGGAGTTATAAGGTTGGTCTAGCGACAAGTTCTACATGTTAGAAAGGAGAAGGGAAGGTCGTGAGTTTGAATCTCTCCACTAACAAAAACTAACACATTAACAACTAATATCTGTCTATAAAAAAATTGATTTCTTATTCAATGCAGTTATTTTTATCATCAGGACCCCCCCCCCCCCCTGATACATATGTTTAGATGTATGTGGATTGTGTCCAACTATAGTGTATACTGACTTTTCTGGGATGAACTAGCTTCATATTATATGCCTTCTCTTTTTGTAAAATTATAGTTGTTAGGGCAATTCTATAGGAGGCGGGAATGATGAAATTGTAAGCTTATTGATAGTCCCATGAATCCAAGTAAGAAATTAATGGCAAAACAAGGTGAGCCATATGAAAATTCAGAGAGGTATAGAAGATTGGTTAGAAAACTCATCTACTTCACAATCACTTGGCCCGATATTTCCTTTGTAGTGGGAGTGGTTAGTCAATTCATGAATGATGCTTATGTTGATCGCTGAAATGCAGTGATTCACATTCTTAGGTATATTAAAAAGATTCTGGGACAGGAACTCCTCTATAAGGATAAAGTGGATGCGAAAGTTTATGGGTTTTGTGATGCTGATTGGGCATGATCTCTTATAGGCAGAGGCTCTACTACTGGATATTGTGTCCATTGGTGGAAATGTAGTCTCTTGGAAGAGCAAGAAGCATAACAATGTGGCTAGATCTAGTGCAGAAATAGAATATAGGGCCTTGGCATCTGCCACATGTGAACTGGTGTGGATTAAACAACTTCTGCAAGAACTAAGATTTTGTGAGATTCAACCAATGAAGTTGTATTGTGATAACCAAACAACTCCTTATATTGCCTCTAATTCAGTTTTTCATGAGAGAACTAAACACAAAGATTGATTCACTTTGTAAGGGAAAAGTTGTTGTCTAAAGAGATTAGTACTAAGTTTGTTAGCTTACACCATCAGCTTGCAAACATTTTGACAAAACCCTTGAGAGGACCACGAAATACAATATGCTCTAGCTTGAGGGGGAATGTTGAATATTTTATATGTATGTTAACTCTTGTAGGTCACTGTAGTGTTTGGGGCAGGTACATAGGTGTTCCCCCTTGTCAATATATATATATCACATCACTAGCTGTGAAAAACTTACTCAAGCAAGTGTTCTCACAAAAAGCTTGTTTCATATTCAAATATGTGTATAGGACAAATCAACAGGATTTAATTTACATTCACATATACAAAGAGGTGAATTGAATTTGGGCTGTGCCGATGAAGCTTAGACAAAAAATGAGCCCTTATTTTAAAGAAGATTCAAAGTTGGTTTACAACAATAAAATATAAAATGACATGGTATCCAACTTTACAAAATTATAATGAGTTTGAAAGATTCCATCTGGTGTTTAGCTGATCTAGATTAAGAGTCAAGATATGTTTTATCTGCTTGACTTTTCTCAAGTGGGTATTATAAACATTAAACCAGTGATGGTGGGTTAGCTATAAGGATATAGATGTGTTATAGCCATTTGCTGTGTTTGGGATGGTGAGTCATGTAACCTGTGATGCATAACCTATTTGCATCGGGCCATGCCTGAAGTTGAAATTGAAAAATATATCTAAAAGTACTGAACGAATCACATGGTTTGCCCACTGCCAGGCTCGATTGCTGGTTCATTATTGTTGTGTTCACATATACTAGTGATTTTTTTTTTATCTCAAGACAATACTAGTAATTGCGATGATTTTTTCATATATCAATCTCATTATGACAGGATTAAATCAATTTGATTACATAGGATCTGGTTGTAACTCTGAATAGAACATTGGTGATTGCATGTTAGGCTACGTTAAATGAAGTATGCCATGAAGTTTTGTCAAATTGAATCTTAAAAGAGTAGAATTATCATTTTGTCATTAGGTGCTTTATTAAAAACTTAGAGCCTGTTTCCAGTGGGAGAGGGTGAGTGCCAGACATATGGTGGGAGAAGCAACATCTTTGTTACTCTTGCATTCTTTCTTTTTTGGTTACTAGAAGAAAACTAAGAAAAGCGACTATCCAGGCACGATCAAGAGGCCTGCATCATAATCACAAACTCTTTACAGCAGGAGGACAACAGTGAAAAAGGAATCATTAGTGGACAAGGAAAGACCAAGTCTAGCTAAGGCATCCGCAGGAAGATTTCCTTCTCTAAACACATGGCTCCTTTTTAGGAGTGTTCAAAATCGAACAACCCAAACTAAACACATGGCTCCTTTTTAGGAGTGTTCAAAATCGAACAACCCAAACTAAAAACTGAAGCAAAAAATTGAAAATCGATACAACTGAAATTGATTGAGTTTATTTCTTCATTAAATTCCTATACCATGTGATTCGGTTCAGTTTGTAGTTTAAAATTTATAAACCAACCCTAACTGAACCAAATTGCAATATATGTAACTCTTACATTTTTTCTTCTAAATAATGCCTAATTTAGAAGACATGACACAACTCATGTTATAAATATAGTTATGCGGGTACAGGATAATAAATAATGGGCAGCATTGCAGTAACACTACTCTAATATCTACTAGCTAAATATGTGATGAAATTTTATTTTCTAAGTAGTTTTGAAGTGAGGTTGATTTTCTGTAAATTATCAATAGATGTTTAAATAATTCATAAAGTAAAACAAACTATTTAAGTAGTTTTAGAAATATTAGAAGTTATAGTAACTAATAATTAATAACATTTTAAAAAATGCTAAAGTAGAACCAAATCAAACAAATCCGCCAACGAATGATTTGGTTTGGTTAGAATTTTATAATACTTTTAAATTGAACCGCACATAATTTTTTTGTTTGGTTTGGGTGACTTCTACGATCAAAACCAAACCAAACCACTGTAAACACTACTACTCCATTTTAGGTGGGGGTGGATAACATGAGTTTATGGCATCCTGCATATCCTTGACAGCCTGGTAGCACATATGGAAGTGGCTGCAGCCCTTTTTAACAAGCAGGATGGTCTTCAAGGAGTCTGTTTCAACATCCAAATGAGAAATTCTCATAGAGGCTGCAAGCTTAATGCTATAAACCAGCCCCCAAATCTCAGCTTGATCAATCAAGCAGTTCCTAGATTAACTGCAAATCCATTTCTGTAGGCCCCAGTCTCATCCCTTGTAAGCCCAGCACTGGCTGCAACTGTCTCAGAAGGTAAGAAGGTGGTACCATGTACAGTTTAAGCTAATAAGTGTTAGCAGGGGACCAACGGTTGGTCACCAGCTTCTTGGTGGAAATTTTTATGGGCCTGAAAGGCTCTGTAATAGTCCTCAAATTTCTTTCTTATCTTAGAAACAACCTTATCATTTATCAACCTGGTAGTCATCGTTGCGAAATATCAGCTCATTTCTACCCGTCAAAGGGTGTACAGAATGACACCAAATAAGGAAGGCCAAACCCTGGCCCTTCTTAAGCTCCCATTAATGTTAAAAAGAATCCTGTCATGAACATTGTCAGAGTAAAAATTAGGACTAATGTCGACAAACTTGCATTGCCAAGTAACAGTCTCGAAGAACATGATGCATTGGATGTACGTTTTAAGAGGTTTTGAACCGTACATTCAAACATAAGGTTTGATCTTATATAACAGTCTGATAATATATAACTTGAAGTTGGGGAATATTACATTTTGAAAAAATAATCTTTTAACTGTTTTTACAAAATATTCTGTTTTAACTTATAAAATTTGCCGTGACATCAAACAGGGAAGAACAAAAGAAAATCTGATGTGCCTGCTGCTATTTCGGCTGATGCTATGGTGGAATGAATATGGAAAGTGTTAATGTGCTATGTACTTGGTAGGGTGGACGATAGACCGACAAAATCTGATGGTGTAAAATGTTGTAAGGCACGAGTGTTTGATATCTTATTTCAATATTTTCTTTTCTTTACTGATCTCCGTAGATGAATGAAAATCAGATTAGAATATGGAAAATGCTTCTACACTGATTGCGTAACGGACAAGGCAATCTAAAATCAAGTGAGGTACATGGGTCTCGGATAGACACAATAAGAAGCAGTTTATAAATAAATTGAATGCGTGGGATTCATTAAGCAACTTTTTTTTTAAAAAAAATATAAAGAGAAGTTTTTTTAAACAGGATTTATATTTAAATTTAAAAAAATATTTTACGATGTAAATTTTTATTTTACAAATATTTTTATTAAACAATACAAATGACTCATGCTTAATTTTTAAGCTCTATTTTTTTTCTCCTTAACAAGTAGTTTTTAAGTTAAAAATAAATTGGCCAAAGGAAGTCTTAGTTTGGCATTTTAAAATTATCCTTTTCTACAAAATAGATTTTATGTTAAATCAATCTATTCTATTGCGGGCAAACCAATTTTACATTGTAACTATTTTTGTTTAATCACTTATTTGGTCCTGTATTTATAAAAGAATCTTTTAGCCTCTTTAGTCTTTACACATCATTTTAATTTCGATTAGTCTTAGTCCAACAGGGTTAAAAGGTTTAAAATGATGGGATGGTTTGAAAGAGATTGAAATTTATGCATAGGGATAAAAATGAAATATTTTAAAGTATAAAGATTAAGTGAAAAGTTTTTTGTAATAATAAGAATTAAATTAACTGAATAATTATTATTTTTCTTTCTAATTAAACTATAGCGTCATGAAGTCAAATTTCCTGAGTAACTTAGATGACGGTATCCTAAGTTTCCTTCCCAATAACAAAAAAATAGTCAACTGACAAAGGTCAATTTTATAGTTTATTGAGTCTGTATATCTACATTTATTTAATTGTGATTTTTTTTACATTTAATTATTTAAAGGTTAAATTATAATTTATGTTTTTCAATTTATTCACTTGTTGATATTTTGTTTTTTTATTTTTAATTGCTTAAATTTTGACTCTTTATTTTATAATTGATGACATTTGAATTATTCATTAGAAGATAATTGTTGACTGTTAAATTATTATCATAGATCTTCTACATGATTTAATTAAATGATTTTCCACGTTGACACATAGGTAAAAAGTTTGAAACTTTTAGTTTTAAAGAAAAAAAATAGACTTAAAAATCTAATTCTAGAAAAAATTAAAAACTTTTCCTCCTTATTTTCATGCAAAAATAAGTTTTTTTTATACATGTGTTAATGTCAAAAGTTATTTAATCAAGTAATGTGAGAAGTCAACGTTGATAATTTAATAGTCAATTATTATCATCTAACGGATTGTTCAAATGTTATCAAATTATAAAATAAACAGACAAAATGAGAGAAGTTAAAATAAAAGAGGACAAAATGTCAACAATTGAATAAATTGAGTGACACAAATTATAATTTAGTCTCATTTAAAATAATGTAAAAATATTAGTTTACAAGAATTTAAATAAATTTTTATATATTTGTTCTTTAAGTAATGTGATTCAATACAATCTGTTTGAGTATTGATTAGTGATTGACCCTATTTTTTTGTTTAAAATAATAAATTACAAATAATTCATAATATTATAAATTTTATACTTCAACAAATTATAAAAAATAATTAAATCATATTTAAAAATTTATTGTGAATACAAGTTGACAATCAATATCTATCAGTAAGAGTAAGAAACATATCTCATATCATATTAGTGATTAGAGATATCAAAGACGTAAATACTCATAGAGTTTTACTATTTATAATAATTCTCTCTAGTTCAAAGAAGATCATATTCCATGAAGAATACTTGTGATCTAGAAAAAAAAAAAAAAGTAACAAATTTTATGTTTGTTTTAACAAAAAAGTAAAAAAGGGTTCAATCATATTAATAAAGATGGTTATTTTATTTTAGAATCGATTAAAAGTAATAAACATAATTGTATACAATATCATAAAAATCTAGAACGATTGTTTAACTCATTAACTCTTATGAGTTTAAAGATAAAACATGTTAAAATTTATGTAAACTTATTTTATTCAAAATTTGGATAAACTTGATATTGAATTTGTAAATTTGATTATAAATACTATTCAATGATAAATCTGGTAAAACTTGAAAAATTATTAGTGATTTTGAGATTGGGTAATATGTATTAATATATTTATGTTATATTGACAATTTTTTACTTATTTTGATCCTTGTGGATGATGTTTATACTTAAGAAAATGATAATATTTTATTACTTTGATAATTACAAATAATATTTACTTATAAATAATATGAAATTTTTGTTAATTTAATACTTATGGATAATTTTAATTATGACCAAGACCGATAATGTTTACCTTGTGGCATGCACGAAATTAATTTTTTAATACTTTTTGCTTTAGATAAATTTTTATGAGTTTACAATTTAAATTTATGAATAGAGTTTGTATATCTCGCATATGTTTACCTAAACTCTCACATTTAACAAATTATAAAAATTAAAAAAATATTAAAATATTTAGTAATAGTTAGTTTCATTTTACAACTAGTTAATAATATCATATAATTATTATTTATGGAACAGATAATTTTATTTATTAACACCATTAGTTTTATTTTACAAGAGGTCAATCATACTATGAGATTATAGTCACAAGATTATTAAAACGTTTAACAATAGTTTTTTTCACGATCGAGATGTTTAATAATAATTAAGCACTTGTAAAAATAAACTACTATTAACTATATATATATATATATTGTAAAAAATAAAGTAGTAGTAATTGAAAAAGAAGTTTTATTTAAAGAAAAGATGGAGTTTGTGAAAGGAAAATGAGATGGAGAGTGTAACAGATGACAGATAGAGAGGTTGAGTGTTGAGATGGAAGAACTGTGAATTGTGAATTGTGAATTGTGAATTGTGAATTGTCAATTGTCAATGACAACCACACCGATTTTCTCCCATGCAGCCAACACCTCGGCCTGACTTCTATATTGACGCCCTTCCCTGTCATAGTAGTACTGCATTATAAAAATATTAATTCCATAACATATAATAAATAAATAAATAAATAAATGATGGATTACGGACCCTGTAGACCCTGCCAGACGTCATGTGCCGTTCTTCTGCCACCCAACCGGGGAGCAGCCATTGGTAGCCTGGTGAGGCGTTGTCATGAATTGTTCGCAACATTGGTTCATTATTTCGGTGACCACAGCAATGCCATTTTATTTTTGACAGAGTCTCCTCTGTCATCTCCGACCTCTTCTCCTCACCCTTCCTACTCTTTTCTCCACCCTTACTCTCCATTCAACTCTAACTCTCACACACACACTCTCTCTCTCTCTCTCCCTCTACACCTTTTTATATACACCTCTTCTCCACACTTACCACCCATACATGCACCACTATTACTTTCTTTTCTTATTTTCCATTTATAAGACCCATTCAAAAATTACTTTTAAGTCCAAATAATAAATTAAAGTTTCATTTTCTAAGTTTGTTCAATTTATTTATTAATAATTTAAAATTCATATAAAAAAATATCAGTTATGATGGAATTATAATATAAAACTCTACCTTCAAGATCATTTTCTCTAACTTCTTTTTTGTTGCAAAATAAGGGGAGAGTAGAAAATTACCAAGAGAAGAGTATCATTTTTTACTTTATTTTATAAATTTTTCTTTCATTTCTTTTTTTACACTTTTTTTTTTAATTTTTCTCTCTTTCAATTGACTCGATTAATCCAAGGATAACTAATTATTAAATGTTCATAATACAAGATATGTATTTACAAAATAATTTTAATACATTATTAATTACATCAACAAATGTGTGGATAACTAATCCAGTATTAATTGTCTGGATTAACCAATCATCTCGAATTTAAATCTTATAATTATATTAAATATTTGAAGCCCATAATTCTATTCAACTCAAACAAAATTGTTTACATAGAAGATATTTTTAATCTAAAAAAACACAATTATTAATTATTAAGATAAATTATAATAAATAAATTATATTTCTATAAAATATAATCAATTAAGTATCAATTTAATAATTATAAAATTACAAATTAGGTAATTTTTTATATTATTAATAATTTATTATTTATAGCAATTGTACGATGCTCAAATAGGATTTTTTCCGGTAACTTATAAAAAAAAATATTATTAATCATTCCAATTTTCTTAGCGGTTATATTAAATAGGAATGTAGGATTTTTTTTAATTATTATTTGGTATGTATATGTAATTTCTTTATACGATATTCTAAATTAATAGACTTATTTTATATCCTAAAAATTCGTACGAGGTCTTTAGCCCAAAATTTATATAATATGCTAAGTTGAATTTGTATCGGCGTCATTTAAACTAAAAAAATCCTCAAAATTTAATCGACATTGATACATATCATTTGTATAGAAATAATTGATTAATAGAAATAATTAAAAAATATTTAATATTTAGAAGACTTATATCATTTGTATAATTCATATAAGCCATATAACATTCGTATAATTGATTAAGATGTGCAAGATATGAGATAAAAAGATTAGTGTAAGAAGCGTCTACTCAGGAAAAACATTAAACACATAAGAAAGTGAAGTTGTGCTCATAGGAAGGTCTCGTGTAATGACAACCATCAAACCCTAAACCCTAAGATCTTCTATCTACATCATAGACTATTTACGATGACATTAGAAGTTCTCAAGCTTATTAAACCATCTAAATATAAGAGCTATAAAGTGTCTACCAACATAGAGTTAAAGGAAGTATCTTATGTTAAACAAGATGGTCTCATGTACTAGTCAAAGGCTTCATCATGTTGACAACAAAGAAACATCCAATGGTATAATCTTCTGATGATTATGAAAAGCTTTGTCTTTCAAAGACTATTCAACTAATAAGATAATGACATGTAAGCTCAATGTCATATCCTTGGTAAAAAAGGACCAGTTGTCAACATAACCAATGAAGGAAATCAAAATGGAAAGAAAGTCAATAGATAAGAAAGTCACTAGAATAGTGTCTCATTATGAACAATCAACGAATTTCATGGAAAAACTTCCTACGAGAAAGTGACAGCTCGAAGCTTCATCTCAACAGCTACAAGCTTCTTTGCCTTTATAAAGGAAGCCCACACACTAAAAGAAAGTTGACAAAAAGATGACATTTACAAGTCACAACAAACAATGTTGTAAATATTCTCAAGCATTTAAAGCTATGAAAAATTAAAAAGTGTCATACACTTATCTTAAGTGACAAGAAGCTTTCACTAATCAACCTAGTGAGCATAAATTGTATATACTTCAATTAGTGAAGTTATTCTTTTTGAGTCTTACTTATATAACATCTCTGTGAGAGTAGACTTATTTTAAACACATCTTTCCTATTGATTTCTAAGTTATAAGGGACTTATTGTTAAAAAAAAATTGGTGTAGCAAATAGTGACTTTGTGTACTCGTTCTTAAACTTAAGAGAGTTTAATTGTAAAATTAAGAGTGATTAGTGTATTTGCTGAAGTCAAGAGTGACGAAAATAAGAATACTCGTTTGTATTTCAAAGCTAAAATAGTGAAACCTTCTAAGAGGTGTTTGTAAGAAAACTAGACATAGATCGATATCAATGAACCAATATAACAATACTTATGTACACCTTCTATTAAAACTTTTATATTTACCATTTGATTTTACTTTAAAACGTTTTATAAAAAAGTATTAGGTATTAGTGAACTATTTTTAAATCTATGTTAGCTCTATTTATGTTTTAAGAATATCAATGAAGCTTCTTAAAAAGTTTTTTTTAAAAAGATTGCAAAAAAATTTCTATTAGCTCTATTTAACCACTCTTCTAGAGTTAACTTGACATTTCAAGATAGTTTCTCCACTTCTTTCTTCTACATTTTTTAAGTTTGTGCTCTCTTTATGTGTTTATCTTTTGCTATTTTTTATGTTTTTTTATGTTTTTTATTTTTTTCTTTCTATATTTTTTATGTTCTATTTCTTTTTATTTTTTCTTTATATTTATACTTTTTCTATTACTAACATAATTATTATTATTTTTTGTAACTATAGTATTTGTATGGATTAGTCATCGTCAATAACATAAACTAATTGAAAACATGAGAACATATAAGGTGGGATATTGCTCCTAACATGGTATGTTCCATATCTAAAGTGAAATGATCATAACTCTAATATTGAATTACTTAGTTAAAGAATACAAACCACTACTATTTGTGTCGACTAATGTTGTTATACTATTATTATTATTATTGTTAAAATTAAGAAGTATATTACTAGAAAGCATGAGGAGAAATTCTTCGACCTCTTTATTTACAATGATGGTATTAAGATAACATGCTAACCTAAACTAAAAAAGATAAGATAATTTCAATCTAAATTAAGATAATATTAATCTATGTAGAATAAAGATTAAACAAAATTTATCAAGATAAAATTATATCTTGATGGAGATAGATAAGATAGACTATATATTTAAAAAATATAATATATAAATAATATACAATTTTATAAATCAATTATAACTACACTAATAATTTTTTATTTTGTGAATTATATAATATATATTTACACTTTTTTCTTCTTCTACAAACGTCAACATTTTTTTGTAAGCTCTACCAACATTAATTGTCTCAGTATTTATGGATGATAAATTAAGTATTAAAATTAAAATATTTTGTCAGAATTATTCTTAAAAGAAAATATTTGTTCATATGAATTAATATTAAGTTTAAAATAAAGAATAAATAATATTTCATGGTCTCATGTTGGTAGATAATAAGGTAAAGGTTTAACTACTAAATTTGTCCTTATATTTATTTGTTTTATTCAATTAGGTCTCAATATTTTGTAAACTTAGATTTTCATTATGTATCACTGTGGCCCTTTTATATTTGTCCCATAAGGATATCATTTTGGACAAAAAAATGACATGGCTATGTTTTTAAAATAGTATAGATTAACAGGAGCTTTAAAAAAATATTGAGAAGTAATTGAAATAAATAAATACATGAATTAATTTAATAATTAAAACTAAATTAAATAATAATTAAAATTGAGATTAATAAATTAAATAATTAATTATTTATCATAATCTTAACCTAGATAAAATCAATTTTAAAAGATGCATAAAAGATTAAACGAGCCGTGCAAACTATCGGATATCTCTGGCTAGTTTGGTTTAAAGAGTTGATTGCCCTTATCATTAGTTATCCCAAATTCTGAAATTCCTATGAACGGGTTCAATATTTTGGGATGCAAGGTTGTGCTCATGAATCGTCATGTCCATGGTACAGGAGTGGTGAGTTTTGATGCTAGCTGAATGTCAATGAAGTGGGTAGCCAAATTGCTAATATGAAATGCAAAAGATGGTGATCATGATTGAAACGCATAATGAATCTCAAAATATATAATAATGGTGAAGAATAGTAGAATTTAGACTAATAAAAGTGGTGGGCTTGTGGAAATGATTAGGTAGCACTTTCAATGAACAATAACAATGGTAAGAGGAAGCAGAGGTTAGTGGGATTATTTAGGAAATAGTAAGAGGAGTAGGATACGTAACTGGTGGAAGGTGCTGAGGGATGCCCACATAGAAGCTCCAATCGTGACACTCGGGGGATGGGACAACGTTGCTGGAGGGGACCAAAGCAGAAATTTCTTCCTTGGTCATTCTGAAAGGACAATGTTACCTTAGTAAGTATGTCATCTGATGAATGCCTTCTTCTGCCTCCATGGATGGTCCGCAGCACCAATGCTTTATCAGCTGCCCATCAAGAAATCAGTCTGCCATGCCAAATTAAGACGACAGGAACTGTGTAGCTCACACCATCCCATTTTGAATTTCAACACACACAAACACAATATGACGCTACTACACACATAATTCTTATCTTTTTTCATATACACCACTACCAAATCAGAGAAATTTACACAATGGCTTCATATAAAAAACAACCGACAACAAAAGGAAAAGATGAATCATTCTAATTATGGACTGTGGACTGTCATGTAATGTATGTAACATTTAACAAAATACATCAATCATTCTACACATGAGGAGTGGACCCACTTGATACACTTTGAGAGAAATCTCCTTTCGAGCTCCAAGCAAGAATGATAGAGTAATATTTTGGATTTTTAATTCTCTGCCTTCTCTTATTCATTCACAGCAATATACAGAAACATTACAAATTCTCTAACTCCACAAATCTACTCCAATGCAGAGCCAAAACTGAAAAAGGGAATCTAATAATAGAATGCACTACCTTGAAGTAACAGAATACAAAATAGGTAAATAGTGAAATAACCATCACTCTCACGTAATATCTTTCCATATCTTTGGTGCCTTTCTTGTCCTTTGTCAACTAGTGGATTGAAGATAATCTTTATTGGGCTCATTTTCTATAGCTCTGCAGTTGCGGACTTTGCTGTTATTGCGATGCAGATTGACCATTGCGGCATGAAATTATATTATATTTGCACGAAATGTAAAAAAAAGTTTTATAATTATTTATACATTTTTTTAAAAAAAAATGTACAATTTTTCATTTATTTTAAAATTTTTGCATAATTTTAAATATTTAGAATAGATATATAAAACAAATGATAGACACATTAACATTATCTAAAGTTTAAACAAATCTAGAATGCAATAAAACAAAAATAACTAGTCTTACATAAATTTAGAATTAATTGTCCCATTCACACAAAATAAACAAGTCTAGATAAGTCTTCAATAGATATAATAAAAAGAAAATGACCCCTCAAAGAAGAATAATGGTCTTCAAGTTTGATTGTCTTTAATCATTTATAAAGCAAAGTCACCCTTCAGAAATATGTTGTTACTACAAACAAAAATATGATAAAATGTTATAATTAATACCATGAAAGTGTATAAATAAAATTAATTAACAAAATAATAGAAGTATAATGGTAAGTGTTCATTTTATGTAAAAATCTATATTTTTATGACACTTATTTGGTAAGGAAATTAAAGAAAATGCTTTGCTAACCTAATTTTTTTTTTTACTAAAATCCAAAATATTTTTGTTTTGAAAAGAGTATTGAAATTGTGCAATTAACCTTTGATTTGTTGATAAATCTTATCTTAAAGATAAGCATGGAACAAGGAACAAAAGTGAGCGATGTAATGCTAACGGCAGAATTTCAACATTGTTTCATGTAATTTGCAGGGTAGAAGGACCAAACTTGACCAATAAAGCCTAAGGACAATAAGAAGTCATCAATCTAAGCTTAAATTCACTAAGTCAAAGGGAGAAATGATCTTCAGAGGTCGCTTAGCGAAGAAAATTTCGCTAAGTGAAAATCCAAGAAATAACTAAAATTCATTAAAATTCGCTTAGTGAAATTCCTTTCGCTCAGCGAAACCATGTGGCAGCAGATTCGCTGAGTGAAAAACCATTTGCTGAGGAATTTGGTTGGAAAAACTTGTAAATAGGAGTGTTAGGAAAGGGAAAGGACGTCCTATATCATACCAAAAATCATATTCTAACTTTCTCTTCTCTTCTTTTCCTCCCGTATTTCTTACCCTAGGCAAGATTGTGAGGGGCTAATGCACTGATCAATACTCTGTAATCTATTCTTACCTGTAATTAAAGTTTCAGTTATCTATTTTGAATCTTCTTTATATTTAATGTTCATTATTTGTCTAATCACTTATAATGTGATCTATTTAATTTCTATTATCAAGATATACATGAAATTATACAATCAAGAAGTTCATCATATAGTGACTACGCTTAGGAATAAGGCAGTATCTGCATGTCTAACTTAATAATTGTTCTGCACTTATCAAATTATTGGAATCATTCTTGCTAAGGAATTAGGAGAAACTCCAATAATTTAGTTCTGTATTACTAAGGAATTAGGACAGAGAAACCTCTGACAATTCAGGAATAGATGATTAAACTTAAGTAAGAGTTAGTAATTACATGTATTGTGAAGTAAATCAAGCACTTGATCATTTTGCATTATTATCAATATTTATAAAAAATCACAAAAATATAAGTTATCTTTCAATTTAGTTCTTAGTTTTTCTTTATTTAAAATCTCATAAAAAGGTTTTTATGAAGAAATGAGTGAAATTTTAAATTATCTTCCAAGTCTCTAAGGAGACGACCTTCTTTATCAGTTCTATACTACAATATGATTGGTACATTTGTCAAAAGTAAAACAGTCATTAAAACTCTCAACATATAACTTATAGATACTTGTTACCACATGGTAAAGTAACGAGGAAGATCATAACCACTACTTTCACTTTGGCTATCACCTTGTGTAGCTCCTTGTCCAAAGAAATAATCAAAATATCCACCACTTTGTTGTTGATAGTAAGGATCATGGTGATTTATTGATGATTAGTGGTAGTATTAGGGAGCTTGATCATTTGTATATTAATTGTAGGCATTAAAATAAGGATATTGATAAACTGATGGGGGATAGTTCCCTTGACTGCTTTGAGAGAATTCTTCAATAGTGAAGTGACTAAAACTTTGTTCAATATGTGAACTAAAAAGCTTTCAAAAGTAACATTTTTTTTTTCACCTTTTGAAATTGTGAGCTCCCTCCTTTTTCAGAACTCATATTTGGTCGAGAATTAGTGAAATCAATTATCATATCATCATGCCTATTATATGGAAGTTCTTGGTGATGATCAATTTGCCTTTCTTCATCCTCCTCATCCTTACTACCATTTTGATCAACTTGTGTGCTACCACCATCACCACTATTATTACTTGGTGGAATTAAATCATCACCATTATTACCATTATTATAACTTCCTCATCAAAACCATCACAATCAATTCGTGGTAGCCATTATGAATTTTGTACTCCATCTAGAAGTGAATTTTCTCTTTCTTCAATCTATGGAGATAATGAATCATTTTCTTGAAATATGTAGTTAAGATTAATAGGATTGAAATTTTCCTCAATTTCTTCTTGACTTTTTCTTATTTGATGTCTCATTTCAAATTCATATTATAATATGTGAAGACAAGTTTTTGAAATTTTTTATATTAAAATCTATTCCTTGACTTTGTATGGATGTAACTAAATGTACTTCAATTTCTCTCAAAATTTGTTGCTGAAGTTGTTTGACTCAAATTTTTAATGGCCAAACGTTGAAGTTTAGGACAACATGAACAAAAAAAAACCACCATTCATATTTTTAAATGAACAAAAGAAATAAATAAATTGTTATTTATACAAAAAATAGAAATATATATATATATATATATATATATATATATATACATATTTACTTGGATTCATTTTAGACCAAGTTTTTTGAGTTTGAGGTGTACCGAAGGTTTCACCTATATCTTTAAACAATATCAACTATAAATATTCTATAATATGTCAATAATAATAATAATAATAATAATAATAATAATAATACTTATTATTATTATTATTGATAACATCATTTATTCATTACTAACCTGTCTCAAGGCTTTAATTTTAACTTCCACATCTCTCTCTAATTTCATAATGACTTTATTGGTTATTTCAAGTGTCACTTGATACATGTCAATTCCATGTTCAACTCCATATTGAAATTGGGGATCAAGAAAGTAACCTATAAAAATAGAGCATAAATATTCATGAATTGAGCAAATGATAATTTTATAAAAAAGAGTTAAAAATACAATGACATACCGGCATAATAAAGATCGGAATTCATAAATCTCCACTACTTCTTGTCTATTATTTCCATGTATTGAGAAGAATAGCGAGAATGTTTTTGAGTTGATTGTTAGCATAACACAGGCAAACCAGACTGATTAATTTACTCGTAAGTCTATTACTTAATGATATTATGAAATTAAAATAAAGTTTTATCACCACATTATTTTCTTATTGAAAAGGATTTAGTTTTTTTTTCAATTCCCTTCTCTGGATTCCCAAACCTAAATGCCCACTCAACCCCAAATTTCCCTGCCCACCTCTAATTCTTCCTTAAATCATTTTAACCTCCCTTCACGTAAATGACTAATTGATGCCTCCCAACTCATTTCCCTCTCCCAATTTTCATTAGTGTTTAACAAACCTTCCCTTTCCTTTATCATTCAATCACACATGCAAAATAAACGAAAACAAAGGAGCTAGGAACTTGAAGAATGAAGAGTAAAAAAACCACTTACAAGATGGATTATGGAAGAAACGAAGAAGAACCAAAGAACCTTTTGGATTAAAGGCAAAGATTCTCACTTTCTCAATGATTTTTAAATCTAAAATTAGAGATGAAGAGCAAATTGAAAACAACACTTGAATGACCCATTAAGAGAGGTAAGTAAAGTTTTCACCTCTTAATTTTCTTTTTGTAAAAAAGTATACGATTCTCTACAATTTATAGTTTCTAATTTGTCTGAACAAGATTACTTCTTTTTTTACCAAAAAAACTAACTTGAATAGTGATCTCTCAAGGAAAGATGACTTTAAAATTTATTGCATTTATATGTCATCACAATAGTTTTGTTACAGGTGTAACGATGTTGCGTTGTGGAAAAATGTGTGAATTTAAAACACACCATAATTGTGTTTTGATGTAGTTGCAGAACAGATCACAAGTGCAATATTATGGCCACATAACGTGTTGCGGTCCGCAATTTAAAACCCTGGTAGCGAATCACTTGATGTCGTATCATCACCCTCTTTTTCCTGACAACCTTGTCCTCAAGGTTTACATTAGTGTAAGACTTTTGAAGTGTCTTATAGTCTTCCCATGTAGCTTCCAAGCTGGGCAAGCCACTCCATTGCACTAAAATTTGTGTGTGTTATTCACCATTGATATGTACCAAGTGATGGTTCAAAATGCAATGAGGTTGTAACTCCACCAAGGTGCTCAGAATTGAATGGTCAAAAGGTGGAATTTCCACTGAAGGAACTCCATGGAATGGTTTGAGTTTGGAGACATGAAATACAGGGTGGATATGAGTGCATGTTGAAAGTTAGAGTTCATACGCAACAAACCTGATTGCACATTGAACCTGAAAAGGACAAAAAACGAGGAGCCAATTTTGTTGATCTGCGACTACGTACCGTGAGTTTTTGGTAGGGCTAAAGCTTGAACCATACCTAGTCCTTTTCCTTGAAAGGACAATCCATGCGATGATTGTTGCCATTTTGGCGCATGCATAATTCATCCACCAAGAGACATGGAGCAAACTCAAGAATACGTGAAGGAAAAACTTGCAAAAATTAACGTGAAGTTTCTTGAAAAACATGTGTGTCATTCTGTTGTTGTATAGATAGACTCGACAAAGTAGAATTCTTGGAAAATGCCAAGAAGACTGAAACATTTAATTCACTTCAAGGAATTCCTTATAAGGAAGTTCGAGAAAAAGAATTCTTAGCTTGAAACTCTAAAGCCCAGGTGGAGGCCAAAATTGTATCCTAGGAGGCAAGGTTTCATCTTGACAAATCATATAAAAGTCCGCTCATTAGAATTCTTGTAGTGCAACTTTAAACAATTATTTTTAAAGTGCCAAGTCAATTTCCTCTCATATTTCTTTCTAAAAACGCTCCCTAACCTTTTTGCCTTTCAAAATTTCTCCTTTCCCTTTTCTTCCAAAGGCTCTCTACAGTATTTCAAGTCATTTAAGAATTTTTATTCTCTTCATCATCTTCTCTAAAGATAAGTACACCCTTAATTCATCTCTTTGTTTGGTTTATTTACATAAGGTGCTTGAAAAAAAAACATTCTAGGTAGAGGGTTTTGCAAAACCTACATTTAGGCGTTCTCATTTGTGCTTTGAATTTCTATGCCATAATTCATTACATGTGTAGTTGATTATTCCAAGTTTTCCATGAATAGGGAATAAATTTATGTGATTATAGGGTTTTAGTTTGGGAATAATTATTGTATTTAACCATGAAACCCTATTGTGTCTGTGCCTTAATTGAATTATATATTTTTAACCTCCCATTGATTTTGAAAACAAAAGTTGAACTACAATCTGGTCCAGGAAAATTCACTCAGCGAAATTCTAGCCTGCAAATGTGTTATCCAGATGTTGCTCAACGAATATGAGACAGTACTAACACATGCCTGATTATCTATTTTTTCATTTTTCTGCTATTTTCTTGATATATTTTGGTGCAAATGATCATGCACTAAATCCTTGATGCTTAACTTTCCTATTCTTATACATTTTTGTGGATACCTTGGAATTGGAAATTTCATTTTATAGATGGGACCAAAGAAAGGAACTCATACCCATACCATTCCAGCTAGCAAGAAAAGAAAAAGTCAGGCTTCTTGGTCTCACAATGAAAACCCATCACTTATAGAGGAAGAAGCTCCTAACATTCCTGAAGACATGATGGAACCTCTAGACAAAAGAAGATTCAAGGGCAGAAGCAAACAATAGAGGTTTATATAGTTAGAAACCAGAATTATGATCCCTGAAAGAAGAGTTGAATTCAAAATGAAAGAATATGAGGAATTTTAGACTAAGCTAAGAAGGAGGAAGTGGAATAAATTGGCAGAACTTGAAAAAAGTATAACGAAGACATTGTGAAGGAATTCTATGTAAATGTCTTTCCCTCAAGAAACATTGAAGTACTCTTGCACTCCTAGGACAGAGGCGTAACATTGAAGTATGATAGGGACACTATTCATGAATATTTAAAGGCATCCTCTACATTGGATAAAGATGGATTTGATACTTATGCAAGAATGACAAGAAGACACGAGTTTGATCCGATACAGGTTAGCATGACTTTTTGTGTACATAGGCATGCATTAAAATCGGGACCTTAGGGTAAGCTTCCTATAGTGATAAAAAGAGAAAATTTGAATACCCTTACACGGATTTAGACAAACTTCATCCTGTCAAATGTGATCCCTATCACTCACGTATTAGATATAAATATGAAAATAGAAAATCTAATTTGGTGTACACAAATGATATGCAAGGATTTGTTACATCTTAACCATCCTCATAGGGTGTATTGAAGCCACAAGGATTTATTACACTAATTACTGGGCTCTACAAATATCAAGGTATTTAGATTCCTCCACATCGCAGTAAAAATATCAATTCCTCCATCAATACTTCATATATCAAAGCTCAATTCCTCAATCCATTAGATGATCTGCAAGGACCAGAGCCACAACCTTCATCCTAACCTAGCACAAATATTGCTGCTCTCCATAATTTCATGACTTCTCACACATAGAGCAACAAATGTTGGCTAACCACTGAGCTTATACTTCATTGAATGATTCTTTTTATAGGATGATGATTCATCAACATGCTAGTACCACTGACTTGTTTCCCTGGCCTTCACCAGAACAATTTGCCTACTGGAGACAATATTATTTTGTAGAGGGGAGTAGCTTAATAGGAAGATGACAATGAGAACCAAGTCGAACAAGAACAGGAGGATGAAAATGAAAATGAAAAGGAAGAGGAAAAAGATTATGCATAAACTACTTCAAACTGCAATTAAATCAGTGACTTTGAATTTCTTTAATTCAGTTGTAATTTTAGTTTGGTTTTTAACTTTAATTCAACTTTAATTTCAGTATTTTGTTGACCTTATGCTGCTTTCATAATTTGACTTGTTTGAACATGTTTCGATGATGCTTTATTGGTGGAAATCTGTGGATGGTAATTTGAATTTGACATACTTTTATGACATCTAGTTTGTTTTTGGGATTACTTTGAAAAATTCTATCTTGAGTAATGTGGAAATTTAGTTTCGATTAATTAGAAAATGAAATTTGTGAATTAGATATATCACTTGCTCTAAAAACCTTTGATATTTTGAAAATACATAAGTGGTTGTAATCATAAGATTAAATTTTTGTACACTTTGTAAATTCAATAGAAATGACATGAACATGAAATTGTTTGAAATCAAGAACATTAGCTCAAACTTTGTGAGTGAGTGAGCCTTAAACAATTAAATCATTTGAGAAACATCACTGTTTACATTGGTTGATTTTTGTTTGAGTCTCTTGAAAGTCAAATTATGTATGATATATGGAAAAGATCAAGACAATTTTGTTATAAAATTAAGCCAGTAGCCAAATAAAGTTAACCTCAAATCATAATTCCCCTTGTTAGCCCTTTTGAGTCTTAATGAATTTTTTTTTTTTACAAAAAGAAACCCTAAGCTAGGAAAGAAAAACAATGAAATTTATGTAAAAATGCAATACTGTGTTTACTTTTTTATGAGCTTATGATGTACATAATGATAAAATTAAAAAGTGATTGTGTCCAAACCATGTTTGATTCCACCATATGTTTATCTTTATAGTTAGATAGTTTTTTTTAGAATTTGTTTCGTGACAGACAAAGATTTACGTTAGGGGTTGTGAAAAGTGTCCATTTTATATAAAAATCTATATCTTTATGACACTTTTCTGACTAGAAATTAAAGGAAATATTTTGTATAATCCAATTTTATTATAAAAATATTTGATAAATAATTTTGTTTTGAAAAAAGTAGTAGACTTATGCATTTAAAACTTGATTTATCGTGTAGATGAAGAAATTGGATCTCATTTTTGGAGCAAACATGAAGCAATGAACAGAAAAATAAAAATATATATGTTTACTATCACGAATCCACTTAGTGAATTCAAATCCACTCAGCGAATTTACCCCAGGAAAGTGTATTTTTAAAGAGGTTTTTGTTTATTGTCGTCGGCCTTTTAGAGGTTCTGTCCTAGTGGAAGTAGTGTGATTAGGTCGCTTCTTGCTGCTGCTTCGAGTACATGAACCCTGGTGGTGTTAAGAGGTGTGTAATGATTGTATGTGGGCCCCTGCCAGACCTTCTTCTAGATCCTTTGTTATTGTGCAACCTTACTTTGTCTCATCGATCACTCCGACGATGATCTCTAGGGGAATGACTTCCTTGTTGGTTTGGGTTGTTGAAAGTCATTTCTCTATATGCCTTATGTTCTTCCATCTTAATGAAACTTGTAGCCTGAACTCTGAGGTCGTCCATACTTATGGTGAGGTATTGGCATAGATTGTCCATGAAGGCGTCGATCTCAAGGCCATGAGCATGAAGTGGAGGGCAACATATGTGGTTAAGAATGTTTCCATGAAGTCGTGGAGGGACTTGCATTCCTACTGTCGAAGGCTTGCCAAGGCAACATATGTGGTACGATGCGGTCAGCAAGTTGCGTACTGGGCGCTGAACTTTTGCACAAGCTCCTAGAAGAACTGGACAAAATTTGGAAGGAGCTGAGTGTACCAACTTAGGGTTGGACCCTTAAGGGATGTCGGGAAAACCCTGCACATGATTACGTCGTCTGTGGTCCAAAGATTCATGTGTGATATAGGGGTCGATGTGTTCGTCAGGGTCAAAGATCCCATCATACTTTTCAATGGTGAGGGGTTTCCAGCTTGCCGAAAGGGGCATCTCCATGATTCATCAGGAAAGGGTGTTTGATCGTGTCATTGCTTGGTCACGGTGCTGTGGAATTAGCATGGCAATCCCTGGTTCAAGTGATGGTGACAAACAGATTTATCGGGGAAGCGTAGCTAATGTGGTTTTGTGCCCTTAGTTCATCTTGTTGTCATTGAAGCTCTTCGTATCACTATTGTAGTTCTTCCATAGGGTTCGTGTCGGTGAAGTTTCAACCATGGGAGAAGTGTTTTAGGGGTGATGGCCGTTAAAGATGTTACATGCCACCATAGTAGGCGTCATATGTACTTACCATAGAAAGAGATGACAGTTCTCCAGGAAGTCTGCTAAGAGTTGCCACAATGGGGTACCTACAAACAGGATTCTGACGCTTAAGTTAAAGAAGAAATATAGTGGAAAAAAACAAATCGAGAATTATTATACCAAGTGTGTCTATTTATAACTAGAGTGTCTTGGTTTTGGGCCCTGATATTAGGGGAAAAGATAATATTTGGTTTCCTTTATAGATGGTAACAGAGAAGTTGATATCATATAAAAGGTAATTGGAGACTATTTCTAAAGATAATTATGGGAAGGTAATATCTTGGTTTATATCTAATGATGTGATTTTTTTGGTGGTGGATGTTGTTGAAACTAATTTTCTACTTAACATGTTTCACATATGATTGTGGTTGGGATACATCACGAAAGGTTTTTCTACTAAGAAGATAATCTACAACATTGTGACATTTGGTCAAAGAGGTATTAGAGATAGGTTTGAGGATGACCTTTGCTACTTATGCCCCATTTGAAAAAATTTATTTACAGCTTATTTGAGTTTATCTTATCACATAAACACTTATACAAGTGTTTGGATAAATTTATAAAAACACTTATAAAGGGTCCATAAGTTGTTTTAAGCTTATTTGAATAATCTATCTAAAATAGTTTATTGAAAAAAGTTGTTTTAAGCTTATTGAAAATCCGCAGTTCCTTTAACTGCCACCTCTCACTTTTTTCACCTCTCTTATGATTAAAACTTGCTATTGTGTCTCTCTCTTTCCTTCTCTCCCCCTTTCCCTCTTTCTCTCCCTATCTCTCCCTCCTCACTCCTCTTTTCTCTCTCTCAGTATATATATATATTCAAACACTTTATTTTCATATAAGAACTTTTAAATTTTTATATCCAAACACAAATAATTTATTGAATTTACGAGTTTATATTGTAAACTCTTATGTAAGAAACTTTTATTGAATAGACTATATAAGCTCTTTCAAGCAGGACCTTAGATTGGTTAAAGAAAATTTACACATGAAAGGAATCAAATACGACTTCTCACACTAAAGGTATTTGACAAATTTTAATAAATAAATATTAATAAAATTTTATTTATCTTAATAATGATAATGTAGTTTATACCCTAAATAAATTTAATTTAAGATGTTTTTGTTAAATTAATTTAAATTTATTTGAGAAATTATTTTTAATATATTAAATACAAAAAATAATGAAGAAAATAAGAAAAATATAAGTTAAAAATAAAAAAAATAAAGAATAAATTTCTAAGATATTAATTAAATATTTTGTGAAAATTTAAAATATATTAATAAATTTATTTTTAACATAATATAAATAAAAATATAAAATTTAGAAAACAACATAAAATGATAATAAATAAATGAAGAAATAAAAAATGAAAAGCATAAAATAAAATATAAAATTATGTTATAAATATAAAATATATTTAATAAACTAATTTTTTACATATCTAAAATATATATATATACTATACAAATTTAAATTATTTAATAAATATCAAAATATATTTAATAAATTAAATTGAAAATAAAAATCATAAAAAGAAAAGAAGAAGAAATTAAAAAATAAATAAAATATTAAATATAAAATATAGTGTTAAAATAACATAAAAAAATAAAATCTTAAATAAGTTTTTATCCATAAATTTCATCAAAAATCACTTTTTAATCCTTAAAATTCAAAAATATTGTTTTAGTTATTAAAATTTTTTTTTTATTAACATTGTTTGTTTATAAGTTTTTATTTAATCTTAATATATAAGTGTTTTTCTATCGAAATAAATGAGTATATTGTTTGAATTGTGGCATGAAAATTGATGGCGGTAAGGTGTTTTGTGAACGGTTATTGTAGTAGCATAGTGTTTTTAATTTGTAAATTGTGAAGACAGGAGGCAGGTTGTTGATGTATTACATATGATAATTATGTTGATTACATGATGGAGCATGCATGTACGTTGTCGTCACTGAAAATGGAAAGAAAGTTATGTTGTGGAGGGTCAGGAAAAGGGTGCTGTACATTTCTGACATATCCGGAAGGTGCTCTTCGATCATATGCTCCGGTGGCATAAGGATAGTACACCAGATGCTGTTCAACGTATGGCCATAATTTAGCTCTTACTTTCCCTGTGCTCCTTATTCTCTTCAACACCTTGTTTGGATCCACATAACCGCTTACTACCACCCGACTCTGCTTTCTGTTTATCTCCACTGCTTTCACTCCTGCACATTGCATATTGCATATCATTAATTAATACACATCCAAGACTGTGCATGCATGCATGCATACCTTTTAATGAAGTCACTGCATTTCTAACTCTTCTTTCGCAACCATCGCAGTCCATTCTCACCTTTATCTCAACTGTCTGCACAACGTATGTATATAAATATATATATATATATATATATATATATATATATTACAATCAAATATCAGACGACGAAGGAAGAACATTTGTTGGCTACCTGCATTGCTTTGTGCTTGCTCCTAGTGCTCGTTACACTGCAACAGTAGGTGGAGAGGTAATCAAGTGCACCCATTTTGCTTCCCTTTTAGACCAAAGGTAGGGATCCTATCTATTGTAATCACTAATCACTCACTCTCTCTTTATATACAGAGGATCGACTAAGCTGTAAAACCAGTATCTTCTAAATTAATGTTATAAACTCTAATTGTAATTATTAATGGGGACACATATATGCCACTAAAACTCACCAACCCTAACGCTGCCTTATATTATAGTATTGGGTCTGTCTGTGCTATATTTTATTCATTTCTCTACAATGATCATGCTTTACTTTTCCACATTTCACTAACAAATTGCTCCAATAATGCCGTATATTATATCATTACAACGACCGTGTTATATATTAAATTGAATGGTTCAATATCAATCTTAATTATTTAGTACTAACTAAGTGCGTTTTAGTTTTTACAAGTATTTTTTAACTTCTAAAGCAGACTAAAAAATAAAAATGATATCTAATAGATTGTGAAGCCGGTTAAAAGCTGAAATTTAATCAGTTTGTGGATGGAATTAAAAGTTTTAAATGATATGAAAGGATAAACATAAAAGGATTTAGGAGTCGTAAGAATATATGTGACTTCTTATAACCTCAATGACAAATTATTCCTAATTTTTAAAAACTACCCCATTTGGTAATTAAAAAATAAACCATTTGATAAAAAAGCCTTCCCGCTTGTGCAAAAGGTTTCATTTGAGAAAGAAACAGGGCCGAATATGGGCATTACTGTAGTCGGAACGAGATTATATGGTATTAATTAAGTAGAAAGAGCGGCGCTACGGCGGAACCGATCAAGTTGAACGAAAGCAAATACTTTGATTACTTTCCGCAACCATAATATTATTGATAATGATAATGATTATTCATCCATTCCCAATCCCAAGAAAAATTAAATTATTATGTAATTCTATATCATAATGTTTTCTATAGTCTACAATAATATAATTAATTTAATTCATAAAATAAATAGATGAATTTTTTAATTTGAGTAGATTAAATAATTTATTATATGTGACACAATTATTGATCAACATTATAGCATTATGAATGTGCAATAGTCAAGTCCATGTAATAATAATTAGGCTTTCCACTTCTCATTTTTTTCTTGCACTTTCACTTTTTTTAAATGACCAATTTTTATTTTTTTTTTATATATTTTGATCTCAGCTCTATAATTTTGCAGTTGTCGTCAATGGTGCATCGTCTTAAGGAGGCTTAAGTTTCGAGCGAGTTGATGAGGATGGTGAACGATATTGCTAGAGACATGGCGATTTGATCCATAATAATACAAGTTTAGATTTGGCTGCCTAGAAATAATAAATAATAAAGATTCTTTAAAAGTATATTTTTTTGTAATACAAGTTCGCATTATCTAACTCTAATTTGTAAAAGAATGGATTTTAGTGAATTCAAATTTGTAAAAGAATAAAAACCAATTCTACAGTTAAAAAAAACTGATTTTAATGAGTTCAGATTAAGTGCAATCCAGATCTGAATTACCTATTTTGAAAAGTTACTTCAAGATATTTTGATCTTTAATATATCATAGAAGTGCAGGGAAAAGTTTATGGAGGTGTTAGGAGAAAAAGACTAATATAAGAAAAAGGTTAATCTGCAAGGCCTAATAGCAAAAGTAAATTGTAAAGTCGTGGAATTTCATTTAACACTTACCCCATTTTACTTTAATACTTAGGAATGTTCACGGTTCAAGTTAGTTCGATTTTGAGGGAAAATGAAAACCAAACCAATTAATTTTAATTGAGTTGGGTTGATTTGGTTTTCTAGAATTTTTTTCCCTGACTCGAACCAAACTGAACTAATGATAATCAGGTTGGTTTGGTTCGCTTCTAGGGAAAACCGATAAAAAAATTAAGACATCAATTTTTTATTAAATCGTAAAAAAATGATTTATACCTAAAACTAACCAAATCCATTAGTTTACTAAATTCATAATTTTATAACAAAATATCAAGTGTTTCATATATACTAAATCGTCAAATTAACTATTAAAACAACACAATACAATAAAAAAATATAATTTAAAGTATAAAATAAATTTATTAAATTCACCAACTTAAACATATAAAATATGGTTAGGTCAGGGTTTTGAAATGTGAAATCCTAAACAAAAAAGGTTACTAAATTTACTAACTTAAGAATATTAAATAAATATATAATAATATAAAATATATACTTTTGGGTTGATTTGTGTTGGTTCAGGGTTTTGAAATGCGAAAATCGCAAATCGAACCAAACATGGTCGATTCTGGTCGGTTTAAGTAAGGCCAGACCCAATTAAGTGAAAAAGCAACACAAACTAATTGGTTCAGTTTGGTTTACCAGGTTTGTCAAGTTGGCCCGAACCATTGGACACCCCTTATCTACCCACCTAAATAATTTTTAAAAATTCCTCCCTTAGTCGCCCCCTGTTCCTTCTCACCTTTCACTCGCCCTACGCCCTCTCCTTTCTCTCCTCCCTTCAACCTTACCTCTCCCCTCTCCCTTGTGGTGTCCATGTTCCTCTCTCTTTCTCTCCCTCTCCTTTCTATGTTATTGGTAGTTTCCCCCCTCATCTCATTGTCTCCTTTGCTAATAATTTTTTCTGCCTTTTACAGAGATGCATTTTCATATAAGAGGTGCAATGTTTTTTGCTTCTCCGAAGAGGCCTCTTCATAAAAGGCAAATTTTTTGTACTTCTCCTGAAAGACCTCTTCGTAGAAGGCAAGTTTTTCTACTTCTACGGAGACCCTCTTCTGTAGAAGTGATACACAAGGGCTATAATTATCTTTTTTACAAACAGTAGGTACTAAATAAAAAAAAGGTAGATGTCAAATCAAAATCCCTAAAGTTGTTATTTTAGACCGACCATGAGAACTCTTTGTTATGGAGATGGATAAGATACACACAAAAATTAAACTCAATAACGAGCACCACATAACGTATGCCATTAAATTTAAAATAAACGAATGTGTTAGATGGATCAACTTGATTGGTGACACAAGTATCTCAACTGAAGTATTTAAATCTAGTTTCCTGTGGTGCTTCATACTTTTCGACAATAATGGATTACTTTTCTCATGTCATTTGGACATTCTGCTCATTGATAAGAAAAAAAGTTTCATGCTATATTGTTGACTTTCTTTGCCATGGTTGAGGTTTGAGGGTTAGTATTACAAACAAGTGAAAATGGTTCCAACTCAAAGTGACAATTAGATGAATTTGGCTTGTACAACAACTATTTTCTTCATCATGACATGGTTTTCCGAACCAACTATATAGGATGTTGTTTCAACAACATACATAGGTGCTTTTTGGATGTTGTAATGTTCTAGCAGATCTATTCTAACAATTGCCTATGTATTTATCAAATTTACTCAATCTACTATTTTTCATGCAAAGACAACCTGCAAAATTTTGCATTGATGAATGATAATTGCCTTCTGTATCGTATCACAGGATGTCAATTTATCTGACTTTGAACTTCTATTTGTACAAGAATATCTTTTAGTGGTATTTTTTTCTTTATAAGTTTTTTTTTATTTTTTAAATCAAATAAATTAATTATATCTTTTTATGTTATTTTATATTTATCAAACTAATTATCAAAATCTTTAGTTAGCTTATAGGTTTGTAGTTTTTTTAGCTATCCTTTCAGTTTTATGTAGCTTATAAGTTAATTTAACCAAACATATATAGTCGATGAAAAAAAACTTAAATTGACCAATATAATATTTTTAAACAAATATTAACTAGTAGTTAAAGAACATATAAAATTATTTTTTAATAAAATACATGTTTTTTTAATTTGACGAAATATAGATTCCAAATCAGATTCATACTAATAAGTATTTTCCATTTGATTGTTTAGTGACTTCTTAGGAGTTTGGAGGAGATAAAAGTACAATTGTATTGAATATATATATATATATATATATATATATATATTTATTGAGGTTTGAATATTGGGTGATTGACCAAATTGGGTCATTTTTATAAAATAGTAACCTAAATGGGTTTTTGTTGAAACTATTTACCTAAATGGGTCTGTTTTGACCATTGACCCAGTAAAATCGTAATATAGAATTGCGGTTTGACCACTATATATGATTTTTACCTCAGTGGGTGTCACTTGGTTGCCAAAGAGGTAGCTTTTATTTGGTATTAAATCGCAATAGGAAATTATGGTTTAATGTTTTTTTTTTAAATTTTTTCCTTTTAAACTGTAGATAATTCCTGTGTTTTTTTGTAGGAGTTTATCTTTTCTTTTTTTTTTTGTAGTTTCCTAATTAGTTGTCAGTCTTGGTCCTCCTTAAACCGTAAATCATTATTGCGTTTTGTGGAAGCTATTTTTTTTCTAGTTTCCCAATACTTTTTGACAATATCAAAGAAATCAAAGGATTGATGGCCTTGGTTGCCATGTTGTTTCATTGTTGCTCCTGCATTAGTGTTTTTTGGAACTTTCATTTGATTGATCGATGGTGGTTCTATATGAATTATTCTATTAAACTCAAGGGATGACATGCTGAATGAGATGATGAAGACATTGAAGTTCCTAATAATTCTGTGCAGAATTGTTGATTCTCTCTTGCAACCTTCACATACTCACATTCTTTGTGAAAAATATATTGACATGTTTACATGCGTTAAGCCTTCAAAGAAAGTAATGATAATTGGCAAACTGGAAAAAAAATAGCTTTCACAAAAATGCAATAATGATCTATGGTTTAAAAAAGGACCAACAATGATTTGTAGTTTAAGAGGGGGAAAAAATTAAACCGCCATTTCTTCTTGTGTTTAATGCCAAATAAAAATTGTCTCTTTTGTAGTCAGTGGCACCCACATGGACAAAAATTATATGCAAAGGTCGAACTACAGTTCTAAACTGCAGTTTGACCGAGTCAATGGTCAAAACTGACCACTTAGGTAAATAGTCTTAAAACAAACCTATTTAAGTGAATATTTTGGAAAAATAATCCAATTTGGTCAATCACCATTCAATATTATGTACATTTATATATATTACTATGATTTTAATTTATGATTGACTATAACATGAGACTTAACATAAAGTTTTGCTTCTACACGATGTATAGATTATCTTACAATTGGTAGTGTTTAATCTATTCATGTTTTGAATATATGTTTTGTTGCTAGCTTCAACACTTTTGAATTCAAAATTTGTACATGCTATATATTAATTGATGCAATCCCACCTAGAATGCATCATGACTAGGAGGATTAGAGGAAGGCATGAGATAGAGGGGAGCTCATTGAAGAATTAAAGTCATCGTCTTCATTATTTTTAGCTTGTAAATTATTTTAGTTATCTTCAAAAATAGGGACGTGAGGTTTCCTAGTTATAAGGCCTTGTATGTTGGTCATTTCTCTTGTAAAAGCTAAGTGGTATCTTGAATAATTATATGAAGTGTGTGCATAAAGAGGTGCAACCTATATTTGGGAATGTGGTCATTTCCATACCTACTAGCTCATTTTTGCACTCCACTTTCTAACACACAAAGCATGACAAATAGAAGGGTCCACTTTCCTTATTATAGACACATATTTAGGGGAGGGATCTTAGTTAGTTAGGCTAAAGTAGCTTAGGTGTTGGGTTTGAGCTTGGACATCCAACATTAAGAGCTTAATCCTAACCTCTCACTCCCTATAAATAGGATACCAAACTCATTGTAATTCTCACATTTGAATTTGAATGAAAAATTGTCTTTTTGTTGAACTCTTTCATTAGTAAAAGGTCTTGAGAATCCTTTCTCTTGAGAAATTTCTTCCTATTTAGTTTTTATCAAAAGTTTCTTCCCTTTGTGGCAAACCTAAACATTTTTGCCTTATCTCTTTCAAGAGTGATGCCCCACCTCCATACTTTTTCCCTCTATCATCCATTTCTTGGATGCTTGGAACCTCAAGGAGAAAGATCAAGGAAGTGCAAACTTGGTTTGCATCAAGTGATATTAAGAGTCAACTCCTAGATGTTCTTTTCTAGTCTTAATTCTCTTTTTTTTTCCCCAAATTTTTCTTAAATATTCTTGTTGTTCTTCATTTATTTTTCCAACCTTCCTTTCATGTCATTTTAATTCCTTATTGTCTTGTTAGTTTACGTTTTAGTAGTTTCATTTTGTGCAATTTATTTCCTAGTCTTTATTGCTTTGTAGATTCAATTTATTTTGTTCTTTTCAATTGAATCTTGTGTGTACTTCTTTATGATTTATTCTTTAATTTTTTCCTAGATTTTATTTATTTTTTTATTCTTGTGCATTCCCTAAGGAGATTATTGTGATGACTTCACAAAATTTGTGAAGGAAGCCACACAATTGTAGTCTTGATCTTTGGATGCACTTTGTGTTCTTGCCTTGTATTTTAATTATGTTTTTCTTACACCTATTATTCTATTTTTCCAACCCCTTGTTCTTTGTTTTGGGAGCATATTTCTTGGTCTATTGAGTCATTTTATTTCAGTTTTTAATTTTCCTAAGTTGTGTATTAGTTAGTCTTGTTTAATCCTTTAATTATCTCTTAATTCTATGTAGTTTTGCCTTTTATTTTTCACCATAAAGTGTGTTATGTTTCTTATAAAAAGTGTGTGTTTCTCTCTTAGAATTGAACATCAAAGAGGTTTAGTACTCTTGATATTGTGTTCTTAGATTCGTATATGCTTTAGATCATAGCATGTTTTAAAAAAAAAAATTCTAAAAAATTGCTCAATTCTTTCTTAGAGTCTTTTTTTTTCAAATTTTGTGGTAGCTTAATTTTGTGCTAGGCTTTGTAGTGATTTGTTTTTGCTGGCTAGTTTAGACCAATTAGGTATGTAATTTAGGCTGAAATAGTGAGCAATCAAGCTTGCCTAAACCCCATAAAACTCTAATTTGGTGCCTTGCTATAATCACCTAAAAGTACTAGTGCATATTAAGTTGCCTTTCTTTCTTTCATTTTCACTTTTTATTCAATTTTTGTTGCTGGTTCATTACTTCTATTTCAAGTGTTTATACATCTTAAACTCCTTATCATATTTTCTTTTAAGTTTGTAATAGAGGTGTAGCAAAATTGTTTAAAAAAACAAAAGAAGAAAAGAAATAAAAAGAAGTAAAAAAAGTGTTAAAAAGAGATATAAAAAGAGCAAAAATTTAGTGCACCTCAAATTTGTGTAATTCATTTTAAAGGAGTGTTTAAACTTGTTGAAAATTGCTTGAATAAACTTGTTTATGATTTGGCCATGATGCTTTAAGTTAGTGCAAATCTTAGAAATTTTTGTGAATCTTTTTGTTTTAAGTCCAATTCTATTTTACTGTCATTCTAGGATTCTTTTGTGTCCTTACTTTTTTTCTACACCTTTATTTATTGATTGCCATTTTTTGTTCTCTTTGAATTTGTCTTAATAATTCTTTTAACTTGGATGTGTCTATTTTATTCTTAAGTGTTTTTCTTTGCTTTTTGCTTTCAATTCTACTTCCCTTGTTTTTTTTTTCCTTAGGCACTTTCTTTTTTGTGGTAGGTGGCCAAATTGTTAAACTTCCACAAGGGTAGCATCCTAGGAAGTGTTGATCAAAAGCCTAGGAAGAGAGGATTTAAAAAGGAGACCAAGGCTAAAGTAATACACTTGTAAGGAGCACTTGAAGAAGAAACAACATTCAAGACATTCTTTTAATTTTCTTATTTTAATTGGGTGTAATTTTTTTTAAAGGATATTTTAATTAGAGGTGTTGGATGCCCATAAGGGCAACCTTTTTATTGTAGTAACTCTTAGTTTCTCATTTAAGTGTGAGTGGGAAATTGGTACCATTTACTCATACTTTAGGAGCACATTACTCATACTCTTAGTTACTTGTTTAAGTGTTTAAGTTCCAAAGACTTAAGTCACTTTTAGGTGAGAAAACTTCAAAAAGAGAGAAGTGCGTTGTTTGTTTCTTAGTCCTTAGCCTTGCACTTTAAAATGTCTTCACACATTTAGGAATGTTAGGAGTAGTTTAAAACTAGGGAAGATAAAATAAAAAAACAAAAAGAGGAATATGAGAATAGAATAAAAAGTGAAAAAGAAGAGTTGAAAAAGAGAGGGGTGAGATGAATGATTGTTACCATAGTTGTAACCCACCTTGTCCTCATATTCATACTCATTTGATTGGGAGAAAGCACAAAAAGAAAGAGAGAAATTTTAGGAGAATGAAAGAAAACAAAAAGAGAGGAAAAAAAGAGAACAATAAAAAATAGATAAGGAAGAAAGAAGAGAGAATGACAGAAAAAAAAGAGACAATGGAGAAAAGAAAAAGAGACAAGAGAAAGAGAAGAAAGAGAAAAAAAGAGGGGAAAATAAAGAGAAAAAGAGAAGAAAGAAAAAAAAAAGAGGGGAGAAAGAACAGAAAGAAAGAGAAGTGGGAAAAAGAAAAAGAGAGGGAAGAAAGAAGAGAAAAAGAAAAGGGAGAAAGAAAGCAAAGAGAAAAAGAGAAGCAAAAGAGAAAAGAAAAGAGAAATAGAGGAAAAAGAAAAAGTAAAAGAAAAAAGACAGAAGAAAAGTTAGAGAGAAAACAGGTAGAAAGAAGGGAAGAAGAGTAGAAAGAAAAGGAGAGTAATGCCTTTGAGAGTGCCCATAGTAAAATGTCTAACTCTTATAGGGACTTAGAAGAGCCTAGCACAACCCTTGCCCTACACATCTCTTCTAGTGAAATAGATGAACCTAAGAGACATCTTAGGAAAAAAATTATCCTTTATAGGAATAAAAGAGAGTCATCAAAAGAAAACTCTTGAGTGAGAGTGATACCCCAAACATTAGTTTGAGTAATCGTTCTAGAAGTCCTAAATGCTTTAAATGTTTAGAAAAAAAAGGCACATTGCTTTGGATTTCCCAAAAAGGAAAAGGACTTTAAGGGGAACATCAAATGAAGAGGATACTCATTCATGTGATGATCTCTTAAAAGTGAAAAGGCTTCTTGGAAGTCATCCTTTTAAAGACACCCAAACACAGAGAGAATGTTTTGCAAACATGATGCAAAGTTTTAGGCAAAATTTATTCTCTCATTATGGATGGTGGGTCGTGTTGCAACTGTTGTAACACAATGATAGTGGAAAAGTTAGCACTTATTACTACTCCTCATCCTTCACCTTACTTTTTTCATGAGCTTAATGAAGAAGAGGGTGTAGTAGTAAGGGAGCACGTGAAAATTAGCTTCTCCATAGAGCACTATAAAGATAAAGTTTTATGTGATGTCGTCCCTATGAAAGCTAGTCACATGTTGTTGGGAAGGCCATGACAATATGCTAGAAAAACCTTGCACACTGACCTCACCAATAAAATCATTTTCTCTTATAAAGGGAAAAAGTTTATCGTACATCCTATTACTCCTATTCAGGTTATGGAAGATAAAAGGATAATGAAACTTAAGAAAAAGGGATACAATTGAAAATAAGGTTATTGGTAGGAAGACCAAGGCTAAGGAAGATCCATCTTTTCCTTCAAAAGAGGTTATTTACATAGAGAAATCTTTCCACCAACCCTTGCAAAAAGAACAAGTTGGATTTGAGGTTGTGCTTAAATCTTTTGAGCACATTGATCCATAACCTCAAGTCCAACTTGATGAGTGCTCCAATGCACCTAGGCCAGCTTCGCCTACCATTTCAAACCCTTTGAGGGTCATCTAGTGCATTAAAAGTAGGATGAGGAGCTAATGTGTGGAGGCGCATGCATAGTAAAACCTTTTCAAATCTTAGTGTCAACCTCCATTATCCCAATCCTAAGAGGTCTCTTTATAAACCTCTTACCTCATAGACCACTTACTCCCCCCAAAATCATCTTCCTACACATACTTATTGTTTTCCTTATTTTTTTGCAAGTTTTGAAAAAGAAGAAGAAAGACCTTAGGAATTGAGGTAAAATCTTCTCCAAGTGGGAGGAAATGATGTAATAGCATGCACCATGGCTAAGACGATTAGAGGAAGACATGGCATGGAAAAGAGCTCATTGAACAATTAAAGTCATTGTCTTCATTATTTTTAGCTTGTAAATAATTTTAGTTATCTTAAAAAATAGGGGCGTGAGATTTCGTTGTTATAAGGTCTTGTATTTTGGCCATTTCTCTTGTAAAAGTTAAGTGGTACCGTGAGTAATTATGTGGAGTGTATGTAGAACGAGGTGCTGCCGATATTTCAGAGTATGAGTCATTTCCACACCTCCTAATTTATTTTTGCATTTCCACACAAAGCATGACAAACAGAATAACCCATTTTCCTTGATTATAGGCACATATTTAGGGGAAGGAATCTTAGTTAATTAGGCTAAACTAGCTTAGGTGTTAGGTTTGGGCTTGGACATTCAACATTAGGAGCTTAATCCTAACCACCTACTTCCTATAAATAGGACCCCTAACTCATTGTAATTCTCACCTTTGAATTTGAATGAAAAATTGTCTCTTTGTTGAGCACATTCATTAGTAAGAGGTCTTAAGAATCCTCTTTCTTAAAGAATCTCTTCCTAGTTGGTTTTTTATGAAGGGTTTATTCTCTTGTGGCAAACCTAAACATGTTTGACTTATCTCTTTCAAGAGTGGTGCCCCACCTCCATATTCTTTCCCCTCTATCCTCTATTTCTTAGATGCTTGGAACCTCAAGGAAAAAGACCAAGGGAGTACAAACTTGATTTGCATCACTAATCATAGTGTATACTAATACTAATGTTGCTCCCTGAATTTAGGCATCACTCACAAGCTTCTCATCAGTCTAAATAGAGTAAAATGATATATAAATATCATTAGATAGTCAAAAGAGGAAAAAAAATGTTGAAACCTATAATGAGTAAATGGTGACGTACAAAGCAACAAACATATCTTTGCTAGTAGTTGAGTTAAGCTCGAATGGTGTTGTTTAATAGTTTTAAATCCTCTCTCATCTCTATTAAACACTTCATGTTAGATTGTTTTAACATTTCCAATAAAAATGTTAGAGAACTAAGTCTTGCCCATTATGAGACCTTTTTGTTAAGATTTTCTTCTATATATTCCTCTTTAATTTCCTTAGATTAAGGGAATGTACAAGTGTAGAATCCCTTATTCACAAACCCTTGTTATGTTATTTCCAAGCTTCCTTGTTTCCTAAATTACAATTCCATTATACTATAAATACTGATAGTAGTTACATTTGCAATTACTGTAATAAAGGGAATATCAATAAAATTATATATATTGTCCCTTTTTAAATTTAGTATCTTCAAACACTTTACATTTTATTGATTTTCAATCACTTTTTAAAGCTTTTAGGAATGTTGTTATTGCTCCTACAATTCCAAATTTACCTCTTCGTGTCTTTGATTGTAGTGTTTGTTCATCTTCACATATATTAATATAATAAATTGGCCCCACCAGCTTCATAATATGTTTTTCTTAGATATGTTATGCATAAAAAATAATATAGGTGTTATCTTCAAACACTTTACGTTTTATTGATTTTTAATCACTTTTTAAAGCTTTTAGGAATGTTGTTATTGCTCCTACAATTCCAAATTTACCTCTTCGTGTCTTTGATTGTAGTGTTTGTTCATCTTCACATATATTAATATAATAAATTGGCCCTACCAGCTTCATAATATGTTTTTCTTAGATATGTTATGCATAAAAAATAATATAGGTGTTATCATCCTCCAACTCAGCACATGTTTATAACCATGAATGTGGAGTTTCATGAGGAATTAATGTATTTCTCATATAAATCAGAACTTTAGAGGAGTATAAAAAGGATATAACCTTTTAAGATGTTGTTATGTTCATGATGTTATTGTGATCAATTTGGATCTTTGATATCTTCACACTTTGAGTCTCACATACCTATGAAGCTAATGTAGCCTTAGATTCATCTTGACATTTGTAACTCTACTCTTGCTGATCCATCAAGTATAGAAGGAAGTTCCCCAATCAGAAGTTTAGCTCCAACTTTGTCAAATAAAATAGGAACTCATTCAATAAAGAAAATTTTTCTATTAAACCTTTTGAATAATAATAGCTTCATATATTCTCCAATTTGAAAAATCATAGTTGTTCGATTGAATGAGTGACTCAAGTTAAATTATAAAAAGGCAAAATGAAACTCATTGTTTCACTTAATCCTATATGTGTGGTTCCAAAACCCCAATTCCTTTTATTCCTAATAGTGACTCCAATTTTACCTTTTTTAGATGATGACTTAAGCCTGCACTATGATAGTGAAGCAATTCAGCATCTCCACTTCAACATCGAATTCTACTTATCATTCAACCCTTCTGGCACCACCTTTGTTGTTGTGTACTCCTGCTGTAAGACACAATCTAAACAAGAAGAGCCTCAAAAAGCATAATCTATAGACACAACATCTTTTTTGAAATCACTTTTGCAATCAAACGAGTTTGCATCTTATAGATTTAAAAAACTTTCACTATCATATGTATCTATGTCTTATAGATTTAAAACATTTCGAAAATCATATGCCTTTGTGTCTGCTACATTTTTTTTTAAAAAAAAATTATAAAAGAAATATAAGTAGTGTTTAATTAAAATGTTTTCTTCATCTATATGGTATGTCTGCATCTGAGTTAAGACTTTCATGTGTCTTTATAATATATTGATCTTTCTTGCGTCGGTTCACCTTAAATATATTATAATAAAACACAAGTAATTTTTATTTTCCAATCATCAAAACTTAAGGGTCTTGGTTATCTAGTGACTTAAAAGTCCCAATCCCAATTTTAGTGATCAAATACTAAGAGTTAGCTAAATTATTTTGCGCTTTCAGGTAATCAATTTTCTCATAAAAGGAAAATTTATGGTCAATGGCTCTATGCTATACTTCTTGCAAAAAGGAACCCATCTTCTTGCAAACTCCACAATTGCTACCAAGGAATCAAACAAAAATATAGATGCATCATCATTTAAGACATAACAATTGACCTTGTCAAAAGGATAGTTAATAGAGAGAATTGAAAGGACACTATTAGCTGTTATAAGTGGGAGGTTCTTTCAAAGTGTCCATAAAACTCACAAAGATATCAATTGGAACTAGTTGAAATAAAGATAATGATAAATAGGGAAATTATCAAAATCATAAGCCCCAAGCCTTCTCTAACGATACTAACTAAATTATTCATTACCTTTTCAATAATCAATATATTGACTTTGTCTTCCTCTTTTGTTGAGGCTCAAAAGAAAACCAACATTAATCCCTATCCCGATAAGGAAATTTAGAATCCAAAAAGGAGCAGAGGGTCGAGATAGGAGTAAACTTTTACTCATATTTTCCCGCTCTAGGACACTACAACAATAGTGGATGTTAAGATAGGAGTAAAGAATTATGGTATAGAAAGAACAAGGACACACATTAGCAAAGTCAAGAAATAAAGTTACAAGTTTGTTCTAAGGGTAGCTATTGAGCAACAGTAACAAGATGAGCATAATTGTAGCAGGTGGAAGGTTAGAGAAAGGCAAGGGTACTATAAAGACAAATCAGGGAAATGAAATAAAAAAAATATAACATCCATGCTCCGTGCCTCCACTCTTTTTACCAACATGGGGTCATTTGACCCAACATTTACAAAAAATGGGATACTTTTGCAAAAAATTACAAAAACGATGTAATTTGACTGGTTAACAGCAGTCATACCATTTCATTTGGCATGACTAACATGGAGTTACATGCCACTAAATAGGACATGCCAAACAGATTGACATGTCCCTAATAGGGGAATCTGTGCTAGAGGGTACCAACAAGTTTGGCATGTCGCATTGGCGTTAATGGTCACACCAACTCAAAATGGCCTGACCACTATAGACAACATTTAGGACTTCAAGGACCCCTAAGTCCTCACAAAAACCTCAACAAATCGTTCCCTTTTACTACTACTACTAGACTTCTGGTGCGTCCGTTCTCTGTGTTTTTCTTTTTTCCCCCACCATTCAGGAAAACCTTGCAAGCATCAAAGATCAAAACTTGCTAATTCAAATCCCTGGATTACCTGCACTTTCCATTGATGATTTTCCGAACAAGACCACATATTGTTCGAGTCATAATGACCAGATTTAAGAAGAACCCATCATAGTTTTAAGCAAAGATGGGATGATACCACCATCATTTTATCTCTGGTTTGTGATTTCTACACTGTATGGGGAAGACAACAAAGGGTGCCTAAGTTAGTTTGACTCACAACTGAGTCAGAGCATCGTGTTGTTGTGTTTTGGAAGTATGGGATGCTTTTCAAAGAGGCAATTGAAGGAGGTAACTATTGGGTTGAAGAAGCGTGAGCAAAGGGTGACTTGTTACTCACTAGAAATCACAAACAGTGGTCACATCATTTGAGTTGACGTGACCCATTAGCACCAGTACAACGTGCAAAACATGTTGTCATTACCCATTTAGCACATATTCCCCTATTAGGGACACACCAATTTGTTTGGTGTGTCTTATTTAATTGCATGTAACTCCATACTAGTTATACCAAATGAAATGGCCTGACCGCTATTAACCAATCAAACTATACCATTTTCATAAATTTTCACAATAGTACTCTATTTTCATAAATTTTGGGTTAAACGACCCCATGTTGGTCAAAAAGTTCGCGCCTCCACCCACTATCCAATTTTGAAATAGAGAAAGTGCAACGATAGGTTTGAAAATAACCAAATTTTATAATGTTAAAGTGAGTGAATATTTTAGTGACAAATGTCAAATTTTAAAAGGTCAATAGATATCATGACAAATTAGCTTGGGAGGAATTAGGGCATCTTCAATGAAAGTAATCTATTTGGGTTGCTTCATGCATTAAGAATTATGTTATATGGTCCCTATAGTGTCACATTAGCATTAAGTAATTCAAACACAAATTTACTCTAATGTAAAAAACTCTAAGAAATTCATCTTTTATATTTTTTTTTTACTCATTAATCGTATTAGGTGATCCTCAAATTAAATATATTATTTTAATGAAAAGTTAATTTCACTCATTAATTGTGTTACCTAGTATCCATAATAAATACTATTTTAATATGAAGCAACCATTGTTTAATGGATCAATACAACCTCAACTTTAAACAACTTATTATGTCACATAGATGCATTCCAATTATAAACCAACATTATCTGGTTTAAAAAAACTACAAAGAAAATTTCCCTAAATATATTCTTAACATTTCTCTTTAAGAAATAACAATTATAACATGATAAAAAAGAAACTCATAATTATGTCACTAACCTCTCATTGTAGAAAGGCAATGTCATGTAAGAGATCAACTTGTGAGACATGTTTAAGTCCAAAATGTTCATAACTTATAAGTTTTTATTAAGGTCAACCTTTAAGTTTTCTTTTATTCATGGAATGAAATGGTTTCTTGTGCATGTGTGCCTCAATAATATTGTTTCTGCCTTTCTTCTTGAAACAAAACTTCATTGTCAAGGGCCTATGATCTTTTCCAGTATTCCTCGTAAATTTAAAGTAATGATTTTGTAGGAAATTACATTATAAATGGTTATAGATTGAAAATCCTGGTAACATTTTTCACTTTAGAAATTGAAGTAACTAAAGTTTGATTAATTGAATTAACTTTTCATGTTGTTGAAAAATCTTGATCATAATGCAAAAGATTGAATTGATAAGCTGCCATTAAGATTAATAAAAAGATAACCTTAAAACCACTTATTTCAACATTTTGGCTTTGCTTCTTTCTGCATGAGGAAACATTTCATCAAAGACAGAAATGACACCTTCTTGTTTGATTCTAATGATTTAGGAAATAAATAAATTTAAAGAGGTGAGATTCAGTGTTATTATTTTATACTGTCCCTTTCTATAAAAAAACAATATTTATATTATTTATCTCTTACTTTTTTTTTTCTCTATTTCTATTTTCACATTCACAATCAAAGAAACCCTTAAACCTTTCATGTTAAGTATGATGTTGAAAACTGAAGATTTCAGTAGTAACTAGCAAACTAAAATTATTTTATCTCTGTTTCTCATAAGATATGCTACAAGCTTTATATTTGTTTAGAAAATAGGGGAAAAAAACTTAACAATAGAATTTATATTATCAATAAAGACTTATTAACGACGCAAAGAAATAAAATTGACATCCGTCGTATGTTAAACAATAAATTAATAAAATTTGAACTTTAATATTGTAATTTTTTAAAACTATTTGCATATAACAAAATAACTAAAAAAATAAATTTAATTAATATACACGATCAATATAATAAACGGTAGAATTATATTTCATCACAATTCTTATTTATTTATAATAAATTTATTAATTTTATGGATTATATAATGGAACTGAACGTTAAAAACTATTTTCCACTTTGAGTATATTTGAATGAAAGAAATTGAAAAAAATGAGAAGATATGTATGTTTTTAAAATAAAATAACATGAATTTATTCTTTTGAGAAAATAAGGTTAATTTATTTTGGTTTATGAAGAGTGGGATGTATTAAGGGAGGAGAAAAGAGGAAAGCCCTAGTGAGCAATTGACAGTTGCAGAGAGGAATGGGGTTTAACGGTGGTTTTCGATGGTATTGTTCGAAGGTGAATCTGATAAAGCAATTGAGAGAAAGAACAAGCGCTCCTATGAAGGACGTGAAAGGGGCTCTGGTGGATTCGAATTGGGACATCGAGGCAGCTCAGAAGGAACTGAGGAAAAGAGGAATGGCTTTGGCATCCAAGAAATCCTCTCGAACTGCCTCCCAAGGACTCCTCGCTCTCGCCCAAACCCCTACTAAACTCGCTCTCATTGAACTCAACTGCGAAACCGACTTCGTTGCTCGAAACGACATTTTTCAACACTTGGTTCGTCACTTTTCCCTAATTCGTTTACATTTACCTAACTATCACTATCACTGTCACTGTCACTGTCTCATTGTTTCTGCAGGCTTTAGGTTTAGCAAAGCAAGCTTTGTCGCTCCCCTCTGCCTTTCATGTTGGACCTGAATCTTTCCAGGACATCACTTTCAATCTTCACCATCCTAAGATAAATGGCCAAACAACTGTTCCCAACGCAATCACTCAAGTGGCTTCCATCATGGGGGAGAATGTCACACTTCGAAGAGGATTTGTCTTCACTACCCCTCCCAACGCTTTTACTTCTACATATCTTCATACCAGTCCCCAGCCAGGTTCTTCTTTTCTATTACAATTGCTATCACTATCACAGTATCCTGTCCTCATTACCAATTATTTCTTTTGCAATTAGGCTTGGGTCGCATTGCTGGAATTCTGTCTCTTCAACTAGACAATGCTAAAACACAACTCCAACCTCTTCAACGTGTTGGATCCGAATTGGCCATGCATCTGGTCGCAGCAAAGCCTTTATATTTAACAAAGGAACTTGTGCCTTCAGATGCTTTGCAAAATGAACGGGAAATTCTTCAATCTCCAAGTAAATATATATATATATATATATATATATATATATATTTACTTGGATTCATTTTAGACCAAGTTTTTTGAGTTTGAGGTGTACCGAAGGTTTCACCTATATCTTTAAACAATATCAACTATAAATATTCTATAATATGTCAATAATAATAATAATAATAATAATAATACTTATTATTATTATTATTGATAACATCATTTATTCATTACTAACCTGTCTCAAGACTTTAATTTTAACTTCCACGTCTCTCTCTAATTTCATAATGACTTTATTGGTTATTTCAAGTGTCACTTGATACATGTCAATTCCATGTTCAACTCCATATTGAAATTGGGGATCAAGAAAGTAACCTATAAAAATAGAGCATAAATATTCATGAATTGAGCAAATGATAATTTTATAAAAAAGAGTTAAAAATACAATGACATACCGGCATAATAAAGATCGGAATTCATAAATCTCCACTACTTCTTGTCTATTATTTCCATGTATTGAGAAGAATAGCGAGAATGTTTTTGAGTTGATTGTTAGCATAACACAGGCAAACCAGACTGATTAATTTACTCGTAAGTCTATTACTTAATGATATTATGAAATTAAAATAAAGTTTTATCACCACATTATTTTCTTATTGAAAAGGATTTAGTTTTTTTTTCAATTCCCTTCTCTGGATTCCCAAACCTAAATGCCCACTCAACCCCAAATTTCCCTGCCGACCTCTAATTCTTCCTTAAATCATTTTAACCTCCCTTCACGTAAATGACTAATTGATCCCTCCCAACTCATTTCCCTCTCCCAATTTTCATTAGTGTTTAACAAACCTTCCCTTTCCTTTATCATTCAATCACACATGCAAAATAAACGAAAACAAAGGAGCTAGGAACTTGAAGAATGAAGAGTAAAAAAACCACTTACAAGATGGATTATGGAAGAAACGAAGAAGAACCAAAGAACCTTTTGGATTAAAGGCAAAGATTCTCATTTTCTCAATGATTTTTAAATCTAAAATTAGAGATGAAGAGCAAATTGAAAACAACACTTGAATGACCCATTAAGAGAGGTAAGTAAAGTTTTCACCTCTTAATTTTCTTTTTGTAAAAAAGTATACGATTCTCTACAATTTATAGTTTCTAATTTGTCTGAACAAGATTACTTCTTTTTTTACCAAAAAAACTAACTTGAATAGTGATCTCTCAAGGAAAGATGACTTTAAAATTTATTGCATTTATATGTCATCACAATAGTTTTGTTACAGGTGTAACGATGTTGCGTTGTGGAAAAATGTGTGAATTTAAAACACACCATAATTGTGTTTTGATGTAGTTGCAGAACAGATCACAAGTGCAATATTATGGCCACATAACGTGTTGCGGTCCGCAATTTAAAACCCTGGTAGCGAATCACTTGATGTCGTATCATCACCCTCTTTTTCCTGACAACCTTGTCCTCAAGGTTTACATTAGTGTAAGACTTTTGAAGTGTCTTATAGTCTTCCCATGTAGCTTCCAAGCTGGGCAAGCCACTCCATTGCACTAAAATTTGTGTGCGTTATTCACCATTGATATGTACCAAGTGATGGTTCAAAATGCAATGAGGTTGTAACTCCACCAAGGTGCTCAGAATTGAATGGTCAAAAGGTGGAATTTCCACTGAAGGAACTCCATGGAATGGTTTGAGTTTGGAGACATGAAATACAGGGTGGATATGAGTGCATGTTGAAAGTTAGAGTTCATACGCAACAAACCTGATTGCACATTGAACCTGAAAAGGACAAAAAACGAGGAGCCAATTTTGTTGATCTGCGACTACGTACCGTGAGTTTTTGGTAGGGCTAAAGCTTGAACCATACCTAGTCCTTTTCCTTGAAAGGACAATCCATGCGATGATTGTTGCCATTTTGGCGCATGCATAATTCATCCACCAAGAGACATGGAGCAAACTCAAGAATACGTGAAGGAAAAACTTGCAAAAATTAACGTGAAGTTTCTTGAAAAACATGTGTGTCATTCTGTTGTTGTATAGATAGACTCAACAAAGTAGAATTCTTGGAAAATGCCAAGAAGACTGAAACATTTAATTCACTTCAAGGAATTCCTTATAAGGAAGTTCGAGAAAAAGAATTCTTAGCTTGAAACTCTAAAGCCCAGGTGGAGGCCAAAATTGTATCCTAGGAGGCAAGGTTTCATCTTGACAAATCATATAAAAGTCCGCTCATTAGAATTCTTGTAGTGCAACTTTAAACAATTATTTTTAAAGTGCCAAGTCAATTTCCTCTCATATTTCTTTCTAAAAACGCTCCCTAACCTTTTTGCCTTTCAAAATTTCTCCTTTCCCTTTTCTTCCAAAGGCTCTCTACAGTATTTCAAGTCATTTAAGAATTTTTATTCTCTTCATCATCTTCTCTAAAGATAAGTACACCCTTAATTCATCTCTTTGTTTGGTTTATTTACATAAGGTGCTTGAAAAAAAAACATTCTAGGTAGAGGGTTTTGCAAAACCTACATTTAGGCGTTCTCATTTGTGCTTTGAATTTCTATGCCATAATTCATTACATGTGTAGTTGATTATTCCAAGTTTTCCATGAATAGGGAATAAATTTATGTGATTATAGGGTTTTAGTTTGGGAATAATTATTGTATTTAACCATGAAACCCTATTGTGTCTGTGCCTTAATTGAATTATATATTTTTAACCTCCCATTGATTTTGAAAACAAAAGTTGAACTACAATCTGGTCCAGGAAAATTCACTCAGCGAAATTCTAGCCTGCAAATGTGTTATCCAGATGTTGCTCAACGAATATGAGACAGCACTAACACATGCCTGATTATCTATTTTTTCATTTTTCTGCTATTTTCTTGATATATTTTGGTGCAAATGATCATGCACTAAATCCTTGATGCTTAACTTTCCTATTCTTATACATTTTTGTGGATACCTTGGAATTGGAAATTTCATTTTATAGATGGGACCAAAGAAAGGAACTCATACCCATACCATTCCAGCTAGCAAGAAAAGAAAAAGTCAGGCTTCTTGGTCTCACAATGAAAACCCATCACTTATAGAGGAAGAAGCTCCTAACATTCCTGAAGACATGATGGAACCTCTAGACAAAAGAAGATTCAAGGGCAGAAGCAAACAATAGAGGTTTATATAGTTAGAAACCAGAATTATGATCCCTGAAAGAAGAGTTGAATTCAAAATGAAAAAATATGAGGAATTTTAGACTAAGCTAAGAAGGAGGAAGTGGAATAAATTGGCAGAACTTGAAAAAAGTATAACGAAGGCATTGTGAAGGAATTCTATGTAAATGTCTTTCCCTCAAGAAACATTGAAGTACTCTTGCACTCCTAGGACAGAGGCGTAACATTGAAGTATGATAGGGACACTATTCATGAATATTTAAAGGCATCCTCTACATTGGATAAAGATGGATTTGATACTTATGCAAGAATGACAAGAAGACACGAGTTTGATCCGATACAGGTTAGCATGACTTTTTGTGTACATAGGCATGCATTAAAATCGGGACCTCAGGGTAAGCTTCCTATAGTGATAAAAAGAGAAAATTTGAATACCCTTACACGGATTTAGACAAACTTCATCCTGTCAAATGTGATCCCTATCACTCACGTATTAGATATAAATATGAAAATAGAAAATCTAATTTGGTGCATCATGAATAAGCTGCAGGTACATGTGGCTACAGTAATTGCAAATGATATGCAAGGATTTGTTACATCTTAACCATCCTCATAGGGTGTATTGAAGCCACAAGGATTTATTACACTAATTACTGGGCTCTACATATCAAGGTATTTAGATTCCTCCACATCGCAGTAAAAATATCAGGTCCTCCATCAATACTTCATATATCAAAGCTCAATTCCTCAATCCATTAGATGATCTGCAAGGACCAGAGCCACAACCTTCATCCCAACCTAGCACAAATATTGTTGCTCTCCATAATTTCATGACTTCTCACACATAGAGCAACAAATGTTGGCTAACCACTGAGCTTATACTTCATTGAATGATTCTTTTTATAGGATGATGATTCATCAACATGCTAGTACCACTGACTTGTTTCCCTGGCCTTCACCAGAACAATTTGCCTACTGGAGACAATATTATTTTGTAGAGGGGAGTAGCTTAATAGGAAGATGACAATGAGAACCAAGTCGAACAAGAACAGGAGGATGAAAATGAAAATGAAAAGGAAGAGGAAAAAGATTATGCATAAACTACTTCAAACTGCAATTAAATCAGTGACTTTGAATTTCTTTAATTCAGTTGTAATTTTAGTTTGGTTTTTAACTTTAATTCAACTTTAATTTCAGTATTTTGTTTACCTTATGCTGCTTTCATAATTTGACTTGTTTGAACATGTTTCGATGATGCTTTATTGGTGGAAATCTGTGGATGGTAATTTGAATTTGACATACTTTTATGACATCTAGTTTGTTTTTGGGATTACTTTGAAAAATTCTATCTTGAGTAATGTGGAAATTTAGTTTCGATTAATTAGAAAATGAAATTTGTGAATTAGATATATCACTTACTCTAAAAACCTTTGATATTTTGAAAATACATAAGTGGTTGTAATCATAAGATTAAATTTTTGTACACTTTGTAAATTCAATAGAAATGACATGAACATGAAATTGTTTGAAATCAAGAACATTAGCTCAAACTTTGTGAGTGAGTGAGCCTTAAACAGTTAAATCATTTGAGAATCATCACTGTTTACATTGGTTGATTTTTGTTTGAGTCTCTTGAAAGTCAAATTATGTATGATATATGGAAAAGATCAAGACAATTTTGTTATAAAATTAAGCCAGTAGCCAAATAAAGTTAACCTCAAATCATAATTCCCCTTGTTAGCCCTTTTGAGTCTTAATGAATTTTTTTTTTTACAAAAAGAAACCCTAAGCTAGGAAAGAAAAACAATGAAATTTATGTAAAAATGCAATACTGTGTTTACTTTTTTATGAGCTTATGATGTACATAATGATAAAATTAAAAAGTGATTGTGTCCAAACCATGTTTGATTCCACCATATGTTTATCTTTATAGTTAGATAGTTTTTTTTAGAATTTGTTTCGTGACAGACAAAGATTTACGTTAGGGGTTGTGAAAAGTGTCCATTTTATATAAAAATCTATATCTTTATGACACTTTTCTGACTAGAAATTAAAGGAAATATTTTGATTAATCCAATTTTATTATAAAAATATTTGATAAATAATTTTGTTTTGAAAAAAGTAGTAGACTTATGCATTTAAAACTTGATTTATCGTGTAGATGAAGAAATTGGATCTCATTTTTGGAGCAAACATGAAGCAATGAACAGAAAAATAAAAATATATATGTTTACTATCACGAATCCACTTAGTGAATTCAAATCCACTCAGCGAATTTACCCCAGGAAAGTGTATTTTTAAAGAGGTTTTTGTTTATTGTGGTCGGCCTTTTAGAGGTTTTGTCCTAGTGGAAGTAGTGTGATTAGGTCGCTTCTTGCTGCTGCTTCGAGTACATGAACCCTGGTGGTGTTAAGAGGTGTGTAATGATTGTATGTGGGCCCCTGCCAGACCTTCTTCTAGATCCTTTGTTATTGTGCAACCTTACTTTGTCTCATCGATCACTCCGACGATGATCTCTAGGGGAATGACTTCCTTGTTGGTTTGGGTTGTTGAAAGTCATTTCTCTATATGCCTTATGTTCTTCCATCTTAATGAAACCTGTAGCCTGAACTCTGAGGTCGTCCATACTTATGGTGAGGTATTGGCATAGATTGTCCATGAAGGCGTCGATCTCAAGGCCATGAGCATGAAGTGGAGGGCAACATATGTGGTTAAGAATGTTTCCATGAAGTCGTGGAGGGACTTGCATTCCTATTGTCGAAGGCTTGCCAAGGCAACATATGTGGTACGATGCGGTCAGCAAGTTGCGTACTGGGCGCTGAACTTTTGCACAAGCTCCTAGAAGAACTGGACAAAATTTAGAAGGAGCTGAGTGTACCAACTTAGGGTTGGACCCTTAAGGGATGTCGGGAAAACCCTGCACATGATTACGTCGTCTGTGGTCCAAAGATTCATGTGTGATATAGGGGTCGATGTGTTCGTCAGGGTCAAAGATCCCATCATACTTTTCAATGGTGAGGGGTTTCCAGCTTGCCGAGAGGGGCATCTCCATGATTCATCAGGAAAGGGTGTTTGATCGTGTCATTGCTTGGTCACGGTGCTGTGGAATTAGCATGGCAATCCCTGGTTCAAGTGATGGTGACAAACAGATTTATCGGGGAAGCGTAGCTAATGTGGTTTTGTGCCCTTAGTTCATCTTGTTGTCATTGAAGCTCTTCGTATCACTATTGTAGTTCTTCCATAGGGTTCGTGTCGGTGAAGTTTCAACCATGGGAGAAGTGTTTTAGGGGTGATGGCCGTTAAAGATGTTACATGCCACCATAGTAGGCGCCATATGTACTTACCATAGAAAGAGATGACAGTTCTCCAGGAAGTCTGCTAAGAGTTGCCACAATGGGGTACCTACAAACAGGACTCTGACGCTTAAGTTAAAGAAGAAATATAGTGGAAAAAAACAAATCGAGAATTATTATACCAAGTGTGTCTATTTATAACTAGAGTGTCTTGGTTTTGGGCCTTGATATTAGGGGAAAAGATAATATTTGGTTTCCTTTATAGATGGTAACAGAGAAGTTGATATCATATAAAAGGTAATTGGAGACTATTTCTAAAGATAATTATGGGAAGGTAATATCTTGGTTTATATCTAATGATGTGATTTTTTTTGTGGTGGATGTTGTTGAAACTAATTTTCTACTTAACATGTTTCACATATGATTGTGGTTGGGATACATCACGAAAGGTTTTTCTACTAAGAAGATAATCTACAACATTGTGACATTTGGTCAAAGAGGTATTAGAGATAGGTTTGAGGATGACCTTTGCTACTTATGCCCCATTTGAAAAAATTTATTTACAGCTTATTTGAGTTTATCTTATCACATAAACACTTATACAAGTGTTTGGATAAATTTATAAAAACACTTATAAAGGGTCCATAAGTTGTTTTAAGCTTATTTGAATAATCTATCTAAAATAGTTTATTGAAAAAAGTTGTTTTAAGCTTATTGAAAATCCGCAGTTCCTTTAACTGCCACCTCTCACTTTTTTCACCTCTCTTATGATTAAAACTTGCTATTGTGTCTCTCTCTTTCCTTCTCTCCCCCTTTCCCTCTTTCTCTCCCTATCTCTCCCTCCTCACTCCTCTTTTCTCTCTCTCAGTATATATATATATTCAAACACTTTATTTTCATATAAGAACTTTTAAATTTTTATATCCAAACACAAATAATTTATTGAATTTACGAGTTTATATTGTAAACTCTTATGTAAGAAACTTTTATTGAATAGACTATATAAGCTCTTTCAAGCAGGACCTTAGATTGGTTAAAGAAAATTTACACATGAAAGGAATCAAATACGACTTCTCACACTAAAGGTATTTGACAAATTTTAATAAATAAATATTAATAAAATTTTATTTATCTTAATAATGATAATGTAGTTTATACCCTAAATAAATTTAATTTAAGATGTTTTTGTTAAATTAATTTAAATTTATTTGAGAAATTATTTTTAATATATTAAATACAAAAAATAATGAAGAAAATAAGAAAAATATAAGTTAAAAATAAAAAAAATAAAGAATAAATTTCTAAGATATTAATTAAATATTTTGTGAAAATTTAAAATATATTAATAAATTTATTTTTAACATAATATAAATAAAAATATAAAATTTAGAAAACAACATAAAATGATAATAAATAAATGAAGAAATAAAAAATGAAAAGCATAAAATAAAATATAAAATTATGTTATAAATATAAAATATATTTAATAAACTAATTTTTTACATATCTAAAATATATATATATACTATACAAATTTAAATTATTTAATAAATATCAAAATATATTTAATAAATTAAATTGAAAATAAAAATCATAAAAAGAAAAGAAGAAGAAATTAAAAAATAAATAAAATATTAAATATAAAATATAGTGTTAAAATAACATAAAAAAATAAAATCTTAAATAAGTTTTTATCCATAAATTTCATCAAAAATCACTTTTTAATCCTTAAAATTCAAAAATATTGTTTTAGTTATTAAAATTTTTTTTTTATTAACATTGTTTGTTTATAAGTTTTTATTTAATCTTAATATATAAGTGTTTTTCTATCGAAATAAATGAGTATATTGTTTGAATTGTGGCATGAAAATTGATGGCGGTAAGGTGTTTTGTGAACGGTTATTGTAGTAGCATAGTGTTTTTAATTTGTAAATTGTGAAGACAGGAGGCAGGTTGTTGATGTATTACATATGATAATTATGTTGATTACATGATGGAGCATGCATGTACGTTGTCGTCACTGAAAATGGAAAGAAAGTTATGTTGTGGAGGGTCAGGAAAAGGGTGCTGTACATTTCTGACATATCCGGAAGGTGCTCTTCGATCATATGCTCCGGTGGCATAAGGATAGTACACCAGATGCTGTTCAACGTATGGCCATAATTTAGCTCTTACTTTCCCTGTGCTCCTTATTCTCTTCAACACCTTGTTTGGATCCACATAACCGCTTACTACCACCCGACTCTGCTTTCTGTTTATCTCCACTGCTTTCACTCCTGCACATTGCATATTGCATATCATTAATTAATACACATCCAAGACTGTGCATGCATGCATGCATACCTTTTAATGAAGTCACTGCATTTCTAACTCTTCTTTCGCAACCATCGCAGTCCATTCTCACCTTTATCTCAACTGTCTGCACAACGTATGTATATAAATATATATATATATATATATATATATATATATATTACAATCAAATATCAGACGACGAAGGAAGAACATTTGTTGGCTACCTGCATTGCTTTGTGCTTGCTCCTAGTGCTCGTTACACTGCAACAGTAGGTGGAGAGGTAATCAAGTGCACCCATTTTGCTTCCCTTTTAGACCAAAGGTAGGGATCCTATCTATTGTAATCACTAATCACTCACTCTCTCTTTATATACAGAGGATCGACTAAGCTGTAAAACCAGTATCTTCTAAATTAATGTTATAAACTCTAATTGTAATTATTAATGGGGACACATATATGCCACTAAAACTCACCAACCCTAACGCTGCCTTATATTATAGTATTGGGTCTGTCTGTGCTATATTTTATTCATTTCTCTACAATGATCATGCTTTACTTTTCCACATTTCACTAACAAATTGCTCCAATAATGCCGTATATTATATCATTACAACGACCGTGTTATATATTAAATTGAATGGTTCAATATCAATCTTAATTATTTAGTACTAACTAAGTGCGTTTTAGTTTTTACAAGTATTTTTTAACTTCTAAAACAGACTAAAAAATAAAAATAAAAATTTAAAAACAACTTGAATACCCCATGAAAAATAAAGAGCACTAATAGGTTTGGCTTTGCAATTAGTTTGTGGCTTAGTCTGTTGCGTATTTTGCAAAAGCAAAACTAGCTAATAGATTGTGAAGCCGGTTAAAAGCTGAAATTTAATCAGTTTGTGGATGGAATTAAAAGTTTTAAATGATATGAAAGGATAAACATAAAAGGATTTAGGAGTCGTAAGAATATATGTGACTTCTTATAACCTCAATGACAAATTATTCCTAATTTTTAAAAACTACCCCATTTGGTAATTAAAAAATAAACCATTTGATAAAAAAGCCTTCCCGCTTGTGCAAAAGGTTTCATTTGAGAAAGAAACAGGGCCGAATATGGGCATTACTGTAGTCGGAACGAGATTATATGGTATTAATTAAGTAGAAAGAGCGGCGCTACGGCGGAACCGATCAAGTTGAACGAAAGCAAATACTTTGATTACTTTCCGCAACCATAATATTATTGATAATGATAATGATAATGATTATTCATCCATTCCCAATCCCAAGAAAAATTAAATTATTATGTAATTCTATATCATAATGTATAGTCTACAATAATATAATTAATTTAATTCATAAAATAAATAGATGAATTTTTTAATTTGAGTAGATTAAATAATTTATTATATGTGACACAATTATTGATCAACATTATAGCATTATGAATGTGCAATAGTCAAGTCCATGTAATAATAATTAGGCTTTCCACTTCTCATTTTTTTCTTGCACTTTCACTTTTTTTAAATGACCAATTTTTATTTTTTTTTATATATTTTGAACTCAGCTCTATAATTTTGCAGTTGTCGTCAATGGTGCATCGTCTTAAGGAGGCTTAAGTTTCGAGCGAGTTGATGAGGACGGTGAACGATATTGCTAGAGACATGGCGATTTGATCCATAATAATACAAGTTTAGATTTGGCTACCTAGAAATAATAAATAATAAAGATTCTTTAAAAGTATATTTTTTTGTAATACAAGTTCCCATTATCTAACTCTAATTTGTAAAAGAATGGATTTTAGTGAATTCAAATTTGTAAAGAATAAAAACCAATTCTACAGTTAAAAAAAAATTGATTTTAATGAGTTCAGATTAAGTGCAATCCAAATCTGAATTACCTATTTTGAAAAGTTACTTCAAGATATTTTGATCTTTAATATATCATAGAAGTGCAGGGAGAAGTTTATGGAGGTGTTAGGAGAAAAAGGCTGATATAAGAAAAAGGCTAATCTGCAAGGCCTAATAGCAAAAGTAAATTGTAAAGTCGTGGAATTTCATTTAACACTTACCCCATTTTACTTTAATACTTAGGAATGTTCACGGTTCAAGTTAGTTCGATTTTGAGGGAAAATGAAAACCAAACCAATTAATTTTAATTGAGTTGGGTTGATTTGGTTTTCTAGAATTTTTTTCCCTAACTCGAACCAAACTGAACTAATGATAATCAGGTTGGTTTGGTTCGCTTCTAGGGAAAACTGATAAAAAAATTAAGACATCAATTTTTTATTAAATCGTAAAAAAATGATTTTATACCTAAAACTAACCAAATCCATTAGTTTACTAAATTCATAATTTTATAACAAAATATCAAGTGTTTCATATATACTAAATCGTCAAATTAACTATTAAAACAACACAATACAATAAAAAAATATAATTTAAAGTATAAAATAAATTTACTAAATTCACCAACTTAAACATATAAAATAGGGTTAGGTCAGGGTTTTGAAATGTGAAATCCTAAACAAAAAAGGTTACTAAATTTACTAACTTAAGAATATTAAATAAATATATAATAATATAAAATATATACTTTTGGATTGATTTGTGTTGGTTCAGGGTTTTGAAATGCGAAAATCGCAAACCGAACCAAACATGGTCGATTCTGGTCGGTTTAAGTAAGGCCAGACCCAATTAAGTGAAAAAGCAACACAAACTAATTGGTTCAGTTTGGTTTACCAAGTTTGTCAGGTTGGCCCGAACCATTGGACACCCCTTATCTACCCACCTAAATAATTTTTAAAAATTCCTCCCTTAGTCGCCCCCTGTTCCTTCTCACCTTTCACTCGCCCTACGCCCTCTCCTTTCTCTCCTCCCTTCAACCTTACCTCTCCCCTCTCCCTTGTGGTGTCCATGTTCCTCTCTCTTTCTCTCCCTCTCCTTTCTATGTTATTGCTAGTTACCCCCCTCATCTCATTGTCTCCTTTGCTAATAATTTTTTCTGCCTTTTACAGAGATGCATTTTCATATAAGAGGTGCAATGTTTTTTGCTTCTCCGAAGAGGCCTCTTCATAGAAGGCAAATTTTTTTACTTCTCCTGAAAGACCTCTTCGTAGAAGGCAAGTTTTCTACTTCTACGGAGACCCTCTTCTGTAGAAGTGATACACAAGGGCTATAATTATCTTTTTTACAAACAGTAGGTACTAAATAAAAAAAAGGTAGATGTCAAATCAAAATCCCTAAAGTTGTTATTTTAGACCGACCATGAGAACTCTTTGTTATGGAGATGGATAAGATACACACAAAAATGAAACTCAATAACGAGCACCACATAACGTATGCTATTAAATTTAAAATAAACAAATGTGTTAGATGGATCAACTTGATTGGTGACACAAGTATCTCAACTGAAGTATTTAAATCTAGTTTCCTGTGGTGCTTCATACTTTTCGACAATAATGGATTACTTTTCTCATGTCATTTGGACATTCTGCTCATTGATAAGAAAAAAAGTTTCATGCTATATTGTTGACTTTCTTTGCCATGGTTGAGGTTTGAGGGTTAGTATTACAAACAAGTGAAAATGGTTCCAACTCAAAGTGACAATTAGATGAATTTGGCTTGTACAACAACTATTTTCTTCATCATGACATGGTTTTCCGAACCAACTATATAGGATGTTGTTTCAACAACATACATAGGTGCTTTTTGGATGTTGTAATGTCCTAGCATATCTATTCTAACAATTGCCTATGTATTTATCAAATTTACTCAATCTACTATTTTTCATGCAAAGACAACCTGCAAAATTTTGCATTGATGAATGATAATTGCCTTCTGCATCGTATCACAGGATGTCAATTTATCTGAATTTGAACTTCTATTTGCACAAGAATATCTTTTAGTGGTATTTTTTTCTTTATAAGTTTTTTTTTTATTTTTTAAATCAAATAATTAATTATATCTTTTTATGTTATTTTATATTTATCAAACTAATTATCAAAATCATAAGCCCCAAGCCTTCTCTAACGATACTAACTAAATTATTCATTACCTTTTCAATAATCAATATATTGACTTTGTCTTCCTCTTTTGTTGAGGCTCAAAAGAAAACCAACATTAATCCCTATCCCGATAAGGAAATTTAGAATCCAAAAAGGAGCAGAGGGTCGAGATAGGAGTAAACTTTTACTCATATTTGCCCGCTCTAGGACACTACAACAATAGTGGATGTCAAGATAGGAGTAAAGAATTATGGTATAGAAAGAACAAGGACACACATTAGCAAAGTCAAGAAATAAAGTTACAAGTTTGTTCTAAGGGTAGCTATTGAGCAACAGTGACAAGATGAGCATAATTGTAGCAGGTGGAAGGTTAGAGAAAGGCAAAGGTACTATAAAGACAAATAAGGGAAATGAAATAAAAAAAAATATAACATCCATGCTCCGTGCCTCCACTCTTTTTACCAACATGGGGTCATTTGACCCAACATTTACAAAAAATGGGATACTTTTGCAAAAAATTACAAAAACGATGTAATTTGACTGGTTAACAACAGTCATACCATTTCATTTGGCATGACTAACATGGAGTTACATGCCACTAAATAGGACATGCCAAACAGATTGACATGTCCCTAATAGGGGAATGTGTGCTAGAGGGTACCAACAAGTTTGGCATGTCGCATTGGCGTTAATGGTCACACCAACTCAAATGGCCTGACCACTATAGACAACATTTAGGACTTCAAGGACCCTTAAGTCCTCACAAAAACCTCAACAAATCGTTCCCTTTTACTACTACTACTAGACTTCTGGTGCGTCCGTTCTCTGTGTTTTTCTTTTTTCCCCCACCATTCAGGAAAACCTTGCAAGCATCAAAGATCAAAACTTGCTAATTCAAATCCCTGGATTACCTGCACTTTCCATTGATGATTTTCCGAACAAGACCACATATTGTTCGAGTCATAATGACCAGATTTAAGAAGAACCCATCATAGTTTTAAGCAAAGATGGGATGATACCACCATCATTTTATCTCTGGTTTGTGATTTCTACACTGTATGGGGAAGACAACAAAGGGTGCCTAAGTTAGTTTGACTCACAACTGAGTCAGAGCATCGTGTTGTTGTGTTTTGGAAGTATGAGATGCTTTTCAAAGAGGCAATTGAAGGAGGTAACTATTGGGTTGAAGAAGCGTGAGCAAAGGGTGACTTGTTACTCACTAGAAATCACAAACAGTGGTCACATCATTTGAGTTGACGTGACCCATTAGCACTAGTCCAACGTGCAATACATGTTGTCATTACCCATTTAGCACATATTCCCCTATTAGGGACACACCAATTTGTTTGGTGTGTCTTATTTAATTGCATGTAACTCCATACTAGTTATACCAAATGAAATGGTCTGACCGCTATTAACCAATCAAACTATACCATTTTCATAAATTTTCACAATAGTACTCTATTTTCATAAATTTTGGGTTAAACAATCCCATGTTGGTCAAAAAGTTCGCGCCTCCACCCACTATCCAATTTTGAAATAGAGAAAGTGCAACTATAGGTTTGAAAATAACCAAATTTTATAATGTTAAAGTGAATGAATATTTTAGTGACAAATGTCAAATTTTAAAAGGTCAATAGATATCATGACACATTAGCTTGGGAGGAATTAGGGCATCTTCAATGAAAGTAATCTATTTGGGTTGTTTCATGCATTAAAAATTATGTTATATGGTCCCTATAGTGTCACATTAGCATTAAGTAATTCAAACACAAATTTACTCTAATGTAAAAAACTCTAAGAAATTCATATTTTATATTTTTTTTACTCATTAATCGTATTAGGTGATCCTCATATTAAATATATTATTTTAATAAAAAGTTAATTTCACTCATTAATTGTGTTACCTAGTATCCATAATAAATACTATTTTAATATGAAGCAACCATTGTTTAATGGATCAATACAACCTCAACTTTAAACAACTTATTATGTCACATAAATGCATTCCAATTATAAACCAACATTGTCTGGGTTAAAAAGACTACAAAGAAAATTTCCCTAAATATATTCTTAACATTTCTCTTTAAGAAATAACAATTATAACATGATAAAAAAGAAACTCATAATTATGTCACTAACCTCTCATTGTAGAAAGGCAATGTCATGTAAGAGATCAACTTGTGAGACATGTTTAAGTCCAAAATGTTCATAACTTATAAGTTTTTATTAAGATCAACCTTTAAGTTTTCTTTTATTCATGGAATGAAATGGTTTCTTGTGCATGTGTGCCTCAATAATATTGTTTCTGCCTTTCTTCTTGAAACAAAACTTCATTGTCAAGGGCCTATGATCTTTTCCAGTATTCCTCGTAAATTTAAAGTAATGATTTTGTAGGAAATTACATTATAAATGGTTATAGATTGAAAATCCTGGTAACATTTTTCACTTTAGAAATTGAAGTAACTAAAGTTTGATTAATTGAATTAACTTTTCATGTTGTTGAAAAATCTTGATCATAATGCAAAAGATTGAATTGATAAGCTGCCATTAAGATTAATAAAAAGATAACCTTAAAACCACTTATTTCAACATTTTGGCTTTGCTTCTTTCTGCATGAGGAAACATTTCATCAAAGACAGAAATGACACCTTCTTGTTTGATTCTAATGATTTAGGAAATAAATAAATTTAAAGAGGTGAGATTCAGTGTTATTATTTTATACTGTCCCTTTCTATAAAAAAACAATATTTATATTATTTATCTCTTACTTCTTTTTTTCTCTATTTCTATTTTCACATTCACAATCAAAGAAACCCTTAAACCTTTCATGTTAAGTATAATGTTGAAAACTGAAGATTTCAGTAGTAACTAGCAAACTAAAATTATTTTATCTCTGTTTCTCATAAGATATGCTACAAGCTTTATATTTGTTTAGAAAATAGGGGAAAAAAACTTAACAATAGAATTTATATTATCAATAAAGACTTATTAACGACGCAAAGAAATAAAATTGACATCCGTCGTATGTTAAACAATAAATTAATAAAATTTGAACTTTAATATTGTAATTTTTTAAAACTATTTGCATATAACAAAATAACTAAAAAAATAAATTTAATTAATATACACGATCAATATAATAAACGGTAGAATTATATTTCATCACAATTCTTATTTATTTATAATAAATTTATTAATTTTATGGATTATATAATGGAACTGAACGTTAAAAACTATTTTCCACTTTGAGTATATTTGAATGAAAGAAATTGAAAAAAATGAGAAGATATGTATGTTTTTAAAATAAAATAACATGAATTTATTCTTTTGAGAAAATAAGGTTAATTTATTTTGGTTTATGAAGAGTGGGATGTATTAAGGGAGGAGAAAAGAGGAAAGCCCTAGTGAGCAATTGACAGTTGCAGAGAGGAATGGGGTTTAACGGTGGTTTTCGATGGTATTGTTCGAAGGTGAATCTGATAAAGCAATTGAGAGAAAGAACAAGCGCTCCTATGAAGGACGTGAAAGGGGCTCTGGTGGATTCGAATTGGGACATCGAGGCAGCTCAGAAGGAACTGAGGAAAAGAGGAATGGCTTTGGCATCCAAGAAATCCTCTCGAACTGCCTCCCAAGGACTCCTCGCTCTCGCCCAAACCCCTACTAAACTCGCTCTCATTGAACTCAACTGCGAAACCGACTTCGTTGCTCGAAACGACATTTTTCAACACTTGGTTCGTCACTTTTCCCTAATTCGTTTACATTTACCTAACTATCACTATCACTGTCACTGTCACTGTCTCATTGTTTCTGCAGGCTTTAGGTTTAGCAAAGCAAGCTTTGTCGCTCCCCTCTGCCTTTCATGTTGGACCTGAATCTTTCCAGGACATCACTTTCAATCTTCACCATCCTAAGATAAATGGCCAAACAACTGTTCCCAACGCAATCACTCAAGTGGCTTCCATCATGGGGGAGAATGTCACACTTCGAAGAGGATTTGTCTTCACTACCCCTCCCAACGCTTTTACTTCTACATATCTTCATACCAGTCCCCAGCCAGGTTCTTCTTTTCTATTACAATTGCTATCACTATCACAGTATCCTGTCCTCATTACCAATTATTTCTTTTGCAATTAGGCTTGGGTCGCATTGCTGGAATTCTGTCTCTTCAACTAGACAATGCTAAAACACAACTCCAACCTCTTCAACGTGTTGGATCCGAATTGGCCATGCATCTGGTCGCAGCAAAGCCTTTATATTTAACAAAGGAACTTGTGCCTTCAGATGCTTTGCAAAATGAACGGGAAATTCTTCAATCTCAGGTATTTTGCAATTTTTTGGACATTTTTTCCTGCTTCATATTCATAATTCACCTACATTTCCTTAGGCTTCTGTAAGTTTTTACCTTCACAATGCACTTATTAATAAATTTAGATGAATAGCTAGGCCCCTCTCAGTTTTTTATTTCTTGTACCAATTGTTTTATGCTAATTTAATTTCTTGTTTCCTTAATTAACGTATATTAAGGGGGGATAACTATGAAAGATAGCAAAGGGCAACTGCCCTACAAGTTTCCTTCCGTGGGTTGTTTAAGATTGCGTTTTAGGGTTTCTTGTTGATTTAGGTGGCTATACTTCAATTGACCAGCTTTGGTTCAGTTGGCAAAACGGACATTTGAACCAGTCTCTTTATTGACTACAGTCAAGTACACCTGCAAGAATGATACCCCCTTGTAATAATTATAGTCCTTTTTTTCTCTTTCGCATTTTTCCTGCTATATATACACATGCCTTGATGAATAAGAGTAAAGGATTGACCTAATTAGACAAATTCATCTTTTCGATAAATCAACTTTTACCAGCACTTCAAATTTCAGAACTGAAGAAACTCTTGTTTAGCAAATGCAATCTGATTAATATTTATCTCATATTGGGATAGAATTCATATAGTTCACATGCTGAAGTTCCACTTTCTTTACCGTATTATCAAAATCAAACAAAAATGTTAAGCCTCTATTGTGGTTTTATTATTTCAGGCAGAATCCTCTGGCAAGTCTCAGATGGCTATAGACAAAATGGTTGAAGGACGTCTCCGCAAGTATTATGAGGATGTTGTATTCATGGACCAAAAGTTTGTTATGGATGACAGTATGAATGTGAAGGTACGTGATGTTTCTGTGAAAATAGATACATTTTGATTTGTGAGAGTTGAAATTTTTATGGCTCCATTTATTGATCACATCATTATTTTGATTGATGAATATAATGAAAATTCTACCCATGAATTGGTTTGTTCGTAATCCATCACCTCTTTATTTATTTATTTGACACTGTTCCTTTATCCTTAAATTGGGAAAATCTGGCCATTTACATTGGTAACTACCATTTTCACTTCAACAATGAGCATATGAATTTCTATGGAAATTTAACAGATGTTTTTTATGTTGAACCTGTACTGATTATTATATTTATATTTATATAATAAAAGAAAAGGCATTTGCTTGGTCTTAAAGTAGTAAAGCTCAGCCAAAAAAGATAAAACATAGGAAACAACAAAGTTTGTCTAATTCCTGGATTAAGAAATAAAGAGAGGCCGATTTCATTAGATTATCCGTGTACTATCTACTATGAATTTTATAAGGCTGAGTTTGTGGTTGAAACAAATATATTGCGAGATGATTTCTAGATGTCAACAAATCTAATGGCTAAATGAACCCATTCTGTGATTCTATTTGTTTTATCGTCTAACAATGATTTATAGACCTGACTGAGTTTCATTCAGGATCAAGGTGGTTTGTGTCAAAGGTTGCAAGTTTTACTAGAGTAATGGTTCCTTGTTTGATTCTCTCAATTATCTGAGAATTATGAAATACTCGATTTTGGCTTTCTTGACAGCTGGTATAAAATAATTTAATAAAGCTGTTGATTTGTAAACTTATCTGTGAGGATTTGTTTTCTTTAGTATTTTTAATTCCTTTGTATGTTATGCTGGCAAATGTATGCACTATTCATCACCATGGCCGATATGTGAGAGATTCAGAATTCTGTAAATATCTCCTGCATCAAGTGGTTGGTTATAGGTGGCCATTACTTGAGAATTGGTGTTAGGTGTCAATGATGATGTCTTCACAGTTTAGAAAAGGTGAAAGAGAGGGCACACTTGAGTTTGGTTGTCTTTCTTGGAAATGTCATGGGGCACTTGTTTCTATTACATGATTGGAATCCTATTTCCATTCATGGATTATGGTTCAAACAATATTTTCTTTTTAATTTGAAGTTACGTATAGCCCACATGCGCTATCCAAACCATCTAAATTACATGTCTCCTCTTCTGAGTTTGGGAATAAGAAATAGGAAATGAGAAACCTATATTTGCAGCTGGGAATCTGAGGATCGCCAAATTTGCAATATAGAACTGTGTAGCCATTAGTCTTTAAAGCCATTCAAATTTTGAAACTCTAAGATAGCCATAATGTCTTCCGAACACTAACCAGCAAATGAAGGTAATTTGTTGTGTGGAGTCGCAGTAAGCATTTATCTTTATCCAAGGACCAGAACCCAGATATGGAATTTCATGATAAGCTTTCAGATTTTGTGCCTTTGGCTAGCATTAAAGATATATTTAGTGGAATTACAAAGTGCATACTTTTTAGATGTATTTGTTATTTGTGCGTGTGTTATTGTGTGTAACTTTTGTGAAGCAGACATATATGGTGCCAATATGTTTGTTTGATAGTTGATTGTTTAGCATCTTTCACTCTTCTTTGCAGACGGTGCTGGAAAATCTATCCAAGGAAGTGGGTTCATCAGTGAGGGTTGTTGAGTTTCTCAGAATGGAAGTTGGGGAAGGAATTGCAAGGTAAAACCAGTACATTTTTGGACACTCTTTTCCTATCTTATTTTAGAGTCCTGTTGGGGTCTGATAAAAAAAACCGTTGCAATTGCTCTGTATTTTAAGGGTTTAATCAAATCTTATTAAATTAGTGATGTATTAGTATTACTGTACAAGTTATGTCTTGCATGTTCATGGTGCAGTATTGACAGGGTTTAAAGTATATGCATAAACTGATAATCTAAGGTTACTTTTTCGTTTCTAGCAATGTCGCGTTGCCAGTTGAAAATGTTGAATTTATCCATTTTATATGATAATGTGTATAGCCTAAACTATTTCTCGCCTTACATAAAATTATTATGTCTTTATACTTAGAAACTTCATCATCAGGTCTTCAAAAAACATAAGAAACTTAATGATCAGTTAAGTTTCTTTTCGGCTTTACAGCATCATATTCCGTGAATGACCCCCTCTTTTGTCCTTGATAACAAATTAGAATAAAATTGTGGATTGAATTCCCATTATGTTTTTCATGTCTGACAGTATAGTTGAATTTACTTTTGGTTGATTTTAACTATTTCACTGACCATGTACAACTTGCAGGCAAGAAACAGATGCATCTGAGACTGTTGCTCAGGTTGCCTAAGTTTAAGGTGATTCCGACTATTGAGGGAGGAAAACCCTCTACGAGCTCCGCTTTAGCTTTCTAGTTGATATAGTTATTTAAACATATATGTCCGTTATTGATCCAGAGAAGATGAGGTACAGGATTCGGTTGAAAATTTTGCTCTGCAGTGGAAAACATAAATGGATTATCAGACTGTATTAGTCTGTCCTGGTGCACTCCTCTACAAAGCTCGTGAAAGCGGTAGTTGAACCACATTGGTGTGGCTTTCAAATTACTAAATTTTTGTTTATCTTTTTAGTGAGTTTAAAAAATTTTCTCAATTTTAATCTCTTACAAATTGGTATTCTGGACTTGACGAAACTATTGTCGAACTGCAGACTTGGCCTTGTTTATGTTTGCTTGAAAGTTGAAAGTTTGTTTTCCAATTTTAACCTCATTGTTTTAACATCAATGGAGATAACATGATGAATATTTTCTATTGACATATCCTTTTCTTGTACTTGCACTTTCAAAGAATTAGAGAGATCCGTTACTTTCCATGAAAACAATTTGAAAGTTTATGATTTATTTCAAATTAATTTGGATTGGGGTTAATTTTCAAATATGGGTTCAAAATATGATTTAATTTAATTAAAAAACTTAAATATTTCAGTTTTTCTTTTCTTTTCAAAATTGGGTTTTGATTTAAAATGTTACTGTTTATATTAGATTAGGATGATTCATGAATATCCCTAATTATTACTAGATAATAATTTGTAAGTGATTTACGGTATGACATGTGTACAATATTATTCCTTCTACATTCATATATATGATGAAAGCAAAAAAAAAAAAAAAAGAAAGTGGGTTGTGTGGGGGGTTTCTAATATAAAATAATATAACTAACTTTTCTTTATTGTTTTTAAAATATTTTTTATTCAATTACAATTATGACTTTTTTATTTAAGATATCAAGTTTCATGTTTTGAAAGTAACTTTGTTATATATTTAATATTAGTGAAATTAAATTATGATAATTAACTTTTTTAATTTATATGAAATTATGTATTTTTATGAGTCTAGAGTTAGTATTTGTTTAGACGTAGCAAAAAATGAATAAGCTTTGTCATACCTTTATACATTGGGGCGGGTTTCGAGCTAATTCGCTATTGTAGAACATAGTTTTTAAACCTGGAAATAGTTGACTGTTGACACAGTGGCACGTAGAAGTCGTTTTTGTAGGTAAAATCTACGGGAATGGATATGTGGAAAATATGGGATGGTTAATTTTATTTAAGTATAATTAAGCTCATCATTATTTCTTTTTTCTATCTTAAAATGCTATGAATTTGGAAGTTTTTTTATTTATTGTCAACAATACTTTTACTAATTTTTGTATTAATTGTGCATCTGAAACCATAAGTAATATAAATTTTATGATATTATTTTTATATATACTTGAAGATTCTAAAACTGTACAAACAAATAGAAGTATACTTTTTTTTGCTATTTTCCGTATTTTGACTTAATTATATTTTTGTGATTTTTTTAGTATAAAATTATGTTATAAATTTTTTTATAATTTTTATATAGATTAATACATAAAAATCAAATAGTTACTCACACCAACTACCTCATATCTCACCAAGACTATGATAAGTCCAAGTCTCATAATATTGAGATATGAGTAGATATGAAAGGAGTTTTATTTAACACCTATCAAAATTTTAAGACAAATATATCCTTATTTATTTAGTTAAAAGAAAAAATAAAATAAATTGTTTTATGGATAGAGGAAAAAATAAAATAATTTTCCTTCTCCGGACGAGTCTTTTTGAAGAAGGAAAAAAATTTCCTTTTTCAAATGATAAGAAAATTTTATTTCCTTCTTTCACAGCCTCCTTATACGGAGAAGAATTTTTTTTCCTTTTAAAAAATTTTACATATTATGATATAAAAATTTAAAAAATTATCAATAAATAAATTATATTATTAAATATAATATTTTAAAATATAATATAAATGTTACAAATAAATTTTCTAATTAAAATAAATTTTTAAAATATGAAATTTATAAAACATAAAAGCTTATTACGGCCAAAGTTTTCCGTAACAAAATTTTATATTTTATATAGAGTTTAATTAGTATACACTGTTAGTGTAAATATCTTTACACTAACATTTAATCACAACCTTTCATTCATGGTAATTTATGGTAATTTTATTGATATTTTACTCATTACTATTTTAAAAGTCACATAAATGAAAGTCATGATTGAATATAAGTGTAAAAATTTTTTATATTAACAGTGTATACCAATTAAACTATTTTATATAATATAAATTATACATACATTACATTATTAAAACATAAAATTTAAAAAAATAATATAATTATTATAAATAAATTTTATAATTAAAATAAATTATAAAATTTATAAAATGTAAAAGTTTACAAAAGACAGTTCTTCGAAATAAAATTTTATATTTTATTTATTTTATTTTTTATAATATAAAATTTTAAAAAATTATGTTATAAAATATTATATTATTAAAACATAAAATTTTAAAATTATCATAAATATAATAAATAAATTTTTTAACTAAAATAAAATTTTAGATTATAAAATTTATAAACTTATTTATTTATATAAAATTTTAGTAAATTTTAAAAAAATTATATCATAAATAAAATATATTATTAAAATATACAAGTTTAAAAATATAATTTAAATATTATAAATAAATTTGTAATTAAAATAAAATTTCAAAATATAAAACTTATAAAATATAAAAATTTATTACGGATAAGGTTTTTTGTAATAAACTTTTATATTTTATTTATTTTCTATTTTATAATATAAAATTTTAATAAATTATATTATTAAAGTATAAAATTTTAAAGATATAATTATATATATTATATTATTAAAATATATATTATTAAAGAATTTTTATTTTTTGGACGAGGTTGTCTAGAGAAAGAAAAAAGAAGTTTTCTTCTCTTGACTTTTTCCTTCTCCAGAAGTTTGTTTCGTATAAAAAGATTAATTTATTTTGAGAGGTGAGTAAGTGAAATTAATTTATTATGATAGGTGTTGGGAGAGAAGTGAGAATTAGGGGTGGTGGAGGGAGGGAGTGTAAAGTGAGAATTAGGTTAAAGGGTATTTTTAGGTTTTTTTTTGAAAAAAAAAAAGTGGGTAGATGTTAAATGAAAATGGAATAGGTGTAAAATGAAAATCCCTTATATGAATTGAAAAAGTCATATTACATAGGCAAAGTTTCGACAATGATAAGAGGATATTGCATGGAATTTCTCCTTGTACTTCCATATTTTCTTCCTCAATCCCATTTATACTCTCTGTAATGGTTAATCTTGAGAAAAATACACTTTCAAATAAAATGTAAAAGAGGGGTTATAAGGATGATTTAGTGGCAAAGTTCACATGTGAGAATAAGAAGGAAAAAGTCGTGGGTTCAAATTCCTCAACTAATATATTAACAACTAACATTTGTCTATAAAAAAATAGAATGTAGAAAAAATTCCCAATCTATAAGAAGAAATTGCATATTTCAATTTGGAAAGACAAAAGAGCATTGGAACCAAATGGATGGGTGGTGGGGTTTAAAAGGTACTCTCTTTAAACTCATATATAAGCAAAAAAAGACATAAAATTTTTGGATTTAGGGCTTAGGGTGTGTTTGGCAAAATTAGCTAAAATCTAAAAGCAGAAAGTTGACAAAAATCTAGGTGAAAGTTGAAAACCTAGTTGTAATTGTTTGATAAAACTAGTTGATCAATTATGTGAAAGTTGTAAAATGACAAAAAAGGTATAATTAATAATTAGATCAATAATTATGTATTTAAAATAATTTAAACTCATTTTAATGATAGAAATTAATTACATATTTAAATTATAATTACTATAATTATATATTTAAATTATAAACTATTATAATTTTATATTTAAATTATAATTTTCTATAATTAAATATATAAATTTTAAATTACATGTTTAAATTCTAATTATCTATGATTCTATATTTAAATTATAAATTACTATAATTACATTCATTAATAAATGAGAGAAATAACGGAAAGGAGTTGTATTATGTAAGGAGAGAGAATTAGTATGAGACAATATATTAATTAATAAAAGGGTAAAGTTGTAACACAAAATAATCAAAATATGACATCTTTTGAAAAAGTTACTTGAAGTAACTTTTTTTTAAAAACTAGTAGCTTCTCAAAAAGCTCCTAGTTTGTTGTTATTCACATAGAGTTGAAACCATTCATTCAAGCTACTATTTCAGTTTTAAACTAGTTGAAATGACAAACTAAACACACACTTAAATATAAGAAAATCTAACTAACTTAACCTTATTTAATTGTAACTTTTCAAAAATACCCTTAATTATATTTTACAAAATACTAACTTTTCGTACTCTCAAACAAGTTATCAAGAAAAATTAACTTTTGAATAAGTAATCTTTCAAAAAAAAAATTGTACTTTCACGTTCTACTCTAAACATAGGTACAAAATGATAAAGTCATGGAAATATAAAGAGATGAGTCATGTCATATTAATATCTACTATCATGACTAATTAACTAATTAAATGTGTTATCTCCTATACAAATTATCCATACATATGAGAAATAATTATTAAGGGTAGTTTATGAAGTATATTTTAATTTTTTATCAAATCAAAAGTAAATGAAGTTAACTAACGTTTGTAATATGTGTAAAAAAATTAGATATTTACTTATATATGAGTGTCGAAGAGTACTAATCCGTGATATGTATATTTTCTGTTGAGTTCTTTCCTGTAACAATAAGTGGCAGTGTCTCAATATATTTTGATTGGTTAGTGAGAGTGTTTTTTTCCACTCTAAATGAAACATCTTAATAATAGTAAAGAATATATGATTTTAGTTTTTTTAAGGGTAGTGTAGAAGTACATTTTACTTTCTTTTTTTTTATCAAATCAATAAAATAAAATGAAGTTAACTAATTTCTTTAATATGTGTGATATTAGATATTTTTGTTTATAGATGGGTTTAGAGGGAGTATGCTGTATGAAATTTAGAACCTGGAAATTATTAATTAAACCTGGAAAATTGATGGTTGCATAGGACTGCCAAAAAATCTGTTTTTTAATTAGTTTAGTTCATAATTGTGCTAAAAAATTGAATTTGTTTTAAAAAAAAAATTAAATTGAGTTGTTCCTAAACTAAAACGATAGAATCGAATTTAAGTTGTAGTTTATGAAATTGGAAAATATATTTTAAAGAATATTTATTAAAAATAATTCTAACAGTTGGATTCTATTCAGTTCACTTAAATTTTTATATAATTCAATTCTTGTATACTACTTTTACAATTTATTTTAATTCTATAGCAATTGAGTTTATTGCAACAATTTTGTTGACTTAGTGTTTAGAAAAACAAACAATTATTTCAATATAATCTATTGTAATAATTATTTCAATACAATCGATTGTAATAAAAATCATTTGTTGTTTGTAAGTTTGTTGAAAAATAATTTAAAATAATTAATCTTATTTGTATGAAAAAAAATAACTTTTACATTATATGTAAAATCATCTAAAAGTAGAAAAACACTGTTTGAATATAATTTCTAACAAGATTTTGCAACACAGATTATTTAAAAAAAAAAAAAAATCTTGAATACAAGCTAACTTACTCAAGCCTGTAACTTTATTCATAAACAGCTCAAACAAAAGTAAAATACGGCTGAAAGTAGAAAAACAAAATCTCAAACACACTGTACATGGGTTGATTACTTTATGAAATGCAAAATAATAATACTTAACAAGGCAGCATGAGATTGGGCATTATCCCCAATTTTGTACGGAAGATGTGTAGCTAATGATGAATATGAGTTGATAGATCCAGATCTCTTTAGCATTGACATTGATTAGAGAAATTATTAGATCGTATTTATGATTTTAATTAATTTGAATGTAATATATAATTATTTAATTAATATAATTTTAAAAATAAGTTAATTAATTAATTATATATTGAAATATGAATGATGTGATTGTAATAATTTTTGCATTGACATGGAATGAGATGTCATCGAGCAGTTGTATATTAGATGGAAAAGCATGTCCTGCTATAGCGTAGAAGCATCCTCTATTGGAATTTGCAAATGTCGTGAATATTATTATGACTTATGAGCTGCTACCGTCACCGCAAAACTCAAAATAATAATGTTACGCTAATGTTTTAGAAACCGTGACTTCACATGCATCACTTTTTTGAGTTCAAAGCTATAAATATAATTCTAAGGAATATTGTATTTGGGCTCCACGCGTACATTATTGTCATGGCAACAGATCATAACTTGTGACGAATTGAATATGCCCAAAGAAGCTTCCCTTTGGTTATTTTTTTATCGTATCCTAACGCGGACTCTGCAATACAATGTGACCGTTGAATCGGACTTGTATATAACTGTTGCAAAGGCTGAGAAACAGTTAATATATACTTATACATAGGTTTAGGTTGAAGATGGGGAACTACATATCTTGCACTGTGTCAACAGGAAGTAGAAAGCATTGGAGAGGCATAAAGGTGATATTCCCGAGTGGAGAGATTCAACAGTTGGAAGAAGGAGTTAAAGCAGCTGAACTTATGCTTGAGATGCCAAGCTTCTTTGTGGCCAACACTCGCTCTCTTAAGATTGGACGAAGGTTTTGTGCACTGAAAGCGGATCAAGAGCTCCATTCTGGCAACGTTTACGTCATGCTTCCCATCAAAAGGCTTAACTCTTTGGTTAAACCATCTGACATGGGACCCTTATTGCTCACTGCCAAAGTCAGAATTGTTCCACACACACAACCTCATCATGAGGACCCCAGGTTGAATCTAGATGACATTCAAGAGTTTTCCAGCCCCGACTTCATGCACACATTCTCAATCAGTAGGTCAAACAAGCCTTTGCTTGAGACAATAGCAGAATAACCCGTCTCCGTTTGCTCAACATCATCATCACTTATGCCTCATCTTTTCTTCTTCATCATCATTCACAATTGTATGTATTATCATTACTGTAACTAATTCAAGCATGCAGTACTAATAGCCTATTCTTATGTTCAATTGTTACATTTCATTTCAATTCTATTGTAGGAGATTCAGACCCAAATGTCAATTTCGTTTTTCTGTCTAGTATGGTAAATTTAGCTGCTACATGTATGTATCTTTTAACATTAATTGAATTGAAGAACTGATAAGTGTCAAAAAACAAATATAAACCTACATTATGTACCACGTATGGTAGATAATATTTTTCCTTAAACATGTGAATAACGGTTTTATCCTTGGTATGTGTGTATGGAAAAATACCTTTTAAAAAAATCCATTTCAAATGTATCTCTGTACCCCGAGGATTAGTTTTCGAAACTGAATCCAAAAATAGAAAAGCAAACATGAAGTTGTTACTTTTCTAGTCTATTTAATAATGGTTTTTATACCATTCAATGAACCGAGATCAACTCGATAAGACCTTATCCAGACTTTGACGCTACACAAACATGATAGATTAATAAGGCAGATTAACTTAATTTTATGATTAATTAAACTAAATTTGGATATTTCCTAATTAGGCTTATGGACCCTGAGCCCATGTCAAAGCCTATAAATAGAGAGGTAAGCGCACTGGTAAGGGTTGTTGAACCTTTAATACACCTGTACTTGCTCCTGACCTCTGTTTAAATATTGACTTGAGCATCAGAGTAACTTCTATGTCTTTATTAGCTAAAGGTTATACATGTACTTACTGACTTTAGTATCGGAGTGACTTCTAATGTCTTCAATAGGTAAGGTTGTTAAACATTTAATACACTTGTATTTGCTCCAACTTGACCTCTGATTAAATACTCACGTGAGCGTCAGAGTGACTTCTGATGTCTTCATTAGATAAGGGTTGTTGACTTTGCATTTATTGCACATATACTTGCTCCAACTAGACTTATGCTTAAATACTGACTTAAGTGTCAAAGTTACTTTTGCAGGTCCTCCTCTTGTCATACAACTGCTTAAGGAGAAGAAGAGCACACCTCAGACATATGCATCCCAAACTAGACCTCACCTCGACTAATATTGTTCTTAGAGAAGGAACATTAGCACCACCGTGGGACCCAGTAAAACTTTCCTGAGACCACATAGTTACCACTAGAAGACACATCGTCAAAGAAGCAAACCCAAACCAAATTGAGCACACCTCTTCCCTCATGGAAGGAATGTCAAAAGACATTAATGCCAGTACCATGATCGCTTAGCTCCGTGAAGAAATGGAGTGCATGAGGAGACGAGAAAAGAAGATCTCGACCCAGATATTTCACTCTATAAAATGAATGATCACACTAGAAATGAGAACCGAGAAGAGAAGATCTCAGTCAGAAAATTTCATTCTATAAAATGAATGATCCCACATTAGATCAAAAGATCTAGGTAAGGATATTTCATTCTAAAACAAATTATCACACCTGAGAAGAGAAGACCTCAACTTGGAAGTTTCATTCTAAAACGAATGATCCTACTTGAGATGAGAAGATCTTGGTCGGGATATTTCATTCTATAAAACAAATTATCTCACCCAAGATGAGAAGATCTCAGCCATGAAATTTCATTCTAAAATAAATTATCTCACCTAAGAAGAGAAGAATTTGGCTTGGAAGTTCCATTCTAAAACGAATGATTCCACCCGAGATTAGAAGATCTCAACCAAAATATTTCATTCTATAAAACAAATTATCTCACTCGAGATAAGAACCCGAAAAGAGAAGATATCGATGGGGATATTTCATTCTATAAAATGAATGATCCACTTAGATGAGAACTCAAGAGGGATATTTCATTCTAAAATGAATTATCTCACCCAATAAGAGAAGACCTTAGCCTAAAAGTTTCATCCTAAAACGAATGATCTCACCCGCAATGAGAATATCTGAGCTAGGAAGTTCCATTCTAAAACGAATGATCCCACCCGAGATGAGAAGATCTTGGGTAGGATATTTCATTCTAAAACAAATCATCCAACTCGAGAAGAGAAGATCTAGGCGGGGATATTTCATTCTATAAAACTAATGATCCCACCAGAGAAGATCTCGGTCGGGACATTTCATCCTATAAATGAACGATCTCACCTGAAAAAGAAGATCTCGTCTTGGACATTTCATTATAATAAAACGAATTATCCCACACGAATAACTATTGTTTAATCTCACTATCAACAACACCTGACCTCATCGCAATAAGTACCAATCAACTCAGTAAAAATTCTAATCCTAAAAACCACCTATTTTGCTTTTTCAAAACTCAGGTGTGGCTCGAGCCTGGGGCTAGTGCATGGGTGGAACATACATAATCTTCGTAAAATGAATAGGTCTAGGCAATCACGTTATTTCGGTCTTACCTCAAACAACCAAATCTTGATCATTTTGATTAAAAGCAGCAATGAAACCATACTTTCCACTAGCTAGGTAACCACGTTATTTTGGTTTTACATCGGACAACCAAGTTTAGGTGATCTCGGCCATCTTGATAGTGACGAAGCAATACTTGCCAAACATGAATCATACAAACTAATACATCTTTGTGGTTTACATATTTGATGATTAATATATGTCTATGAAGAATTAATTGGTGATTAGCCACATTTGGACTAGATTAGCAGTGTTGCTACTCTTTCCTACCCTAGAACCCTCAAATCCCAAGCTATCCATAGCGACATCTCCCGATACAAAAGGATATCAAATGAACTCAACAAAGATTCACCAACCTATGATCTTTAGTGCTTCTCGAAAGTAATAAGGCGAATAGATCTTGGAGAACAAGAACCCTTCAAAGCTAATGTAAGTTTCAGGCATCCGAACCCTCTATTTATAGAGGTTTATCCCAACTGGACCAACACTATGCCACATGTTGACCTTCTGAAGGACACAAGAATCAAGGTGATGCGCTCCTTAATGAAGATACTTTCCCAGTAGATATTATCTCTGTTTGGACAACCAACGAGTCTGGAGAATTCCATAATCATTCCGACATGACATCCTGAACCACATTAATGTATCATCTTAGGACAAGGACAAAAGACTCCATTTCAAGACTACGTCATCATTTGAGTTTGGGGGGCTTGTGTACTGGTGCACACTAGTAGAACCTACATCATCTTAGTATGACCTACATTACTTCAGTATGACCAGCATCATCTCGGTAATTGAACCTAGACCATCTCAGCCAATCTCAGTAAGAACTCTATTGTCCAACCATGAATCATACTACCTGTACCGAAGGTACCTCGATGGAGTTCGAGATGACCATGACTCAAACATCTACACCCACCAAATGAGTCTGACACATTTTGGGAAAAGGATGATAGATCGCATAGCATTTCGAAATGTAAGCACGAAGCATATAAATATTGGGTAGGTGGTACAAGTCACCCCACCTCCACGTTGGAAAAGGACATTTCAAACTGTACTGAAGAGAAAAAACCCACAATCCAAGGAGAACATATCGGACCTTACCCTTCACTCGTCCTACATACATAATTCTTGGAGTAGGAACATTGGCATTGTGCAACGGCTCAAAATAGAACATGACGTTCCATATTTGTAGGTGACCTCAGAGTCAACTCAATACCTAACTCTCAACACCACATTTAAGGTTCACACTATGGCTTGAACAACCTCAAATGAGCCTGAGATGCATGTGTATCGGCTATTGAACCGAGGTCATCTCGAAACCGAGGTCAACTCAAATGAGACCTCACCTAGACCTCGGCACTGCACGAACATGACAGATTAATAAGGTAGATTAGCTTAATCTCATTATTAATTTAACTAAAACCATTAACACGTCATTGGGTTTTTCCTAATTAGGGCCATGGAACCTAAGCCCATGCCAGACCAATAAATAGAGGCAAGCACACAAGTAAGGGTTATTGAACATTTAATGCACTTGTATTTGCTCCAACTTGACCTATGTTTAAATACTAATTTAAGGGTCGAAGTCACTTTTGATGTCTTCATTAGGTAAGGGTTGTTGAATATTTTACACACTTCTACTTGCTCCAACTTGACCTTTGTTTAAATACTAACTTGAGTGTTAGAGTGACTTCTGATGTCTTCATTAGGTAAGGATTGTTGACTCTGCATTTATTGCACCTATATTTGCTCCAACTAGACTTCTACCTAAATACTGACTTGAGCATCAAAGTGACTTTTGCAGGTTCTCCCCCCATTGTACAACTACTTAAGAAGAAGAAGAGCACACCTCAGACATACATATAGTCGTCAAAATGAGTTCAGATCTGTGGGTTGGCCCAACCCACCACGAGTCTACGTCAGGCTCAAAATTTAAAAATCAAACTTACTATACCGAATAAACGAGTTGGCTCACTTACAACTCAGCTCACCCAGGTTGACCTACCAACCCACCTAAATCTTATTTTCATTATTATATGAATATGATTTTTTTATTTTATTTTTAAGTTTTAAATTATTATGTTACTTATTTTATCTATATTTAATTAAAATATATTTTTTTAGTCTATTGGTATTTTTAAATAATATTTAACACATTGTAAATATAGATTTTTAGTAGAGAATATCATTTAAATAATTATTTTATTTTTAAACTCATAAAATTTAAAAAAAATGTTATCATAAGTTATTTAAATTTTAATGTTTTTAAAAATAGTCAAAGTTTTTTTTAAAAAATATTTTTATTAATTTTCAGTGAATTAGTGGATCTGTCCATTTAACATACCAACCTATAGTAACCGGACCAGACTCACTCTTTTAAACAAAAAAAAAATAATAAACCAAATTGGATCAGCCTATCTATTAAATGAATTAAGGTAAATCGAACTCAACTGATGATACTTGGCCCATATTGACTGCTACAGACATACACATCCAAAGCCTCACCTCGACTGATATTGTTGTTGGAGCAGTAACAATTTTAAATTATCAATGCCAAAATATTTTGCATGATCGAGTGATAGGCACTTCTTACTATCTATAAAGGAGTATACTTCCAAATGATTCTGTCAACAGCCTCAAGATTCAGCAAAGGAATTTGGAGAATATTGGCTGCATCCGCTCCGCTGACATTTCCATGAATGAGGTCAGACTTCCATTAATTATTATTTGGTCACCCATGGTTGGTTATAAACTCTAATTTATATCATCATATTTTCTCTCATATACTTATTTTCTCAAATAGTATACTTAAATTTAATCAATCTCAAATTATCTAACTGTTAATACTAAAAAAATTATATTTATACCCAAGGAGTGTAACTAAATTCATGCAGAATCTGAGTTCAATCCCTGGAGAAGTGTGACTAATTCCAAACTAAATGATTATTGTTAATGAAACAGAAAAATTATATTTGTAAATCTAACTTTTATATTGAATTTTAATACCATAAAAAATTATAGTTTTTTTACTGTATATAAAACTAAATTTAATTCACAGTATTTTTATAATCTATTCTTTAATTTCAGATGTAGCTTTTGAATTTAGTTTTATATGACAACAAAATCGTCTGTTTTCCCAATGATTATATTAAAGTGTTTGATTAGAAAAAATATTTTATTTTCATTTTCTGAAAAATATTTTCACTTTTAAGTTTTCAACATTTAGAAAATACATTTATTTTCACTTAATGTTTTTTATTTTCAAAAAATAATATTATTAAATTTAATTAATTTTAAAAATAATATGATAAAATATTTATATGTATAATTAAAATACATTTATATATAATTTTTATTATAATTATTATGTTATTAAATTTCATATAGTGTTAATTTTTTTAAACACTGAAAATAATTTTTTTATTATTATTTTTTAAAAATATTTTCTAAATTATAACAAAAAATATTTTCACTAGTATTTTCTGTTTTCTTTAAAAATAAAAATAGAAAACATTCAAAACAAGCACTCCCATTATATGTTTTATTCTATTCTTTCTAAGGAAATATATATTTTATGCCATTGTATAATGGTGATATTTCTTGTATATAAAATCCAAATTTAAAAATACCCGAAAACTTGCTGATAATACAAAATGTATGACCAAGTGCTCACAGTTTAAGAATTCAAAATTTTTTTTAAGGAAAAAATATTAATAAACAAAGTCTCCATATGACCTACGAGGAAATCTTAATGCTACAAAGTACACATGAAGACTATCTGATATTAATTATGATAAAAGGTTTACACTATTACCTAAACATAACTGATCTGAACTCAATGAGATAATACATAATTATGAAATTTACATTGCTATGTACAGAATGGTAGCAGGTAGTAAATCAAGTGCTATTTTCCCTATAAAATGAGTATCAAAATCCCTAACATCTTATCATCACATGAACTTGGTATCATCACATGCACCATGCTCCCAAGTTCTGGCCGGTTATAATCTAGTTTGGCAGATCATTTCAGCTACCTCACCCATGACGCTTGTCCCTCTAATTTCTAATAGGCGCAGTGCCAAGTCTTCTTCATTCAACTGTCTTAATCCATTGCTCATTCTCTTCAATATACCCACATCAAGTTCCTGGATCCACAGAGGCGTGCAACTCACTATCAAACTCATAACCCCCGACACATATGCACGCCAAGTTGCACAATCACAGCGAAGGTATACTTTTCCATCTAGCGCATTTGCCAGAAACTCTAAATGAATCTCAAGAACCTTTGGTCGTCGTTTTGATGCTGGTGATGAAGAGTCAATGCCCCAGGCAAATGTCCCGCTAAGTACTGCAAAATATGCAAGTGTATAACCCCTCAGCATAGCAACCACAACTCCAGAATCTCCCCCTTCCTGCTCTACCCCTTGGGCTGATAAAAACCAAGATGGTAGAGTTTCTGTAATTAAAGATTGAACCAAACCTGAACCACCAGATATCCAAAGAAACGAAGCCCCAAGAAGAGCTGCATGCTTAACACGTGTCATTGATGTAGCAAGAGAAACCTGTCCGTATCTCATTCCATACTTAGTCTTCTTTAGCTTCTCCACTTCTCCCTTGGGCAACCCACCATTTGCTATATCTCTAACTGAAAGCATTAAAAGAGATAAAATTTCTTCTGTTAAGAACATGACATCCCTAATAGACCTGTAAACCCTTAAGTAGAGAAACCCAGGAGCAACCGGAGTGATCCCTCCGCTGAAGTGAGAACCAAAGCCATGACCAAGGAGGGTGCCAACACCATCATTGTTATAAATGCAGGCAGAACCAAGCCCAAGGGTGGAGGTGAAGCAACTTCTTAAGAGCTGAACTACAGCATCCCTGCTGTGGTGGAAGACAGTTGCAGAAGCAGAGAATACAAAAAAGTCACTCCAACGCTTCACCTTCTGAGCCCACAAAGCACCTACAATGGGCATGCATGGCCAGGGGCAACCAGAAGAAAGAGCAATCAAGGATGGGCCAGCTAAAACAACAAAACGCTCACAAGATTTATCCAGTTTATATGTTATTGTGAGACTCAAAAAAGCCGCCAATGGCAAAGGAAGTGTAGCTGGAGCATTCCCATCTGAATACCACAGTTAAAAATGTAGTGTCAACTGATTGATTTAATAAAACTGATGCATATAAATAGAAAATGGAAACATGGTCTGCCAGAAACTCAAGATTGTTATGTCAATCATATAGCATGTAGGTAATTGGGAATTTATTCATCACCTACAAATTACTTCCAAAATAAATATGAATATGCAAAACTAGACTAGTTAGTTGGTCTATAAGGACAAAATGACAAATGCTGCAAGAATCACCCAGGAAAGGATAATTTGAACTTGCAAAGAGGGATTTATCTGAGGATTTATGTTTAATTAATATCTCCACAGATAAAGAAAGAAACTTAACAAACCTATAGCGAGGCTAGGGACATCAACCCCTGTGGCAGCTAGAATTTTCTTGATTTGTTGCTCAACAATAGATAAATTTGCAGCAGGGCTTGGCCAATCAGTTCCATTCATAAAAGCAGGCTTCCATATGCCCCGCGTTACTTCAGCTGATAAGTAGCTTACGATGGGACCCAAAGTTGCCGGAAGAAAATCAGCTAGATCTTTGAGACCTAAGAAAAAAAAAACAGACAACTTACTAAGCAAACAGCCTAAGAAAACATTTAAAAATAAGATTGGCAACCCAGTTAATGAACTCCCAAAACTTACATACTTTGCAAGATAGAATGCCTCTCTTTTTTTGCATACTAATCAATTTTAATTAGATAAGATAGAATGCCTTTTCTCTTTTTTTTTTTAACTTTCAAATCTTCTCTAACTAACTAACTCCTCCAACTAATTACAACAACTGTCCTAACTATCTTCCTAACTCCTAGCAAATACTGTATTTATTTCACTGACAAACGGACAAAGATAATCAAGTGAATGAGAAGACAATTACATGAGATTTTGGTAGTATAGATTTATTTTTATATAAATAAAAGAAACATTTATATTCAGTCCTTTCACTTTCTAAGTTCCAAAAATTACAGGTCATTTTCAATCTTCTGTCATCTTTTCACAGCTGACAGCTCTGACCCTGTCAACATCCCTGAATTTTCTTTCCAAATATTGTTTTATGATGGAACTATTTTGGTTTATTTATTTTGTTACTTGCTTTTTTAACAAGTCGAATGTTTAGTAAGCTCCAGCTTGGGAAGAAGTGATGAGAATCTTAGATATTATCTTATCTTAATTTTAAATAATAGTATGTAGGCATATTATTGTTGAGAATCTTAAATATTATCTTATCCTGATTTTAAATATAGTATGTAGGCATATTATCTTAGATATTATAAGAAACCATGTCTTCTATATTCATGTGTAATTTATGAAATAAGTTCATATAAACACTCATCTAGTGTGTATTTCAGACACACAATTTCAGTCTATTATTCCTCTATTTTTCTCTGACTTCAACAATTATCTTAAATATTATAGGAAAACCATATATTCTAGATTTATGCGTAATTTATGAAATAAGTCTATATAAACACTCATGTGGTGGATTGAAACACATGATTTTATTCCATTATTCCTCTTCTTCTCTAATTTTAACAATATCCATGAGTAAACAGAAAAAACCTGTAGCCAATTCACGAGGAGAGAGTCTTCCATGAGCACACGCAGTAAGAGCAGCATCAAGAACAAATGGAGTTGCTTCAAGGATGTCCCATGCAGGCACCTTGAGTTTCATCAAAACATCATCCAATGAAGAACCTGATGAATTGCTGCTTCCTGAAGTTGTAGGTGTCAATGACTGAGCACTTCGATTTATTTTCTTGCACATCATGCTTAGTAGCGCTTCAACAATCTGAGCAACTGGCCCTCCAGGTGCAAGGGTACTGCAGGTGGATGCAATACATTCTCGATGTTGCCGGTACCAAATGTTTAATTTTGGAAAGGAATCCATAAATAAGGGCTCTAGAGAAAAGGTTATCATTTTTGAAAATCTTCTACTGCTTACTCGATCTTTTGGTGATTTCCCAAAGGAAGCTAACATACAATTCCGAACCAATAAAAGGTACTCAGGACCTAATTGTGATCCTAATGCTGGAGTTGCTGCACCCCCCATCACATGTTCAACTGGCGGATGATTAAACCGCCACAATCTCAGCAGGAGAATAAATGCATTAGAGAATACTGCATGACAAGTGAGTTTTTCACCAGTTGCAGAAGTCCATGAGAAGTTAGGAACAGATGATCCAAACGCTTCACATATTGGCATTAACACAGCTGCAAGTAGTGGAACCTGAAAGAAGACAGTAAAATAACAGAATAAAATCAGGCAAAAAACTAAAAACAGTTATAGTTATTATTAAGGTCCACATTCACTAGATATGACCGATATAGTTCACATAAGGATTGGGCAATCTTCAGTTCTTTACCATGTGTTGAGAATCTTAGATATTATATTATCTTGATATTATATTATCTTGATATTATATTATCTTAATATTATTTAATCTTGATATTATATTATCTTGTTTTTAAATATAGTAGGTAAAAATAATATCTTTGAGATTATAGGGAATCATATCTTTTATACTTGTGCATAACCTATAAATAAAGTTATAAATAGATTCGTCCTGTGGTATTCATACATCCAGGTTCATTCCAATATTCTTCTCTATTTCTCTGATTTTAACACCATATAAGTCAGTTTTGTAGGGTTGACTTAGGTCCTAATCCCAAATTCTAAAATGGTATTGGAGCATATCATACATTTGTTATGGGGCTACCCGTATTTATATGAGTTTAACACCTATGTACATGCACTGACAATGTAAAAGAGTTTGACATTAACGTTTAATCAAAACCCTTAATTTATATGACTTTTAAAGCATTAATTTGTAAAACTTCCCATATATGGAGGGTTGCGATTAAATATCAGTGTAAAACTAATTTTTTAGAAGTGTATAAGTATTTTTTCTCTATTTATCTACACTCTAGATGTCTATTCCTGTTTCCTGGGCATCAGAGGCATTGCTATCAGGCCACCAACATTTTCCCAAGCTCTAGATATCTAGTCCTAGGTGAGAAGGGGCGTGCATCAACTAGATTTAATCGACGCAGCTCTTATAAGACTTGATAATCCTTACCTTACAAGCCATTTTTTGGGATTTGACTTGGGTGCCTTAGATCTATTTGCTATGATGATATTAAAGCCTATGCTAGTCTTCATAGATCGGTCATTGGACCAACCATATTCGTCTCCATTCTAGATGTCTATTCCTAGGCATGAGAGGGTATCACATTTGTGCATGCTCTAAAATGTCTAGTCTTGGATGTGAAGTGTGTTGAAATCCTACAACGACTAAAGATATGCTGATATGGTTAATGTAAGTCCTAATAATGCTTCGACAGTCCTATCTTACAACCTGGTTTTTTGAGGTTATGTCCTAAGCACAAATTTTAAGAGTTATAAATCATTCCCTTCTTAGGAAAGAAAAAAAAAATCAAAATTGCTTTCAATTGATAGAATCTTAAAATTGAACAATTTTCCTTGTATATATGTATTGGAGAGGGGTGTTCTCAGACACATTTTCCTTTTCATATTAGTTGTCCCATTTCTTTAGAGTAAAAAAGATTGCAGACCACTTGCTATGTTCATGTACAAGTCAGAATACACATTAAAAAACATACCGCACCATGTAGGGAGAATATCTGAACACTGTCTACAGATGAAATTCCAACCAGAAGGACATTCAAAAAAGGAGCATGGCTAATCAAATAGCTTTCTGTCCCAGAATATTTAGGAGGAACAGAAGGTGAAAGCATCTTTGTGATGAAATAAACGATGTGTTCCTGCAAACAATGATAATCATTATAATCATGAAAGTGAAAAACAAAATAGGGAAAAAGAAGGGAAGTAAACAAAAATGAAATATAAAGAACAAAGCAAAGAAAAGAAAGTAGCTTAGTGTGATTTTCTAATTGTGGAGAAAACCAAATGAAAATGGTGTTAGGATCACCTGCACATTCCAACCACGAGCTAAAGATGCCCCACAAAGAATGGTAGCAGCAGATATCTTTTCTTCATCCGAACCATTGATTGCAAATTCAAATATTTTCTCAATCTCTGCTAAGCTTCCATTACATCCACGAGCTTAAATTCAGTTGCATTACCACTAGTAAATATACAAAATAGAGCATCTGATATACCTGACTTCAGGAAACAGAAAGGTCTAACTGAAGCCCAGGTATTAAACAATACTGCAGCCAATTAGACAGCTATCACTTTCAAACACACATCCCTGCCTACTCTGACATTGGGTCCTATTTAATATCTATGCATTCATTTCTACTTTGCCTCAGAAATAAGTAATATTCTATTTTCTTTACCAAATGAAATAAGTTGCTTTATTCAAGATGCATGGGCTGGGAGTGATAAACCCATAGACTAGGTACTGCCCTGGCCGAATCAAGAAAAGACAATAAAAAACTTCTTAATAGTTAATAATACATCATTTTTTTATGACATAATATATTTTAAAGATTCAATTTTTTCATAAAAAATATCTATTATTAAATAGAAGAGAAATACAGATATAGAAGCAGCAGTATAAGGAATCCTCCTCTCAACTATCACAAAAAAAGAAAAAAGAAAAGGAAACCATACAAGCACCTGCTCAAAAGAGCACTCCTCTAATCCTATTCCTCTGAATGTGCAACAAAGAAACCATCTTTTGAAAGAAATGCACGTGGAGTCATTGATATAAATTCACAAGTAAACAAAGAAAAGAATCTTACTTTTACACTAAACCAAATATAGAGGACAACAAGAATACACCTATTTATGAATGCTTGTGTTTTAAGATGTAAATGCACATTGATGGTGATAATATTTTTTAAGGGGTTGATTCAATGTCCATCTCAACCCCATTTTAGTTCAGTATGAATAGACAAGAAACAGTGAAGATTTCCCCTTAAGTACAATACAACATGATTATCATAGTGAAACTGAAAAGGAAAAAAAAAAAGTTAAATAGAAACTCTCACAGAGCAGATGTAATGTATGAGTGCAGAAATGATATACGAAGGTAGCAGCATACCTAGAAGCAGGAGTTGCAACTAAGACATTAACCAATGGAGGAGTTAGTGGTGATCCCTTCATCAATGATGACCAGCTAGGTAAATGGTTAGGAATACTATGAGGCAGCTGATTGAAAGGTGCACTCACATAACCAGGCCAGAAATATGCTGAGGTATCTAGCAGATGTCTTGCAATACAAGCCTCAACAATCAAATGCCTTAAGTTACCAGCTGCAAGAAAACACAATGCGATGAAGTGTCAGTCTCAAACCAAAGAGGTATAATCAGGGGCCAAAGACAAACACAAAATACCCTTATGACACGACCACATATGAGAACAAAATAAGCAGAAAACTAGACCATTGACAACAAAATATGATTAAATCCATAGGACTAAGCTTAATTGGAAAAGAAAAACTATTGATGTTTACAATAACAAGTATGATAGAGATAGACAGAAGGGGAGTGGTGTTCCCCTGAAATTCGTTTAGGAAAAATTAACAGGACAAATAAAAGCATACTCGTATTATAAACCATATTGCCTGTTAGTACTCAGAAGTAGGCCTACATTTTCTTTTTTTACCATGAAATTTCCTTATAATTTTAGTTATAACTGTATAAAGAGACAATTGGACGCGATGTGTCTTTAATTGTTCTTCAAACTGTCCATTTATTTGTGTTTTATTTTAGGACCAGCAACTGTGAGTTCTTTCTATAACAAAACAGCATTAGAGATTTGTATTATAAAACTATTACTTACAACAGTTCGTGGGCAAGTCATTCACATTTGTATAGTCCAAATATGCACTATGTCCTGATACGAATAAAGTAGCCTTAGCGGCAGCCTGATTGGCTCCCCAAATAACAGATTGAGGTGGACTGAGTAAATCCTCATAATCACCCAATAGCTGTAAGCTGGTAACCAATTCCCCACGAAGCTCTCCCAAAGCCTGTTTGTTCATCCTTTGATTTGTAGGGCTACGCTCAACTTCTTCAATAAGTTCCCCTTCCTCTTCTTCAATAAGGTTAGCAACTACAAGGGTTGTAATGCACAATAACATACTCAAGCAGGTATCAAGTCGAGGCACAGGACCCTCACTTGGATCCCTCTCCTAAAAAGGGGGGGAAAGATGTATGTGTTAAAACAAGTGAATAGAGTACAACAGCATCCAAAATCAGAGCCACTGGGTGGATTTAGTAAAGAACCAGTAAACCAGACAAATGTAAACCAACCAACAAAATAAAAAATAGAATGGATATGCTGCAATGTAATCTTACACAAGCATTTAGTTTTTATGTCTCTCTCACACTCGCACAACGGGGGGGGGGGGGGGGGTTCCGAAAATACGAAATCACTAGTCAGCATTAGCTTCCAGGAATTACCCTTTTCCCACATTAAAAAAAAAAAAAAAGAAGAAGAAAAAATCACCAGGTACTACAAATTCTAGCTGATAAATTATCCTTTGATGAGTTCTTACCCGTTGAACTAGCCGTAGTGCCGCAATCCATAAACCTAAAAAGGCACTGTGCCATGCAGTACCATTGACTGCTTGCAAAGCCTTAACCAACCCTGCAATGAGCCGACAATCAATTGAAGCAAGCAACGCAATAATGCAAGAAAAAGCAAGTGTTTATGAAGGTGATGTATAGAGTTAAATTCAGGAAGTAAGAATTAAGAGGAAGAACTTTATGCAAACCAGTAAGAACTTGGACAGCACTAGCCTCTGCGACGTGATTACCATCCATGGCATCCTCAAGGATAAGATCGATGGGAAGCCAAAGAGAAGAGCAACTATGATGACGAGATTGAAGGTGGGGCATGAAAGCATTGAGTTGCAGCGTAGGGGTGGATTTCCAATCGGAAGAGATCCCAGCAGTGGAGTTAAAATCGAAAGGCAAAAGGGAGTCGGGAGTGAGATTGGGGAGGGTCCGCAAGACGACGGAGTTAGCGGCAAGGCGGTGCAGTTGGTGAAGAAAAGGTGCCCAATGCATTGGCCTAGAAGAGAAAGAGAAAGAGAAAAAGAAAATGGAAAAGGGAAAAGGGAGAAAAGGGGAAATGGGAAAAGAAAAAAGGAAAAAGAATTACGAGTTGCGTTGAAGCAAGGAGAGGAGGCGTGAGGTGAGTTTGTGGTGAAGAAAGCGAGAAATGAGCTGGATAGAGAGGGCAGTGTTATTGCGGAGCAAGGGGGAGTCGAGGAGAGGGTCGTCGTGGAAGGAAGCTTGGAGGAGGTGGGAGACGAGAGAGAAGAGGAAGTGGACGAGAATGACGCCGGGAGGGGGAGGAGTGTGGGAGGGGATGGAGAAGAGGTGGTGGTGGTGTTGGTGGATGGTGGCCATGACCTTGTTGTAGTTTGGGAAATGGATGTTTGATGAGAGGGAGAAGGCGTGGCGGTTGAGGATGTGGAGGAATATGGTGTATGCAGCAGGGTGGAGGTGGCGATTTGGGAGTACTCTTGTTGAGAGGAGGGAAATAGCCAGCAGTGGAGGTACCATTCTAACCGCCATCGCCTTCTCCAGGAACTTCCATGTTATTGGGATGTTATTCTCCCAACATATGTGTTCCACTAGCCTCTCTGCCAGTTCTATCGATGGCAGGCTTATCCCCGCCCCGTTCAGCTCCCTGCTCACCTGTATCGACCACACCAACGTGTCCGTCTTCTTCTCCTGCGCCCACTTCGTTACTTCCATTACTCCCTCCCATACCTCTTCCATCTCTCTCCCCTTTCCCCTTTCCCCTTTCCCCTTTTCCCTTTTCAATATCGGTGGCTGCCTATTCAACTCTCTCTCTCTCTCTCTCTCTCTCTCTCTCTTCTTCATTAATTAAATCATTTACTAATTCCCACTTCTTCTTCTTCTTTTTTTATTTTTTTTAATTCAAAACATGGGTTATACGGAACCGAGTCAGATCATGCACAAAACATCTTCACTCGTTTATTGTCTAACCCATAGTAATAATAATCTCACACTCAACCCCTACAATAACCCTACTCTCCAACTTTCTTACATACTTTTCTTTCCTCATTTCTTCCCATCATCATCTTAACTTTTATACATTAATTAAATTTATTAATCCTCGAGGAACATTTCCAAGATATTTTATTTTAAGGGTTCATAACATAAAAAGTATTCCAATCGCATGTTTAGTCAAACAGTATCAGTTCGATTAATAATTACTTTTATTTATAGTAACAACTCACAAATGTGAATTTCTAAACTCTCACTATTACTTTAAATAAATGGATATAAATTACTACATTAATAAATTTTAAATGGATAAATTTAAAGTTCTTTTCACGTGTACCAAAAAAGTATAATAATCTGTAATCAAATTTAGATCACAGTTTAATATGCGTTAAAATATATGATCGTTACATTCGTGATAGAGGTGTTGTATATGATCGTTACTTTTGTGATTGTGATCAAGGTTATGTATGAAAGTGTATCTGTGTGATGTTTATATTACTTTATTTAATATTTTTTTAAAATAATATATTGTAATACTTTTAAATAGTAGTTACTCTTATATAAATTAATCAAATTTAAAAATTATTTTATTCATAAAGAATTAAGGATTGATCTTATAAAATAAATGAGTGGAGCTTATATAATATTATTAATTATGTTAGGCGAATTTTCACGATTATATACATATTATATTTTATATATCTATATATATATATATACTATTAATAAAGAGAATTTTTTTTTTATGCTTACTCTTCAAAATACTTGTTTTATCCTTATTAAAAAACACTATTTTATTAAAAGAGATATTTAAACTCATAACCTATTTTTCTCCCATTTTTTTTATATGAACTTTGCTATTAGATCAACCTTATAACTTTATCAATCTTATACGTATAATCAATAATCTATAATATTATATTATCTATTTATACTATTAATAAAATAAATTTTCCATGTTCTTTCCTTCCCCCATTTCCCATATATAGATTTTGTCATTAGATACACCTTATAACTTTAAGAAAAAAACTTCGTTAAAATATTATATCCAACATATATAAAATGTGGACACATACAATTATCTATAATGTGAATGCACAGGCGCAACAATGTATGTGTTTTCGCTAGTTTATATAATATTGAGTGAATTTTTTTAAACTTACAAAAAAAAAAGTTATTTTAACATAACCATTGTTGGAGATATAAGGTGACCTAATGAGTTAAAAAAAGAAGTGATGAAGAAAGGTCTCACACATATTATTAATAAAAATTAACATTACTAATAACACTAATATTTTACCTATAAAAAAACATAATAATCATTTATTGTAATTTTTAAATGGTGGGAAATTTTTTTAAAAAAAAACTAAAAATAGCTTACCTTTAGGGATGGAAAAACGAGGCGGTGTTAGCGGGCTGGTCTGCCAACCCACCTTTATTTTGGCAAGGCGCTAGTGTTTTCACCCAATCGACCCATTTTTGCTTGCCTCGTCTAGCCTGTCAATTTGGCAGGCCAAAGGAGCAGGGTGGGTCCATGTGCAACCTATCAATATTTTATTTTATTTTTAAAAAATTTTAATATTTATATAAATTAATAAAATAATAACTAAAATATAAAATAAATTATTAAGTAGAATTTATAAAGATGACTTTCTTAAGCAGATAAAATAAATGTTGCCATGAATTTATTTGTTAGTTATTTGCATAAAAGCATAATATTGTCAAAAAAATAAAACTAATTATGCAAGGTTTACTTTTGTGATTTTTCTATTTATTTTTGTAAAATCATGACTTTTTGAGAAAATAAAAATTTATTTTTAAAATAAAAGTTTCTATCTTTTTTAAAAGATAACAAAAAAAAAACAATTTTTCAAAATTTTGGTGGCCAACTCGCTAGCCCATCAGCCCTCCCTAATTATAATGAGCCAAATAGTCCTAACCCATTTTTTACAAGTCAAAGGCGAGGCAAATCAAAATGAGTGGGGATTGACCCATTTTGTCACCCCTACATATTTTGATAAGCTACTTTGAGCAACTTCTCAAAATTACCCGAAAGCAAAATTTCAAATAAGCCATGGATGTGTGTAACGCAAACTTCAGACTAAATTGTCCCTACCAAAAATAAGGGGTTTAAGCATTTTCTCTTCATTCAAGTCTTTTAGGGTTTGTGGCATCTCTTTAGTTCTCCAGTTTGTGTCTTTTTGTGATTCTTTTCAAACTTCCTTTGTGGTTACCATTTACTTCATGATTTGCTATTTTTTTGTGTTGTTCATAACGAGTCACTCTATTTTATGCTGGTGAGATTTTATTTATGTTTTTTTTTTATTTTGTGAGGTTTTGAAAGTGAAATTGGAAATTTGAGAATTAAGGATGTTTGCTTTTTGTTTCTCCCTTTGAATTTGTATTTTATGTTATAAGATTGAAAGAACATTTGAGAATTAGAAATGCATTTTTGGCAAAAAACATTTGGAAATTTTGGGATTAATGAATGTTGTGTTGTGTTTATCTTCTTAAACTTGAAATTTTGGGGATAGGATTGACAATAAGTTACCATCTAAACCCTTGGATAATAGATCCATGACTACATTAGTTGTAACTTGTTATCTAAATTTATTTAATAAGTTTTATGTATCCTGATCACTCATAGTTTTATTTAATAAGTATAAGAATACATTAGTTCAATAACTTAAAGGTTAAAACGATTGTGTTTGGTATTGGTTTACTCTCCCATATAGGATATACAATTCTTCAAAACAAATTATTTCACTATGTAAAAGGTATACAAATTTCGCTCAATATATATAAATTCACTAAGCGATAGATATTCTAATTTAGCTCAATAGTAGGTTAACTAGAAGTTGTTAAGCACTCAAGTTGAGCGTATATGAATTGGTTGTTGTAGATCTTAAAAAGATTGACTATTTACAATGAAGTTCATTGTATGTGTGTTTGTTAATTAACTTGTCTTTCTTTTTCACCTTTCACCTTCTTCTTTTTATCTCCGTATATAAGCTCTGATTTTATAGGCAATAGGACTTTGTAACCGTTGAGATATTTAATTAGTTGAGTTGTGGCTTTCTTGTAAGAAGATTTTTCATCAAATCCACTGAGTGCTCAAATTGAGATATTATTCAAGTGATTTTGTCATCTTTGACATTTTTTCATCTTTAACATTTTTTTTTGTTTTGACCAGCTCCATTAATTAAGCTGACATTGGATACATTGGTCAAAGATATGAACGTTGTAATAAAATCTCATTGTCTTAATAATTTTAATGTTCTTCGAATAATGAGTTTTGATCATCCATCAGACTGTTATACTGTTTCATGTTTCTTTTGTTATGTAGATCTTTAGTCTGATACACAAGACCTTTTATCTAACATAAGACACTTTTTAGGTCTAAATTGGCATAGGCTTTCAAACACTTAGAGTTAGATGCTCTCTTAGGCTTAATAGTTTCTAATGTCTTCGTAATTGACTAAGACGTGTTGATGACTTCATGTGACACAGTGGTTATTGTAACATCCAAAACCAAAATTTAAAATACAAATATTTGAATAATCATTCAGTTAAAAAAATATTTTGTTGTAAAAAAAATATTAAAATAAAGATTCATTGCAATTTAAAAGATTAAAAATCTATTATTATGATATGACTATTATAATCTAAATAAAATACTTGTTATATTTGAATTGGTGATGCTTAACTATGATATATGTATTTATCATATTATATATATATATATATATATATATATATTAATTATATACAAAATATATTTAATATGAAAATATAATGTAGAATTTAGATACGATAGTCTTATATTTTATTTAGTCTTATATATCATATGTAATATAATGAATGAAAAATAAGATAAAATAATATATTATATTTCGTTAGATAAAATTAAAAGATTAAATTGTTATGATTTTTAAATAAAAACTTAAATTAGGTGAAGATAATGTTATTTTTAAAATAATAGTAAAATAAAATAAAATAGTATTTAGCTATGCCATAACAAATTGAACCCCGAGTGTGTACGTGAGGTATCTTTGAAGTTTGGAATTAAAATCTTTAGGTGTTCAAAGCTTATGGTAAAGTTCGTGTTAATTAATTTTGAATTAGCCATATTGATTGAATTCAACACGCGGCTGGTGTTACGTATTGTATAAATGTTATTATGCTCTTAATTGATGTTTATAAATGAAGTGTGTCATTCTGATTATGTCATTTTAATATCATTGCATAATACACTTTTAATCGATAGGTTTGGACTATATTAAAGGTAATTAATGCAGTATTTGAATTTATTTTAAATATTTGTATGAATTTTATATGTTTTATATACCTCCATCTGGGACACGGAAGAGATTCTGGATACCTTCATAATAACATGGAAAAAGCAATATGATGTCATAGTATTGAATATGAGCTCATAAACCTTTTGATGAATCAATTGAAAATTTGGTTTTTGGAATCCAAGAGTGAGAGTGAGTGATTATGAGTATCACTATATTATGTGTATTTGCATGAGGATGTTAAATGAAACTATTTTTATCGTGTTTGTTATTGTTGATAGAAATTTTTTTATTAAATTATAATTTATGTATAAAAAATATTTTTTATTATTGCGGATACCATTGTTGTTTTTTGGATTCAGTGTCGACTGAGAACAATGCTAATGTGTAAACTCCTTTTTGAATCCGTTTTATTCACTAGAATTCCTATGTCATGAAAAGTGTTGTTTTCAAAGTCAGAAGTTGTGGAGGCTAAAGAGGCGTTAAAACTTAGTCCATAACTTGGATCTTTTTTATTTAGAAAGAATATTTTTATTATTTCAATTATCTTTTAAAGTCGTTTTAGAGATATCTTCATTTAAGAATTAAATTTTGTAAAGACCCTTATTTTATTCACCTTATTTTAATATAGGAGATATTTTTGACTTATTATTTTAAAAGTTTGTTTATTTTCAATAATTCTTTACTTATTGTGCTATGGACTGCTATTGTAACGAAGAATGTTACATTATGGTATAAGAGCAGCTTCAATAATTCCTTTGGATGTAGGATTCGTACTCTAAAACTACCGGATCCACCCAGGAATAATTTGCAGTCGGGACCACCTCAACATCAACCTTGATAGCTAAGGGCTTCGCAGCCGAACTCAATCCTATCAGCTCCCTACTAGAGACCTCTGCGCTACTTAGTATTCCTATTAGAATTCCACCAATCAGCGACCTTGGCTCCAACTCAGCACTTCACCTGCACCAATGGGCGACCTGGGACTCATCTCGGTAGGAAACCACTTAAGACTCACATTTCGGTCATACGTCTTCATGCGATCCTTGGGGGCCTGTGCCTCGGAGGCCTATGTAAAGGTCACCCCCCGCAGGACTAGAGCACAAGGAGGAACATCCACCTCAGACCAATAAGACCTTCTCGGATCCCGTTCCGATCCGAGCACTCTCATATTGTTCTTGAGTCAGGAGCAGTATGTATGCTCTTCAATTCTCCTAAAATGTATTTTCTTTTCCAATGCCTCTTCCATGGCTATATGGATTGTACCACATTTTTGTTGACAGACATCTAACTCACTTTGTCATGCGTCTCTCATATTGTTATGGACAAACTCCTGATGTCTCTTCAAGTACGTCTCTCCCACCTTTGTTGGGTGTTTAGAAATAGATATTGTTTGTTGACACTAAGGTAGAGTTAAAAAACATCTTATATTAGACTGGGAAGTCTTATTCTTATATACCTATACGAATCTTTATTGTAATGACAATATAAGAAACATTTGATGGTATAACATTCTAATGAGTAACAAAATTTTCCTATTTGATATAAAAAAAATGACCAGAATATGAATATATAACAGTATTCTATATATCCTTATTTTATAATAAATATATTTTTTAAACATGTTATTAATTACAATGAAATTATTTATTTTCTTATTTTTTTTTCCAATATATAATTTATTTTCTTCAATTATTTATTTTCTTCAATTATTTATTTTAAAAAAATCATATGCAAAATCATATTTATATATATACATAAGTCATACTTATAATATTATATACTTCGATTTCATATAAATAGACATGGAAGATTTTATTTATATACAAATCTTTCTTTTACTTTTTTTTTTCTACTACGATATTTACATGACCGGTGGAAATATGTTTAATAACAAATTTGTATAGTTAGTAAGCAGAAGATAAAAAGTGACAACTATTAGTCCCTCAATTACTATCGGTTCTTCTTGTTAGTTATAAAACACACCCAAAGTAGAGACGTCAATCCCTCTAAATATAACCGATTTTTCAATTTTGGGAAGGTGATTGAAATTACTGCTGAGAAAGGGTTTGGGAAGTTGGGCGCATTCATATTTTTTAGTTTGCATTTTAAAAAGAAAACAAGAAAATAAAGGAGTGAAAACAATTATCAAATAAATAATTTAAATAATAACAATTTAAATAATATATATATGTATATATTTAATTTTTTTAAAATAATCATATTTTTTTCTTCTTAGAGAATTTTGAATTATTTTTTAGTGATTAGTTAGGATAAATGAATTTCTTTATGATGATTTTTTAAATAATACAAGTATATTTCACCTTAAATATCTATTCATTTAAATCTTTAAGGTCAAACTTCCAATTACAAATTAATTCAAACCTTTATTTAAGAATTAAAACTTTTATCATAATTTTTTTATATATATTTATATATGAAATAAAAATAACCATTAAATTTAAAATAAAATAGTTAATTAATAATTTAAAATAACTAATTTAATAAATCAAATAAAATTACAAACAACAATTAAATAATTATAATTAAATGTGACACAAAATAATAACCAAGACAATATTAGAGAGACTTTACTAGATAAGTATTATTAAAAGTAACATAAAATAAACAAGTATAATAATTAAAAGTGATAAATATCTTATTCCCTAAATTCGAGCAATACAAGAATTAATTTTTTTTTACATAGTAATATACTCAACTGTACTCACTCTCAACTTCTTTCTCTTTACAATCTTCCCTTCGTTTTAACCTCCTTTATTTTCAATCTTCCTTCCGTTTTAACCTCCCTTTTAGCTTTTTACAATTCCAGCCTATTTATAGATTAAGCTACATAATTACTACTATTTTAATTTGCATTTATAGTTACATGACTTAGTTTCTTTTCCTTAGATATAGATAAATGTAGTTGATAAAAGTTCAGACTTATCATTTGTTTATTTTTCCTCTGGTTTTAAGAACATAATACATTTACATTTACCTTTATTTATATTTAGAAGCTTAAAATAAAATTTGGAATTTTGGGTAACTCCTTTTTTTTTGTTTGTTTTTTTACCTTGCTGTAAATATTTAATTTTAACATGCATATATTTAAAATGATGTAGAGCAAAATAAAAATTATAATTTATACATATATATATATATATATATTTATTGAAGAGTTTAATAATATATATTTTTTTACATATATATGTTAAAATTTTAAAATAAATTATAAATTCATTCCTATTATTTTACTTATACCATATATTCTAAATTAAATATTTACATTTAATAATATAATATTGTACTAAGAGTTTAAAATTAGGATATTTGTTTATTTTAAAATATTGTAGCTGATATTTAAAATAGAATAATTATTTTATAATTATATATTTATTTAGATTTTTTAATATATTAATTTAAAAATATAATTAAATAGTTTATTAAAAATTTGAAATATTACAATAAATATATATATATATATATATATATATATATATATATATATATATATATGAATGAAAATATAATGATTGAGATTAATTATTTATTACTATTTTTAGATTTTAAAAAAATAATTTTGAAAATGAAAAATGAGTTTGTTATAACTAAGTAAGTGGATTTCCTTCCTTTCATTCATATATATATATATATGTTCAAATATTGCTTAAACTTATGTTTCCGCTCATACAATTTTTTTTATTTAACTTAAAAGTTATCTTTTTAAATTATTAAACAAGTTTGATTATAATAATTTATACAAGCAAAATTTATAAAAACTCATTTGCCTGAATAGTATTTTTAAATTGCTTAATTTAACAACCAAATAAAAGATAGTAATGTATTGAAGTGACTTACAGTTAAAGAAAATTGGCTTTGGTACAATCATATTGAACTCAAATAGTAGTATTAGGGCTGGGGGAAGTAAAACAAAATTTTACGATGCATGCGGTGGAACGATCGCGGGATCTGGCGGTCTCGACTCGCCAATTATGAATTATCTTGTCCCAGTTAATCCATACACCTTTTTATGTTAAAATATTGAACAATGCTGGTGGACCAACTTTTGCCTCGGTTTTTCTGTCTACATTACATTACATTACATTATTTATCACTATTTTCAGCACCTCTAATCTTATGATACACCGCATGGATCTTTAACCAATATTATAATTTAAAATTATAATGAATTTTGATGATTAGATAAATAATTGAAAGAAAACAAAAAAGGAGCTTAGTTGATTGATGCGTCACTCTTTTTAATTTTTAAGATGATTGATCATAAAAAAGAATAGTTTATGATTTGACAGGAGAAAAAGAAGAAAGAGACTTATATTTGTGTCTTGAGATAGAGTTGAGAAGCATGAGCATTGAGCATTGAGCATTGAGCATTGAAACATTGTTGGATATGGAAAGCTGTAGAGAGATGAGTAAGGAGGTGGCAGCACCACTGCTAACAAAGAGTGGTGAAGAAGAGAGTAATGGAGTAGAGGCAGCGGCATCATCTGAGAGTACATTTTGCCAAGAGTTAAAGAGGTTAAGCTCCATGGCGGCTCCAATGGTGGCTGTCACGGTGTCTCAGTACCTTCTACAAGTTGTCTCCCTCATGATGGTCGGACATCTTGGAATACTTGTCTCTTTCTCTGGGGTTGCTATTGCTACCTCTTTTGCTGAAGTTACCGGCTTCAGTGTCCTTGTAATCACGCCTCTTCTTTCTCTCTCTCTCTCTCTCTCTCTCTCTTATTCACAACACCCTTTCTTTCTTTTTTTAAACTTTAATTTCAATACAGTGCTGTTTAATTAGTTTATGTGTATGAAATCTTCTAAACCCACTTTTTTTTTTGTAAACTATAATAGGAAAAGTATTTTCTGATTCTTGGGAGATGGTATTTGATCCAGTTAATTAGTAGTGCATCCTAATCCTATTGGGTATCTGTGTTTGATAAGTGCAAAGTAGTTGATAACCTTTGTTTGGAGTTTGGACACTGGATCTGGACCAGTTGAAAGATTGTATTTTAGTCCATAATAATAACTATCACTGTCCTTACAGAGTTTGTAGTGTACTAATCTTAGATGAGTGTGTGTGTTGCAGTTGGGTATGTCGGGTGCATTGGAAACTTTATGTGGGCAAAGCTACGGTGCGAAGGAGTATACAAAGTTTGGAAACTACACTTGGTGTGCCGTGGTGACTCTGCTATTGGTTTGTCTCCCGATATCTCTGGTGTGGATATTCACCGATAAAATACTCATGCTGTTCAGTCAAGATCCTGAAATTTCTCATGCTGCTCGCGAGTACTGCATATACCTCATTCCGGGGCTATTTGGCTATTCTGTTCTTCAATCTCTCACTCGCTACTTCCAGACTCAGAGTATGATCTTTCCCATGGTTTTCAGCTCAATTACCGCACTGTGTTTGCATGTTCCTATCTGTTGGGTTCTGGTTTTTAAGTTGGGCCTAGGACACGTTGGAGCTGCATTAGCTATTGGACTTTCTTATTGGTTGAACGTGGCTTGGCTTGCAATTTATATGAACTACTCTCCAGCTTGTCAAAAAACCATGATTGTGTTTTCTAGTAATGCTTTACTTAGCATTCCAGAGTTCTTGAAATTAGCTGTTCCTTCTGGACTCATGTTTTGGTAAATACGTTTGCATCTCCCCCCAACATTGCTGCTTCTATTTTTAATTTTTTATTCTCCTAATTACATTTTCACATGTAGTTTTGAATGGTGGTCCTTTGAAGTGCTTACTTTACTCGCGGGGCTTTTGCCTAATCCTCAACTTGAAACTGCAGTTCTGTCAGTGTGGTGAGTGAACTCACTTTCTATTCCATTATTACCGAAACAAACCGTGTTATATCACTTTCTGACTTTTATCATTATCGTATGTACGCTTTGCAGCCTTAACACAACAACGTTGCACTACTTTATTCCTTACGCCGTGGGGGCTTCTGCCAGGTATGGTATTTAGGAGTGATGATAAATGTATATATATGGTTAACCTCCTCTCATGTTTCTTTCCTTTTATCACATCATCATGTTTCATTTTTCTTTTGTTATGCTAGGTCCTTTTGTTTTCTTGTAGGATTATTATTTAGGAGGACTGTACCATGTATTCCATAATTTGATTTTTTTTTTTAAAATCAATCAGATTACAAATTTTATTTTTATAATTTTTTATAAATTAAAATAAATTTTATTTATTTATTTATACATAAATCCTTAAAACAGTTACTTTAATCTATATATTTTTAAAATAGTAAAATAATTTTTTTAAAAAATTTATGCATAAATACATAAATAAAACTTATTTTAATTTATAAAGAAGATAAAAATAAATTTTGTAATTTGATTGATTAAAAAACAGAGAATAGCAATATCTATTAAATTATGAAAGAGTTAGTAGAAATTTGCCTTATTGTTACACTTGATTTAATTGGAATTAAATACTATATACGTTGCAGTACTCGGGTTTCAAATGAATTAGGGGCAGGAAATTCAAAGACAGCTAAAGGTGCTGTTCGTGTGGTGGTGATTCTTGGGGTTGTAGAGGCAGTTATTGTGAGCACTGTCTTCATTAGCTGCAGACATATATTAGGATACGCATATAGCAATAATAAGGAAGTTGTGGATTACGTTGCAAACATGGCTCCTCTCCTTTGCGTGTCTGTTACTGCTGATAGTCTAATTGGAGCACTTTCAGGTGTGTAGGTGAATTAAGCTTCACAAATATTGTATAATAAAAATAACATAGCAAGTGCATGCAGGGATTGCGAGAGGGGGAGGATTTCAGGAAATAGGGGCTTATGTGAACCTGGGAGCGTATTATCTTGTGGGAATTCCTGTGGGTTTGTTTTTGGGTTTTCATCTCCAACTCAAAGCCAAGGGGCTTTGGATGGGAACTCTATCTGGCTCTGTCACTCAAGTAATTATTCTTGCTATTGTAACAGCACTAACAGATTGGGAAAAAGAGGTTCGCTTCACTCTTCTTATATTACCCATCCTTAATTCATTTGCATGTCCAATTAAATAAAACATAAATGACTCTATTGCAGGCAGCTAAAGCTAGGGAGAGAATAGTTGAGAACTCCATTAAAACTCACATTGCATTCGTATGAAGTTTAAGAAAACTCAACAAAAAGATTCAAGTGCTGAGTGGTGACATGGGCAGTGGAGAGATGAGCCATACATAGAGGTTTCTTTGTGGCATTTTTTTATGTTTTCCTGCTGTTTCTATTTGTGTGAGAGATTTAATTACGTTAACCAGACAAGTAACTTGGTGTGAATATGTGATCGGATTTTTGTACTGTAGTGTTATGTGTAATTACATGGATGGGAATGGCTCAATCAATTTCCTCTAATTATTTGTTTTCACCAGGTGAAGTTCCTGGCAGGACCAAAGGTATGTCAAGTTGACATGTGCAGAAAAGCACAATCCCCTTATCAATTTATATAATAATAGTAAATAATTTGTTAAGGAGGTGATGGGTGGGAATGGGATGAGAGATGTGAGTGTGACTGGAGCACGTGTGGTGGATATTTTAAAAACAATTATGTTGAGGCTGATGAACATGAGACTATTGGAGAAAACCAAAGGTATGTCACATTTCCAGCATCACTGAAATTATATATTTTCGGTAATAAAAAAAAATCCAACAATGCTCAATTAATACATGTGTTCGTGACTGACGAGGCACATTGTAGATTGAATGTTATATTGTTTTTTACTTTTGATTTCTCAACTCCTATTTTTTTTTTTTTTAAAGCTAAACATGTATTCAATGAGGAAACAAATTATTTCTTAGAGTACAAAATAGATTGTTTACTTCTCCATATTCTGTCGGAGCATATCACAAACTATTCACCTATTTCATATTTAGCAAACATAATCTAAAATTGGTATATCAATCCGAAAACCCGCACCCTATAACTTTAACAAGCATAATCTGAAATTTCTCAGCTTCTATAACTTTATATATTTCAAATGTGCAATGTATTGCACATTCATTAATATAAAATACCACGAGGCACGCGCATCATCTTCATTATAATTTTATCTGTATCTCTATACCTGCGATGTCAGAGTGATTATGATGTCTATTAGTTTTTAATAGAGACTGCCAGACAGCGAAAGAGAATATAAAAGTACTAATAGTAGACTCCTCATGAATATGGAAAAATGCTTTTAAAAAATCAAATATTGACAAATAAATATGTACATTTGAGTAGTTTGAATCCATCGAAGTTGATAAAGAAGTTTTTTATTTGACTGGACGAAGACATTTACTTTGTTAAGTTAAAGACGGAAATATATATTCAATTTGTTCTTTTTCCAGTCTTATTTTAATTATTAAAATATTTTTAAACTTTTTTTTTAATTTATTAAATTTAATTTTCTATGACTTTTGTTTTAAAAAACAAATATTAGACAGTTAATTTAAAAATTATAAATTTTGCATGGAATTAATATAATTCTATTCAGATAGTTTATTTTTATTAAAAAATTATTATATTTTTTTTTGGGTAAGAGATAAATAAAAATGTATCCAACCTAAATTCTATAAGATATAAATCTCATATTTATCAAATAAAGATGAATTCAAAAGTAAAGATGTAGATAAAAATGTTATATCTAAATATATATTATATCTATTCCTATACCTAATCAGTAGTTTATTTTTTAATAAAAATGACTTGCAAGTTAGCTAAAACTTATAAATTCAAACATTATAAACTAATCGAAGTATTTGTTAAAATGAACAAATAGGCTAGCTAATTGATAAATGTTAAATGCTATAAAACATGTTTAGTTATTGTATTATATATTTTAATATTTGAATTTATTTCTAATAATTTATCTTCAAATATAGGACAATAATTTTTGCAAATATCATAAGAGTCTATTATTAGATTAGGGTTTTAAATTATAATTACGATTTATGATGTATAATAGATTATAATTAGATGAGATAATTAATTGTATTGAACATCCGTACAACCAATTATTAATTCTACGGATTAGACAACCAGCCATAACAAATGGCTTGATTGTGATGTAAATATTTACCCTCCTTGATAAGGAAATATGAGAGTAAAAAGTTTTATGTGTAAGAAAATGAAAAGAAAATTACAATTTTTTTAGTTTTTTAATAAAGAAAGTAATAAAAAAAAATTGTCCTTAATTTGGTAGTTATATATGTTTAACTTTTTAATAGAAAAAAAATATGACTTGTGGAATGTCATAATTAAAAATGACAATAGTTCAGGCGAATGTTATAGTTAAAAATGATAATAAGTCAGACAAATGTCATAATTAAAAATAATAATAGGCCAGGTGAGTACGTTAATGGTTACCCGCTACTTACCTTACCACAAAATATATATGTGTCCGCATCTAAGACCATTGGGTATTTATTATCCATTATAAAAATATCTATGAACATCCATGTATATTTTAAAAATTATACTTGTATTTTTACTCTTTTCCTATTCAATTTGTGTGGGTGATCACCTTTACACATGTTATGTGTCAAACACGATTGTTGTTGTGCGTAGTTAAAGTACTTAATATGAATTGTGTCACAAAAAATAGTAATAATTATAAAATTAAAATAAAAATAGTAACGTTTTTAATTATTGTTTCAAAATTTTAAAATTATAAAAAAGCTAACCAAATATAAAAGAATGGAGGAAGACGAAATTTTGAAAAATATAAAACATCATAATATAATTTTAAAACTTAGTACACCAAAACAAAAAAAAAATACTAAATACAATTGAATGAAATTAACATTTATCCTTTATTTATCTAGTATGTGTTTGTCTATAGATGAAAATGTGAGTGCTTATCTTTTCTTATGATTTTGATTTTTAAACCAATTTGATTGTTATTATTACCATTAATTTATGATGAAAATAGGCAGTGGCGATCGATATTGTATCTAGGGGTCGGCAAGTGCACTCTTCACTTTTTAAATATTATTAAGAGTAAAATCTTCTTGACAAAAAATTATAAATAAAATTTTATATTTTTTTTATCTTATTTATTCTATATTTATATATTTAAACTTAATGATTTTATTTTTATAATTGATTTTTATTAATTAAGGATCTTAGGTAGGCTAATAAAAATAGGCATTATGTAAAACTAGCTATAATGATTGAAGATAAAACAAATCATACAATAAGTAAAATTCATATTAAAATAGTTAATATTGTGACTTTTTTCTTTTAGTTTTTTATTTTAATTTTGAAATGTTTACTTACAAGATTTTGCAAAGGATATGAGAAGTAGTTGAAAAGAGAATTTTCATTAAAGAATATTTTTTATCATGATTTTTATTATAATTTAAAAAATATATTAACTCCAAATTATAAAGAATAAGACTTTAATTAGTATGTATGATAAAAAAATTTATACTAACATTTATCTATAACATTTTATTTATGTTAAGTTTGTTAACTTTATCAATTAATACTTTAAAAGTCATATAAATAAAAAATTATAATTAAATTTTAATGTAAATTCTTTTACATATATATTAAGTAAATTTAAAAAATAAGAAATAGTTTTAGGAAAAAGAAAAAAGAATGTCTCAGTTTAAAAAAATTTATAATACATATTAATTAAATTTTTTATAAAATAAAATTTTGTATAAAAAAACATAATTGTCTTTTCCGATGATAAGAGGACAAAAAATGGGACTAGACCATAAAAACAAAGACATTCACATATTCAAACTTTTCATCCCATCTTAATAATGATGGGAACGCACCTTAACCCATTTTGGAGGGACTGAAGGCAAAATGGAGAAAAACGTGTCGTTGAAAATTAGGGAAGTGATGGGAAACTGGATCCTTGAAAAGTATACCGTATGCAAAAAACTATTCTTTTGCTATTTTACTCTTTAATTCCTTTCACCCGGAAAAGAAATCAACATATTTCCCCTCTCTCTTTCTATGAAAAGGGACTCCGGTTAACAAGTAATTTAAGTACATCGATTGAAGGGTCCAAGAAGTTACTTGTATCAGTTTTGTTTATCGATTCTCCAGTGGTATAGATAGTAAATCTAATCTGATGCAATTCGTTTATTTTATTTTAGATTAAATTATTTTTAACTTTTTTAAAAAGAAATTTAATTAATATACCAAGTTTTACAAGGTAATTTAATCATAATTCTTATTTATATAATTTTTAAAGTAATTTAATAAATTTACCTTAAACAACGACAATATAAAATTTATTTACATTAATGCATATTAATTAAACTTAAAATTAACTCTATTTTTTTAAGATAATATGCATAAATTTGGGAAAGGAGACAAAAAGCAGTATAAATTAATTAAGTATTGTAAGGTAAGTTAAGTGTTGGAATAATACAACTTTAGGTACTTTACAATAATGCAAATATGGAAGGATAATTATGCAATTGAGTACAATACAATTTATAGATGAGCAGGTAAGCAATAGGTAGGACAATAAAACGATGAGAAAATAGAGAAATTTTGAACTTGTATTTTAGTTTTTGAAACCAATATATGAGTATAAAGTTGATTGGTTGTTTGTGATAAAGTAGAAGCGAGGAGGAACTTACTAGAGAGGACTAAAAGAAAGGTGGACGAGGGTTGGAAGCGGTGGTGGAGGATGAGCAAAAGGATCCGGTGGTCCAGGCGGCGGCGGCGGCGGCGGCGGAGGAGGAGGAGGATGGGCGTGATGATTGTAACTCATGCTTAATTTAGTTCCAATGTAAGCAGATTGTTAGTTTGGAAGTGAAATTTATTGGATGAGGTTATCACTCATGGGACAGTCCAAGGGGAAGATTGAAACGGAGACTGGTGGTTTTGACTGGTTGGTTGTTAGTTGTTACCAGATGGGAACGTCAAAGACTCAGTTTATATTTTACAAATCATGACTGAGGGGATACAAATACCAATTCACCACGCAGCCCCCCAACCCCGTATTCTATTTACCTTTATTTCACTCCTTAAAATATTTATTAAATAATCTAAATTAATGTTTTTAAAAAATTGTACAATTTAAAATCATGGATTAACTTTAACTAATGTTTCCCAAAAATATAGTCATTCATTTCGGATATTATTAAGAATTTGTTTAATTAATATGCATTAAAGTTGACGAAATATTATGATAGAATATTAATATAACATTTTTTATTCTAACATTAATTAAATTCTATTCTTAATTCTTTTAAATTTTTAAAAACTGTTCCTTGAAACTGAGAGATTTAACTAAAGGCATTGTCAAATATATATAAGAATAAATATTTTTAAATAATATTTTTTGTTATAATATTTCTAAAAATGTGATTCCTAAACATACATCAACATTCTTGGAAACAAATGTCTTCTAAATTAAGTCTTATTTTATATTTAATTGACTAAATGAAATATTAGTTTACACTGTGATAACTTTAAATTTTGTATTTATTAATTGTTTAAATTTTAAGCTAACTTATTACCATATTTAAACATTTAATTTAATAAAAATAGATAATTAATTATTGAATGATATTTAAAATTGAGTGGCTTAATTTATATCTTTAGAAAATTAAAGATTTAGATCCAATTTTGATATCTTATTAAAATCCGGATCCGTCATTTTGTTTTCTTTAATTTAAAATAGAAATATTTAATTATTTGATCTGTAAAATTTGTAACTTTTATCTTTCTATCAAATTGAAGTGTGCATTATTATTAATTTTATTTGATGTAAATTAAACAAAATAACTTCATATTATGTCACTAGATTTGAATCATGCAGGTTAATCTCTTGACGACCAATATTTTAAATAACTTCCGTATAAAAATCATGAATTTTACAAAATTAAAAATTAAATATCTTTTTTAAAATAAAAAATTAAAATTATGGGTCTTGAAAATAGAAAATTAAATGTCTCAATTCTTAAATAAAAAATAGGAGGTTAAATTGTATTAAGCCAAAATTAAAAGAATTGAAATTAAGAAGATAACATGTTACATGTAAAGATGAATATTTGAGTTCAAACTTACATACTACTACCTGCTATTTAAATATGAGAGTTAGATTTACAAAAGTCGTAGCTTTAGTGAGTCAACCTATGGACTCTACATAGTTAAATTTTTAATAAAAAAATTATATTATTTATAAAAAATAGGGTGTTATGAATTAAAAATAAAAAATTCAATACTTTGTAATAACATTTAAAATTAAGATTTAAGATTTTATTTTTGAGTATATTTATATTTTATTTGTGTGTGTTTTAAGTTTAAACTATTCTATTTTATATTTGAGAATTGAAATTATATTTGTAATTACATTTAAAATTTAAGTATTTGTAAGAAAGAAAGTTCTTTTATAAAGGTTGTTTTAAAATTGCAACAGAAAAGTAAAACAAGTTGTTTTATAAAAAGCTAGTGCATCTTTATAAGAAAATGTGTGTTTATATATGCATTTGTGTAGCATAAGATGCGCCTGTATAATAGCTACAAAACTTTATAAATGTCTGTGTTTTTTAAAAGATTTTTTATTCTTCTTCTAACTTGTGTTTGCTAATCAAAATATTGGTTGTCTAGATTTAGATAAAACTTCTTATAGAAGATTTTGTAAAGTTTCTTAAGAAATTGTTTTTAAATAGAGATTTAGATAAAATTTCTTATAATTTTGTTCAACTTTCTCTCTACAGCTAACTTTTTATTTCACATAAGATTATGAATTAGGTAATGTACGGATAATTTGGCCTTTTATTTGACAAAAAATTATGATCCTCAATAGTATTGGTATTGTTCTCCAATTAAATTCAGAATTTCATTAATATGTGAAATCAAGGAATTTATTAAACTTATAGTCTTTGCATATTACATGGTTTTCACAATAGTACCTATAGTGTTGTATATAAGTTTTTGTCTTTGACTTGCTGGTCACATATTTTATTGGCTACCGAAAATAGATATTTTTATTTTTTGAGAGGAAAAATAGAATATTTTATGTTGCTAACAAAATCCTATCAAAGTTGATTGCTCAATTCCCTTACTTTTTACGTACATGCACTGATGCACATGATGGTGTTAAGTATTAATTGCATCAGTAAACTTTATTTTGTTTGTCTTTGAAGATATATATGGCTTCATATTACTGGAACATCTATTATCTCAATCAATAATCATACACCATCTAACTGATTAATTGAATTTAACAAAAAAAATAATCAATTTATTTTATAAGTAAATAACATTTAACCAAATTAAGGATTATCAGTTGAAATAGACTATATAATAACTACCTTATAAATATGTTTAACATGTTATTTAATGTCTAGCTCAAAATGCTAATTAAAATATTATTTAACTCTATTTGGTAAGAAAAAATATAAATTTTTTAAATATCAACTAACTTTCTCTAAAAAACTAACTTCAATTAACATTTTAAAAAAACATTCTTATTTGCATATATAAATTGATTTTTTTTACAATTTTACTTTTTGTTAATTAATGAATTGTCTCTAAGTGTTTCTTTCCTCATATTTTACAATCTCTTGTGTATTTTTACTTTTTTTTGTATTTCTCTTTTCTTCGTTATAATTTAAATATATAGTTATAATAATTTATAATTTAAATATGTAATCATAAAAATTTATAATTAAATATATAATTAATTTATATTAAAAAATTTTATATTATTAAAATATGTTAAATACTTAATCATTAATAAAAAAATTAATATGTTTTTATTTATTATTTTATAACTTTTATCTAGTTAATCAACTAGTATTTATAATTAATTTTTTAGCTTAAGGAGTTTTAGCAAGACACTTTCTACCACATTTATTTTTAAAATTTATTAAAAACTATAAAATTAAAAGAGATAATTATTTAATGTGAAATGAGACTATATAATTGATTGTTTTCTATAAATTTAAAAATCATGTAAAGTATAGTATGTTAGAGAGGATAAATGATTAGTGTAGCATTTGTCTTGTGACTTTGATGAAGAAGGGAAGAGTGAGGAGAAGTAGTGTAGTTATTTGGCAGTGGGTGATAGAGAGGGGTTACTAGAATGGTGGTGGTGATAAAGTAAGTTTCTCTTATATAGTGCTAGTGTTTTTCTTGCCTCTAAAAATCTTGGTCCAATTTGGTATTACCTTCTTTTTCTTCTTAACAATGAAAGGACTGACAGGACGAGGTAGCGGTGAAGAACTCTTCTGAAACTTCGATCCCCTTGAAGGCGTTATACTGCCATCGGATTTGATGCTCTTTCGTGATATGCCACGCTGCAAATGCAACTGATCCCTTGATGGATACTTTTCTCTTTTTTTTGACCAATTCTCCAACTCTTCATTATTAACTCTCTTGGAAACCAACTTTTCTTTAGCTATCTTAGTCTTCATCACTATCTCCTTCTCACTTGCTTTCACCGCTTCAACCCACGCCTTAGTCGCTTCAACCTTCTTGTCAGCAATTTCATTTGCCTCCGCTGCATGGTTAGTCAAATATTCATATTCAAACTTTGAGATAATAATCAATGAACCAGCCTTTGTTAAACTTCTCTCTCTCATGGCATTCTCTGTAAGAATCTTCAGCTTCTCTAAGACTGAAGCTTCCGATGATTTCACTGCCTCTAGCTCCTTCATGCTACCTTTCAATCTCCCCTCTCTCACGCTCTTCTCCAACAAAGCCTTTTTAATCTCTTCTTTAGTGCCTGCAACCTCTTCGCTTATAAGCTCTTTTTCTTTTTTCGCTGCTTCTGTTTCGGACTTGAGCTTTTCTAGAGTTTCTGATAAGTTAATGACTATTGATTTGGCCTTTTCCTCAGCAGCAGACACAGCTTCTAATTTAGATTTTGCTCTTAAAAGCTTGTAACTGAGGTTTCGAACTTTTTCACCCATTTTTGATTCCGTCTTCTTTAAATAAACTGTGGCTGCATTCACATGCTTCAGCTCATTTCTTGTAGCATCCATAGATGTCATAAATTTAAAACCTTTCTCTCTTATCAAAGCTAAATCTCTCTTTGCTGCCTCTATTTCTTCTTTTGTAGTCTCTAACACACCAAAATCTCTTGATTCTTCTTTCATACGCTCCATGCTGTCACCTCTTTCAACCCTTTTCTCAGTTTTCTTAACCAACTTCAACTCATTCTTCAAGATATCGATATCAGCCAATGTCGTAGCCAATTTCATTTCAAGCTCTTTCGACTCATCTATTTCGTCCATGGCCTCTTTCAACTCGTTCCTGGCGTTTTCAAGAGCTTCCATGTCTCTCAGTTCTTTCAAAGCATCTATCCTGGCCAATTCAACCACCACTTGTTCTTCATTAGCTTCCTCAATCTCTTTCCTCAGTGTTTGGGCAACTCTTGAGCAGGACTCAAAGTTGGATTTCGACGCTTCAATTATCCTCTCTGCTCGCAGTTTCTCTTCCAGAACAGAAGCCACATCAAGCTTAAGTTGGAACAACTCCCGTTTAGCACGTTCCAATTCTCTCATCACGTGTGAATACTCGTTGTTATCATTCTTGCTTGCCTTCCCATACTTGTTTAGTGATGCCAAGTCTCTCATTTGAGCTTTTGCCTCGTAGCTAGATTCCCCAATCATAGAGAAAAGATCTTTCACTGTCTTTTTAGCATCAGAAAGCTCAGTTTCTGCTTCAGCTTTTGCAGATTCTGCAGCCTGTTTGGTCTCTTTGTACAGGACAAGATCCCTTCTTGCTCTGTGGAGTTGTTTTGCATTTGAAGAGCTCTCCTGCGGAATATGTTTAATAAAACAATGCTGTTATGGAGTGCTAAAAAAGTAACAATAATGGTTGCCAGTTGACACGAATGATGTAAGAAGACGTGGCACGTACTATCCATTGAAGAAAAGATGTGAGATGTTGTTCAGGAGAATGAGATGGTAAATGATATCACAAGATTTATTGTGTGTTGGTGACGTTTTTTCACAAAACACTTTTTACTTTAGATTAGATAACGATAACTGTGCCAAACTCAGTTCTTGTTGAGAAAAATGCACAAAAAGATTTAGTAGAATAAAAGGCAGAAATTTGTTCAAGTAGATGAAGATTAATGGGGAACATACCATTGAGAAATGTTTTTTCAGCAAAGGACTATTAACATCTGAAATCCTGTTACCGTATAAGTTTACAGCGGCTTTAACCAAACCAACTCCTGTTGAGTTAACAGGCTTTGAGGCTGAACCATCCATTGTAAATCCTATTCCTGTAAATTTATTATCAGATAATTGTTCACTTTGAGTTGCAAAAGAATAGAGCAACACAAAGTACACGTAACGTGCAATACTATAACTTATAGCTAGGAAACGAGCATAAAGGCTAACCTGAGTGAGATTGTAGCTGGAGACTGGTTAGCTCAAAAATCAAACACGTTAGGAGGGAGAAGGTTTGTGGCTGAGAATTGTAATAAGCTGAAAGGGTTGAGAATTGGAAGAGGGTGAGGTCCACATGACTGGCTGCTATTGGACACGTCCTACTGTTATTCCTTTCACATTTTTCCTACCGTCTTCTCTTCTTCATCTTCAAAATATTGTTAAGTTGTTCTCAAATTTATTTTATTCCTTTGGACCAATCAATTAAAATATCACTTTCATCCTTTGTCTGCTTCGTTTCCCTTGTTGCAGAGATGAAAATTATATCAACCATTGTTTCTTGTTTCTTTTTTTTTTTTTAATTAATTTAGAGAAAGATTCCATTTCTATTTCTAGCGTGCAATGAGCGTCTTCTCAAGGCCATAATATTTGTTTTTTTATAGCATCATGATTTTGAAAGTTCTCAGAATTCCATCCTCACCGGTTGCATCAATCATTTTTATTCCTTAAATTTCTCAATTTTTTTTTTATAATTATGATTGCAATTTAAAACTTTATCTTCAGGAAAATAATAGCAACGTCTGTATTCAGTTAGAAAAAAACGAACTATACTGATTCATCATGAGCAAACTTGAATGCTTTTCTTAGTTAATTGTAAAGTATCAATACAAACTAGAGATTGTGGCAATTGGCAAAGACAAGCCACTATATTCTTTCTCCTTTTCTTTCTCCGGGTTTTTGTACTATTGTTCAATCATAAAATTATAATGTACGTTAAATTTATTGTTTTTATAGTAATCATGGTAATAACGTATTTGGTAATTAAACTTATAAGTTAACCGAGAGTTAATAAATTAATCGACAAAATCATTAACTTATAACTTATAATTTAGGTTAATCAAATAAAATTATCCACTACATAATCTTATTTTATCAAAATCTGACTTGTTTAAGCAATTTCCACCAAACTAAGGTGAATTGCATTATAAAAACACATTTATTATTTATTTATTTTACATTTTATCGTATTAATTCACTTGAAATTTCCTTTTTTTTAATTGTTATTAATTTCAATTTTAAAATTATTTTACCTATCTTATGACTCTTAGAGATGTCATGTTATTTTGTATTTCTTTGATTGAAACACCCATTCAATAATATCAAAACATCTATAATTGGTTCAAGATAGAGAAGTGTTATAAAAACTCTTTTATTGAAATTCTCTTGTGATTCTCTCTCTTGAATTTGGTGATTTTCAGCAAATTCTAATTAATTACAGAGAGCTTTTTAAATAATTTTTTTAATATTTTTTGTTGACTCAATAATCATCATTATTACGCCATCTATCACTACCAAATTCAAATATTAAAAACGTAATTTTAAACAATTTGAGATTATTTAATTATGTTATATTTGTCTAAAAATTGAAGCAAATAATATATCAAAGAAAAAAACTATGACCATTCAATGAGTAAGCACATTGAATCCTTACTAATGAACTGAGTTAATTAGGTTGGGTTTCGTGACTAAATCACTAATCCTAATAATCTAGCTGAATGCAACCGCATACTTGAAAGTTAGTGACAAGTTAGTTTGATTGGCATGTCGGATTGAAGTTTATTTAGGATTCTTCCCTAGCCATGGATAACTAACAAACACTCATTTTTTCCTTAAACTAGAATAGTACATAGGTACACATAGCTGTATATTTGTTAATGTATAAATAGTTTATAGTTTTATTAAAAATATTTTTAAATTAAGAACATATGAGTAATTAAATAAAGTTTGAATATAAAAAATACAATATAAATTTAAGTACTAAAAGATATGATATCATGGAAAGAGTATTAATCGAGTTCAAATTTAATACATTAGTCAAATACAGAATCAAATTTAAATAAGTACAGTTGTATTAAATATTCATAGAAGAGGTTTGTCATTTACAATGTTTCACTAACATGACATTGTGTAAAATTGTATAGTTCTAATGATAGGTCTAATTTTTATCATAAAATAAGTTTTTATATCATAATGGTTTTTCCTCTATGATACGACGTAAGATTGCTACCTACAAATCATACTTTTATTTCTGTTAAAAGAAATTAAAACTAACTTAATATATGATATTATCTATTAATTAATTTAAAACTATTTTTTCTTAAAAATATTTTGTTAAATTAATTTTAAAATCTTTATAGTACTATATTTATAAGAAAATATTAATATTATTATATAAATATTAATAAATAAATTATTATATATAAATTTATTAAAAATAAATTTAATATATTATTTTATAATAATAAATTATATAATCTTGAGTCTTTAAAATGCAACCACCTTAAATACTTGCACAAAATGTTTTGTCATTCATAGAAGTGTCAAGTATAATTTTTTTCCATGAATGATATTTATGATTTATTTCATTAAAAAAATAAAACTAATTTAATTTATTATATTATTGAGTAAGTAATTTAAAATTATTTTATTATAAAAATATTTTGATAAATTCATTTGAATATTATATATATATATTTGAATTAATATTAATAAAGAAAATTTATGTACACAAATTTATTAAACATACATTTAATATATTAATTTTTAATAATTAATTGTGTGGAATACTTGGAGAAGAAATTTTATAATTATAATGATGTTGAATATGATTCATTCTTGTGAATGGTATTTTCGGTTTTCCAAATGTAATAAAAATATTATTAAAAATTATCTATAAATTTATTTATTGATAAATGTTTTTTATATTTGAAAGTGAAAATAAATGTTAATTGAGTATTTAATATGCAAGTAATAATTTTAATATTTTAAGAAATAATTTTGACTACTTAGTGAAAATATAAAAGAAAAAAAAAATAAAAATTTAAAAATTATAATTAATAGTTAAAAATATTTGATTAATAATTTATAAGCAAGTAATATAATTAATAATTTAACAAATATATTAATTTTAATAATTAATAATTAATAATTTTTTTGTCAAAAGTAAAAACTTATATAAATATAATTAATAGAAATTATAATATGAAATGTTTTGTAAGTATATTTTGATTTATAAAGTAGAAGTAAAAAAAGATAGTGATGAATAGGGAGGAATGGAATGAGTTTTTAAAAAAGAAGAAGTCCTTAGGAAGTGATTGGTGTAAGAGCGGAAAGCGCGGGATTTGAGTTAAAAGGGGGAATGTGTGAGAATGGAGGTGAGAATGGAGGTGGAGCGTTCATCGCTATGCAACTGTGTGGTTAACTTCCTATTGGAAGAGAACTACCTTCTAACGGCCTTCGAGCTTCTCCATGAGCTTCTGGAAGATGGACGTCACGAGCAGGCCATTCGCCTTCAAGACTACTTCTCCGACCCCTCCCGTTTCCCTCCCAACCAGATCTCCCGCCTCAACTCTCTCCTCTTCGCCGATCCCCAAACTCTCCTTCAACTCAAAAACCATGCCGAACACAAGTTGGCCATCTCCGATTACGAGCTTCGTTTGGCTAACGAAGACATCGCCAAACTCAAATCCCTTCTCCTTAATCAATCTGGTCCTTTCTTCTTCCATCTCCCCTTCTCTTTCCTCACTCTTCTCTTTTTAATCTCTTTCTTCGCTTCTGCAGCTCCACCTCTTTCTCTCCCCCACTTCCATCTTCAACCTCAACCGCATATATCCCATCCTCTTGGCCCACTCCAAGACGCAGAACGTCGTCATCTTAACTCTGCTGTCAAGGACTATTTGCTTCTCGCTGGCTACCGTCTTACTGCAATGACATTTTATCAAGAGGTACTCCTATCTCTCTTTTTTCCTTTCTTATTTACTCTCTTTCCTCATAGATTATAACTCTAATTGTTCTTCTAGGTTTCAGACCAGAACTTGGACACTTGGCAGAATACAAATGCATTAATACCACATGCCTTGCGTCATTATTATTTTCACTATCTTTCATCAACTTCTGAGGTTTTTCAGGTTATCATTTCACTAACATACAATACTAGCTAATGACATATTGGTTGTCTCTTCATACTAGTTTGCTCTGTTGCCTTAGATTCACTTGGCTTCTTATTCTTATTGCTAGTATCAATTTTAGTTTAACCATTTCTTTCTTTCTTTCTTTCTTAATGAATGAATGCAACCTTTCATACTGTGAAGGAATAGTCAACTTTAGTTGATTTTTAATAAGCCTTTGACAATAAAGGTAAATGTGAAAAGCAAATGACTCCAGTAATATTTATTACAAAATCTATATATCCTAAATATGCAGGAAAAAATTGCCCAAGTTCAAGAAAATGAAACAATGCTTGAAGCAAATGAGAGGTTGAATCAAGAAAAAGAGAGCTTGTTGAAGGAAAAAGATTTGGTATATGGTCAAATAGAAGCCTTAGCTAAATCCTTGGAGGCACTACAGAAAGATCTTAAAGACAAAGAGAACATGGTAGTTTCTGTTTACTTCTATGAGATACTATTCAACAATATTCATATCTTATGTCTATTATGAATACTAATGTTAACTTTTAGGTGCAAGTTTTAAAGCAGTCCTTGGAGAATCAAAATAAAGAGCTTCATGCTAGCAGAGTTGAGATAAATAAGTTGAAAATGAGTATTGAAGGGTCTGGTTCTGGAAAGAATTTGGTTGTTAGTGAGGTTGACGGTTTTGAAATTGAGTCTTTAGAGAAGTACAAGGAAGAAATTAAGAAATTGCAAATGGAAGTTGAACAATTGAAGGAAAATAACGGGGCTCAAAAGGTTGGTAATTTTGTTGGTTCTAAAAATGAAACTCTGCAGATAGAAGACAAAGAGATAGAGATTCATGAGGACCATGGTGCAATTTCTTACTCTGTTGATGCAGCACCAGATGCCATACGCAATGAAAATGCTCAATTACCAACTTTTCAAACTCTTAACAAAAATACTGATAAACATGAAGATGAATTGCATCAATTATTTAATCCTGCAAATGCAAATAGAGCTTTTGAAAATATGGATAACATCTCTGAGCAAAATGTTGGCATGCCAGAAAGAGATGAAAGGTTAAATGCAAAGTCAGACAGCGCAAATGATGAAGCAGTATCTGAGAAGATGGCAAGTCCATTCTACTTTTGCTTTAGGATATCTTCAAACCTTACCTTTTGCTTTCTAGTTGTCTAGCTTTAACTTTTTTCATCATTGTCCAATTATTTTTGCAACACTCTATTAGAGTTTTGTTATGATAACAAGTCATATTCTTCTAATGATATTGTAAAACTTGTTTATTTGTCACATTGATGGTGGATAAAAATTAAACTTTCTCTAACTTTAGTAAAACTAAATGGTTAGGATTTGATTATTTTAGGGCATGTTTTTATCTTTAAAATAATAAATTAGTAGTATCTTGTAGTCCTCATTGCAAATAATCAGGTGCTTGTGTAAACATAAAGATTTAAAATCCCACTCCCCTACAAAAGGAATAAGTGAAATTCTTGTTGACAAGTTTTTAAGTGTTTTTTGTTTAGTGTCTTACACATGTTTTATGCTTTGACAGGGATTAAGAACCATTCAGATACTTGCAGACGCTTTGCCTAAAATTGTTCCTTATGTATTGATCAATCATCGTGAGGTGGCTACTCTCTAATTTTATTTACACTTAGGAAATCTTCAACTTATGTTGCATTAGTGTTGTTTGGTTGCAGGAATTGCTTCCTCTAATGATGTGTGCAATTGAGCACCATCCAGATAGCAGGACTCGGGATTCTTTGACCCATACCTTATTTAACTTAATTAAGCGTCCCGATGAACAACAGAGACGAATAATCATGGATGTAAGTTATAATGGTTTCTTACATTAGTCAATAGATTCTGGCTTTAATGCAACTTTGATAATTTCAGGCATGTGTCAGCCTTGCAAAGAATGTTGGAGAAATGAGAACAGAAACAGAATTGCTTCCTCAATGTTGGGAACAAGTATATTCTGGCTATAATCTTTTAGTTCTATTTGCCATTTCGACTTTGGAACTAGGTTTTCAAGGTTGTTTTTATTATGCATTTAGATAAATCACATGTACGAGGAGCGTAGACTGCTTGTTGCTCAATCATGTGGAGAGCTTGCAGAATTTGTACGACCTGAGATTCGGGATTCTCTTATTTTATCTATTGTGCAACAACTAATAGAAGATTCTGCCACTATAGTTCGAGAGGCTGCTGCTTGTAATTTGGCTATGCTGCTTCCACTTTTTCAAAATACAGATAAATATTACAAGGTCAGCCTCACTATATATGCTTCGGGGCAATCTTGAAGAAGATTTCTGACTTTAAAGAATTGACTGCAATGTAAGCTCTATAATAGGTTGACGGGGAGTTGGGGACAATATAGGGAATGGAGCCTTTTACCCTTATCATACATAATATGACAATGTAACTTCTAATAAAATATAAAATGGAATAAAGATAAACAATTGGTCCAATTCTGTCTTTTTTGTTGTTAGGTGGAGGAGTTGATGTTCCAATTGATATGTGACCCCTCAGGAGTGGTGGTTGAAACTACTCTCAAGGAATTGGTTCTTGCAGTTGCAAAGTGGGGAAACAAATTAGACCACATTTTGAGAGTTTTATTCTCTCATATTTTGAGCTCTGCTCAGGTCTTTGTTTTCTTTTGGGATTTTAGTTGTTCCTTGTGATTGACAACTCAACCCTTGTAAGCAATCATTTCTGAGATGAATTTTGCCCTCTGCATTTCAGCATTGTCCAACTCTTTCTGCAATTGAAGGGTGTATGGAGTCACATCTACATGCATTGGGTGAAAAAGAGCGTTGGAATATAGATGTTTTATTGAGAATGCTAGTGGAATTGCTTCCTTTGGTGTACCAGAAAGCAATTGAAACTTGTCCCTTCTTGTCTACAATAGAATCTACACAAGTTGTATTTTCTACCACATTACTTGAATTGTATGCAAGGTAAGCTTGGCATAAGATGTTCACTTTGAAATAAGGACATTAGGACCTGTAAAAGAATTGATGCAACTGATCCTTGGTCTTAATGTCACATCATTCCATACACGAGTTCCTGTTTGGAAGATGGGGGAAAGAGAGGAAGTGAATGGATGGATAGATAGCAGATCAAGTGCGGAGTCCAGAACTCACTAGCTTTCTATGCTTGATTTGTATTGTATATGCATTGTAGCATGCATATAGTACCAAATGGTGACTGATCTTAAATGGTTTCCACCTTTTCTAGGAGACGTGTTGAATGGGATGCATTTGAATGGATGCATGTTGAGTGCTTTCCTAAATTGATACAATTGGCTTGTTTATTACCATGGAAAGAAGATAATTTACGAAGTCGAATTTCAAAGGTCGCTTGTCTATTTTTTTTATTTAACTCTTGTATGTTTTTGTAGCATAAGCAACTAAGTAGTTTCTAATCAAAATTATGTATTGCAGTTTTTGTTATCTGTTTCTGAAAGGTTTGGGGATTCCTATGTGAAATGCATCATGCTACCTGTATTTTTGACAGCAGTTGGAGATGATGCTGATTTGACATTTTTTCCTAGTGTCATGCATTCAAGAATTAGAGGTTATGATTTTTCAATTATTTTGTGAAATTTTTAGAAGCTGCTTTATATTTGATAGATCCTTTATAGGTTTGAGACCAAGATCTGTTGTTGGGGAGAAGCTGTCTACATTGTGTGTCTTACCACTTCTATTGGCCGGTGTTTTGAGTGCTCCTGGAAAACGTAAACAATTAGAAGATTACTCTAGAAAGTTGCTAGTAGAAGACAAATCAAAGGAGATTCTACCAACAAAGCAAACTCCTGAGATCATTAATGCTCTTCGCTTCATATGGTCTGTATATCACACCTCTATTGTATATTTTTAAAATTGATATTAGTATTTTATCCAATTTGAGTCATTAGTTTTCTTATAAATGCAGCATATATGAAGAAAATCATGGTATGATATTTACTATATTGTGGGAAATGGTAGTTAGCTCTAACGTGAATATGAAAATAAGTGCTGCACAGCTTCTAAAAGCTATTGTAAGCTTACTATTTCTTTTATCAATTTTTTCTAGTGAGATCTCGTAAATGCGAAAACTGACAGAGATATTCAATAATAGGTGCCTTATATTGATGTAAAGCTTGCTTCAACTCATGCTTTGCCTGCCCTTGTTACTCTTGGATCTGACCCAAACGTAAATGTGAAATGTGCCAGCATTGATGCATTTGGTGCTGTGGCTCAACGCTTTAAAAATGAGATGGTATCTATCACTAGCATATATCCTTGGTTTTTACTTCTAAAAAGTTGATGCTGCTACACATTTCAAATTCCTTTCAAAACATGATATCTGGCAGATTGTTGACAAGATACGTGTTCAAATGGGTGCTTTTCTTGAAGATGGATCCCATGAAACTACTATTGCTGTCATTCGTGCATTGGTGGTTGCAATACCGCATACAACAGAACGACTTAGAGATTATATCCTTATGCATAGTGTCTTGATGTACACCTTTTAACAGTTGCTGTTACGTTGGCTTTCAAACTTTCTTAAATTGTCATTTGTTTCTTAACCTTGATGTACATCTTTTATCCAAAATTTCTCAACTTACAACCATGCCTAAGGCTACTTCAAGTGATCTGATGCGTAGGAGAGAAAGAGCCAATGCATTTTGTGAGGCAATCCGTGCTCTAGATGCTACAGGTTTGCTCAACTAAATATATTAATTATTTTTTTCTTTCCACCCTCCTTTCAATATATATATATATATATATATATATATATATATAATAAGAGAATGTATTAAATGAGAACAAGGTTATTATGGAAAATGTGACAAATTACGGTGTGAAGGAGGCATGTGATATTTTAAGTCAAGGAAGTCTAGTTCATTTACTTGATGAGGATGTTTGAGGTGTTGGAAATCTTGTAACAAGGTCTTGAATTCTTAATAGGACAAAAAAAATGTGATATCTTTAAGTTGTTTTAATCTGAATTGCTATTTTTAATCTTACAGTTATTATTAATTTTTTTCATTTTTTTATAATAAATTTTTTCTCACTTGATATGTCTTCTCTCTGTACATTTATATATTTTAATCAAGTCCAAGGGGTAATAATACTATTATTATCACATGAATCCAACCTTGCCAAGTTTTCTTTGTAATTTTTGGTTTTCATATTTGTCTTGGATATTTTGCTAGGAATTAATTGGTATCAACAATAAACCTAAAATAGCTTTACACCAATACTTAATTGTACTTTGATATATTATTAATTTTTATTTTTATTTCAAATTATGAGAGAATGAGATAATAGTTAATGATGATTAACATGTTTGGTAAATTAAGTGCTACATCGATAGTAAATTCCAAATACTTTTTAAGTAATGCTTTATAATCATCTACTATAGATTCATGAGGGCTATTGTTAAAAAATACCACGAAGATCTTGTATATTATTGTCATACGCTTTCGATGTATTTGATCACATTTCTTTTTTTTGAGTTTTTTATAGATCTTCCTTCAAATAGTGTTCGGGACTTCCTCCTACCAGCTACACAGAACCTATTAAAAGATTTGGATGCACTAGATCCAGCACACAAAGAAGCCCTTGAAATTATAATGAAGGAAAGATCAGGGGCAAGTTTTGGTGGTATAAGTAAGTCGATGAGTTCTCATCTTGGAATTGCATCTTCAGTCAGCAACTTCTTTGGTGAGGGTGGCTCCCGTGGAAGGAGAGATAGCACAGAAGCACAATTAGAGAAAGTTGTATCTCCCAAAGCTGCTACATCACAATCACAACCACAAGCAGAGGACACCAGATTAAGGCGCATCATGCTGGGACATTTCAGCGATATACTTAGGACCAAGGGAAAATCCCAAGATGAAGCTCATACCCAATAAGATACATTTTTGTTTGGTCATATGGTCTAAAATCTTAAACTAGTGTTGTTACCCAAATAGGCAAAAATTTGTTTTGTTAACAATTCAATTTTTTATAGTGATTATTTTGCTATGAAAGTTGAAAATGTCAATAAAAAGTGTTTTCCTTTCTTCATTTTTTTTTTTTTTGTTTCTTAATTCTGCTGATTTACTAATACGTTTTTCTATGCTGAACTACATAAAAATCAAAGTTGAATCTACCAATTACTAATTAAATTACAATTTTGTCACAAACAAAACATTTATTTCTTAACTTTTACAATAATAACGATATGTAAGTTATTAAGATGTTATGCAGAAGTATGTGTTTACTAGCTAGTTTGTGATATGTATTTTAAACCAACAATTCAATGATTTTAAAAACTAATGCAAAATGAATATTGGCAAAACAGAAAAAATTACCGACCATGACATTCCATTTGTTTTAAAAAGGAACTAATTTTAAATTATTAAATATAAGTAAAATGTGTCTAAATTAATATCTATCATAATCTCAATATTAAATCATGTATGAAGGTAAAAGAAATTGATTCTAAGTGTTTCTCAAAAAGCTTGCTAAGTGTTAATTGAACATAAGGCATTTAAAATCTTTTGTCCGTCTTATTTAATCCGAATGTGCAAATGGATTTGGTTTGATATGATGGAACATAGAATAACCCGAATAAAAATATTAATCATTAGAATTTTAAAAAATATAATATATTGTTAAAACAATAGATTAACTTATCCTATTTTATAAGTCAAATTCCTATTATATTATTAATAGATTCTTTAATAATTTTTTAACCAATTTTACATTTAATTAATGTTTTGGTTAACTTACTTGTTAGGAAAATTGAATAAAATCTAATTAAAAAAATATTCTTTTAAGTAAATAAGCATCACATGACCAAAGAAATGTGAAAATATTTTTTCATCGAAATTCAAATATTATAACCATCTATAATTTATTTATGTGAGAAGAAAGCTTTTAAACCATGAGTTGGCAAAATGATTGAATCTTTTTGTGGTTTTGAAACAATAACTTTATAGTTTATTGTGAGATGAAAATTTTCAAAATTTATTTTTAATAAAAAATGTACATTTTAATTTTTTAAGAAGACCCATTTTGGCATAGTAGCCCAATAGGCCAATATACGAACATATTAAGCTTAAGGAAATTTGAATTAACATTACTCTTATTTGAATTTACACCTACTTGTATGTAAAATTGCTAATATACCCTTAATTTATCTCTCCTATAAAAACTAACTTTTTGTATGTAAAATTGCTAACTTTCTTCTTCTCTAGCTCTCCTTCCTGCTTCATTCTTCTCCTTTATTTACTTTGTTTTTTTCTTCACGGGGATTTGTTCAGTATTGCATCTCTTCATCAGGTAAGTTTTTTGTCAAATCTATTTTATATATTTCATGATTGTTTTAGACTATAAATTATACTATGTTAATGGTTTCTCTATGGGTTCTTTTACGTGCAAATATTTTACTCTTTGGTCATTCATTGTTTGTTGGAGAGTTAACATTATTTAAAAACCAACAACAACAAAAATTAAGGAATAAAATAAACAAGACTACTTGAAGCTGCGGAGAATGAAGCAGAAAAATGAACAAGAAGAAATAGCACAAGAAAGAATGAGAAAAATAGGATGGATGAACAAGAACAGGAAGACTTTAAAGTGCAAGCATAGAAAACAAAGTGAGGAGAAAGAGAGATGAGTAGGCAGATAAATCAAAGGAATATTTAAGAAGAGAGAGAAAGGGAATTAGGGTTAGGGGGTAAAATGGGTATTTAGAAAAAAAATTCTAAAATGGTAGATGTGAATTCAAAATGTAAAGAGTATTAATTCAAATTCTTTAAGCTTAAAACATAGTAGTCCAAATGAAATATGCAATAAATAAATAATTATTGAGTCATCTTTTGAGACAACACATACAAAGAGACCTCCCAACATAAAACAAAATTTTGTGAACTTATGAGAGATGTTTATATTGAGTTTATTCTCTTCTATCTCCCATTTATCTACTTTATATTTTCTTTTCTAATTTACTGGAATAATTTTGATCTGAAGTCAATTCGGGACAAGTGTTCAAATCTATTATGACATAATAGTTAGACACTCAATAGACCTTTGTTAATCTTTGTGAATCTTTTAATTTTTTTTTTAGATTTTGAATGGAAATTTTGTGCAGCCTAATCAAATTCTAATCTATTTAGAGTCTCCACAAAAGTTTCTGGATGAACTAATTTTACTTTTTTATTTTTTTACATAAACAAGTATTATGTATTCTATTTCAAATCTTATGAGCAATCATTAGTTTTTAGGCTTAATTACCACTAGTGTCTCCTTATTTAAGGTTCAGCTCACTTTGAGTCTCTCATTTTTTTTCTTACCTTTTGTCCTTCAACTTTAATAATTGAGTAAAATTTAGAACTTTATGTTTTTTATTTTTATATTTATCCTAACCACATAATTAATACTAATCCTTAATTAACTATGTCATTGTCAGTCATTAACTTCTAAAATAGAACTATCTCAGCAAGTCAACGTGTACAACCGTCTTGAAGTGAATTTAACAGAAAGACAAATTTTACTCACTTATTAAAGTTAGAGGACAAAAGGTGAATAAAAGAAAAAAGAAAAACACAAAGGGAATTGAATACATATGTAATTAAAGTAATTTTTATTATTAGAAAATAAGGTCTCTTTTCTTTTATTAATTTAACATAATTATAAAAGTTACGAGATAAAAAACATATACATATGTAATTAAATTAAAATTTAGAAAATGTTGGTGCAATTTGATTATTAAAATATAATTTTTACTTAGGTAGGTGTATGAAGTTGTTTTATTGTGATTTGAAGAATCATCCTATGGAAGAAGAAAGCAGGGTTGAATAATAAGAAGCAATAAATTGGAATAATTGTGATGGTAACCCATAATCCATGCATTGACGTTGGGAGGGTTGAGTCTGAGTCCACCCCAATCCAGAATCAACAGGGACCAGGACCAAGTCAGACAGACGCGTTTATAGTTTACTTATATAAATGCATAGTTACTAGTTAGAGTATATTAATATATAATAAGAAAAGAGGGAGAAAGAGATGAAGTGTATAGTGGTGTTGGGAATGGTAATGGTAATAATGATGATGATGAGTGGGAAGAGAGAGGCAATGAGCTGTAACCCGGTGGAGTTTAGTGCTTGCTTGGGGTCCATAACTTCATCGTCTCCACCATCGACAACTTGTTGCCAAAAGGCGAGGGAGCAGAGGCCATGCCTATGTGGTTACCTCAAAAATCCAAATCTCAGGCAGTACTTCTACACTCCTGGAGCTAGAAGGGTTGTTAACGCTTGTGGGGTTCCCTTCTCATCTTGTTAAGCACTCCACTCCCCCATCCCCCATCCCCAACCACCCAAACATCCCACTATCTTTCATCTTCGATTCTTCTTTTACTATGTTAATGCTAATTACCTTTTTCCCCTTTTTATGCTTTGACTTCCAACCTTTTTCTTATTTGCAAGGGTAAGATGCTTGTTTTGTTTTGTGGGGTGGCAGTGTTTCTTGTCTCTTCTCCCTCTTTTCGGGATACTTGCGTAATTGAAACCTTTTTCCATTGTCATAGTCAAGTTATTTGCTTTTGGGTTTGGTTATGTTATGCTTTTTGGTTACTTTGGAAGTTTGAACAAGAGTCTTCTTAGATCCTTGTGGATGAAATTCATGTGTCATTTTTAGTGATTAAAATTTGTTATAAATGTTTTTAATTAAAAAAATAAATTATGAAAAGATTTGACATGGTGAAAACCTGTCAAATCCTGGCACATGAGCAAATAATTATGAAAAATGGAGTACGCGCAAACAAAGGTCACATCCATCTTAAGTTTTTTAGCGACGGTTTACTCAACACCTCCCAATTTCAGAAGCTCGCGCGGATTTGAGTACGAGAAGGCACATGGTTTGGTTAGCAGCGTTGAAATTGACTTGAATCAAGCTAGGAGGAGGGTTTGTGTAGGGAGTAATAAGTCAGGGGAGAAGAGGGTAGCGAGAGCCAACAATAAGGTAAAATTGGGCGTTTTTGTGTTAGGCCAGTGCATGCTATGCACATCCTCTTTTGGTTAAAAGACTATGCTTAGGCCTAATAATTGTATAATCTGTTTAGAGTATTGTTCTTTTGTGATTGAGCTTTGCATCTTTAGGGTTTTGCCTCTTGTAGTCCTATATAGGATCATCTGTTCCCTGAATAATGCAAGCAAAAACTTTAATCCATCACGCTCTTTTCTCTTATAGTGTAGGTATAGTTGTGATTGAAGTTTTGTGTGTGTCCTTGGAGTACAATCCTTAATCTGGTCTTATAATTGTGTTTGTGAGAATGTGAGAGGAGGAGTAAACAACAATTTGGGTGGCAATGGAGGTGGTGGGGGTTTGACTTGGAAGCAGGTGGTGCAAAGGATGCAACAGAGTTGTTTGACGCATAATTTGGCGAAGGGGAAGTGGGAGGCGATGGCTGGTGGTGAGGCATGAGAGGTTGAGGAGGAGTAGGTGGGTGGGGTTGCCACACTCTAGGAAGGGCTCTAGAGGCTAACATGCCTAAGTTTTTGGGTTTCCCATTGTCAGGGATACACACTAAACGGTTTAGCATCTCCTATACCAACTTAGGTGAATGCATGCACCACACATCAAATAGTTTTACATTTTGCCTTCTGACTAATTAAACTATACTATTTTGATAATTATTGGGTTAATCATCTTCTTTATGTAATTTTTCATTTATATTATATTTTCTGTGTAAAAAAACCCTTGTGGATGAGGTAAAGGGTAAACGAAGATGGAAAGAAAAAGGTAATCAAATTCATGTGTTATTTTTAATTATATTTTTATTATTTTTAGTGATAAAATTTGTTACAAATGTTTTTAATAAAAAAATAAAACATAAAAAGTTTAGAAAAATCATTAATAGTATGTGCACATCAAAGGGTCTTTGAAGTTTAAATTCATGTACACATAATTTTTTCCATGTGTTAGTCTATTTCCTAAATTTTGATCATATATAAAATTATAAATACCTTTTAAAAAACTATTTTAAATAAAATAAGACTTTATTTCTTTATTATATTATAAAGTCAATAATACTTAAACTCTAAATTCTTAAGTTAAACAACGAGTAAGTATTCCTCCTAATAATAATTAACTAGTACAAACAGAGTGCCCCTAGTTTTTTTGTTGGTTCCCTTGCAATTATATTACAATAATCATAATTATTTTAATTGACTTTTTAATTTAACACCTATCCGTTTTTAATTTCACACAACTTTCTTTTAAATTTTTTTAAAATACATATTCTATTCTCTAACTCTAATCGTACCTTTATATCCACTATTTTCCCTTTCCCACCTTTTATTTCTGCGACCTCTCACCCCTTCTCTCTCTTTCCTCTTTATTTTTTCCACATTCTCTTCTAAGTAACCTCCCCTCTCCCAACCCACCACCAACATCCCCACCGTAAGCACCACAACCTCGCCACCCATAGCCACCACCAACCTCACCCGTCTCCCACTATTGTGTCGATAACACGCCTCCCAGCCACCGCCACCCCTTGAGTTGTTGGTATGACCACCTTAAACCCAACGCCTTCCTCACAGTTCAACCCAAAAATAATAAGGTGGGCATGTATTTATTCTATCTCGCTGGAGAAGTGTTGGAAAAATTTGCAATTTTTTTTCTCCCACAGTATGTCATCAGAGAAGAAATATTAAAAGACAAAATAATCTGATAGGAAATGAAAAATAAATAAATATTAAAAAAAACCTTTTTAATTCATTTCCATTACGTATACTTTACCATGAACATTACATTACTAGTCTTGTACAAAGTTATGACCAATTTATTGAAACAAATACACTCATAATTTTTTAACAATCCTAAATATACAAACATTCTGATGAGTAATGATACTCCTCTCTGTTTTTTTTTTATCACATTATTTTTTTTCCTCTTTAGGTGTAGATACCTCTTCTGTATCCAAGTATATTTTCCCAGACTTTATACCTCACCAACCCATTATATAGCAAAAAGTGGGTGTTTTCTTTGGTCGTTAACGCGTGTCTCAGTAAAGATGACAACATAATTTGATTTTGAGCATTGACGAGAATAAGGTACACGCAACACGCAACACGCAACACGCAACACTCAACTGGTAATGTTCGGTTAGTGTCTTATCACCTAAGCACTCCTAAATTGACGATTTGACGTCATAATTATACCTTTACTGGTTGAGTTTGTAGAGTAGCTATCTGCACAAATTTCAACTAATAGAATGTTCATATGGATTGCCGCCAAAACATGCTGGAGATTCCGCATTTACTTTCTTCTTCATCCGTAATGTATTTGTAAAATTTACAATTTGTAACGTATTTGTAAAATGACTTTGAATATGTATTTAAAATGGTGTTAAATATCAATATTTACAACTTTTTTTTAAAATATCGTCTGAAGTAGCAGAGGACTGCAATTCTTGGAAACTACTACCATTCATTGCCTCATCAGCGATGACAACTATCGTATTACAGTCGTTGTATCTAAAACAACAATGAATGTTGAGATCTAATTCTATAAGAACAAGGAAGAGTAGGTCTCATCTCATTGTTATTTACCAATCCTTCATCGAAAAAGAAATTGTTATTTCCCAATCAATTTGTTTTTTACTGTCATTTGTCTATAACAAAATGACAAATTACTAAATTGGAAACAGAAGGGGAAAAAAGTGAGCTGAATAATTAAGTTTATATAAATACAGGCAAAACCTTAAAACTGTAAATTAACTTATTTAATATTCATCAATTTATTTTAAGCTTGGTTTTTGTAGTTTGATAGAACTGTAAAATAAACAATATTTTAACGCGATGATATCTTAGAACTGACAGTAGTGACATGCAATTTTGTTTTCTTAAGTTTAATTTTATTTGCTTTTCTATAGCAACTATATTCCAACAAAAAGTGGTACCCGATATACTAGCAATCCGAGAAAACCAATCTAAAAGTAGATTTAAGTCTTTATTAATTTATTGGTTTACTGAAATCATGTTCGTTTTTAAATGTTTGAATTTCTCCACAATCTGTTAATGCTGAACCCACTTCTTAAAAAAATAAAGTGGAATTAACCGTGGAAATTCAAGATATAACTTGGATCGGGTCTATGATGTTTTTCCTACCCAATACAAATCAAAATTTCATTTTTTAGGACTCTGTTTTAAATGAGTCAATTATCATTTGAAGAACGATCAGTTGTCCAACAAGAAACCAAAACTTGTAAAAATCAAAATAATAAGAAGCTGTTTAAGGTAAGAAGTTAGAAAGTTTTCCTAACAAGACAAATTAATTTCAATAATTGTGAACTGTGATGCTGTTTCTTCCTCCCACACGGAATGTCTTAACCAAGAAAGAATTGACTTGTAAGTAGCAACGTTAGGAGAACAGGATCTATGGACAAATGTGTGTTACGTTACTTTAGACTTTATTATAGAGTTTAGAGTTTCAAAGTTAGAGTGTTGTGTTCACACTTGTCAATATTTAAATACAAGTGGGAGGAGGTGGCACAATATAAAAGCGTAGTTAGAGTGCATAAAGGAAATGCAAGTGAGAAAGAGATGAAGAAGGGGTGTGTGTTTGCAGTAGTGGTGGTGGTTGTGGGTGTGGTGAGTGGTTCCATTATTCCAAAGGCTGAGGCAGTGAGTTGTAACCCAGTGGAGTTGAGTCCCTGCTTAGGGGCTATCACTTCCTCATCTCCACCATCAACAACATGTTGTCAGAAGGTGAGAGAACAAAGGCCATGCCTCTGTGGTTACCTCAAAAACCCAAGTCTCAGGCAGTATTTCAACTCTCCTGGTTCCAGAAGGGTCGCTAGCTCTTGTGGGGTTCCCTTCCCTACTTGTTAGTCACTTTTGCTTCATACTATTACTATGTCATAACTTGTTAAAGACTATTGTTAATGAATAAGAAAATGAGGGTATTCAAGACTACTTGTTACCTCATCAATTTAACAACTTTGCTGTATTTTCACGTCTTCATCTCCGGCTTTTACTTCTTTCGTTAGAAACAACTATAATATATCTACAAGGCTCCATCTGCTATAATTTCCTCTCTCTTGTCCATTTTGAACATGCCTTCAACATATGTTAGGACTACAGGCTCAATTGCCAACACGGCTCCAAATCTTCATTGTTTAACTTTTTTTAAAAGGCAAATTTATTCAGAATTAATAACACACACTCATGTTATAATAAGTGACATAACAATATTTACACATTATAGTAATATAAAAAAACTATCCTCAAAAAGATAAATACCTCCACTACAAGGATAAAGTTTGCCGTCATAATTAAATAGAAAATTCCACTATCTAAACTTAGTAAGACAATATATTGGCTATACAGACTAATCATAAAAGGAAAAAGAGCAAAAAGAGTTGCCATACTTGTTCAACATTGAAAGACATCCCCTGAAATACTAAGGAATTCCTTGTCAGATAGATCTTTTACAAACTGACCAACCAAATAATACACAAAATATCCCTAAAGCTTTTATAAGACTCAAATGTTGTCAGAAATGAGATTGACAATCTAAGAACACATAAATAATTTAACGATCTGTAGCATTTCATCCAAACCTGATAACTGGTGTCACATGTGAAAAGCAAATGTGTCATAGATTCTAAATTCTTACAACATACTAAACAAAAGGCATCTATAGATAGGATAATATTGTGTTTTGCTAATTCAACCATTGTTGGGACCCTATTATGAGCTACCTTCCAGGAAAATGCCAAAACCTTGGAAGACATCTTCGCCTTCCACAACCTACTAAAGAATTGTGAACTAGAACCTAGGGACTCCCCACAAACTAAATAGTAAGCTTCTTTTATGGAGCAGAGAACATTATTGCTTGGACTGCTTACCCATCTCCAACCATCTTTGACACCCACCTCAATTGAACCCACTAAGAAACCCCTCCAACTCCCTTACCTACTCTTGCTCCCAGCTGAACAATTCTCTCCTCCACCTAAATCTCCATACCAATTGTCACCAATCTATCCCCCAACCTCACATAAAAGAGTCTCTTTCTGAATAGATAATGCATACAATCTTGAAAACAGAGACTTGAGATCTTTCAACCACCCCACTCCTCATCCCAAAATTTGAACAAAGACCTGTTACCTATCATAGGTTTAACATTGCCTAGAAACCAAACACTCTCTCCCACATTAGAGTTTACCTTCAATATATCCATCCACCATTTAGACTCACCTCTCCACCGTGTCAGATTTATGTTCCTCCTTATGTCTTCCCTATACTTTGCTTGAAGAACTTTGACCCAGAGAGAGTCCTCCTTTTAAAGAATGCTAAATCATCACTTGCCAATGAGAGCTTTGTTAAATGCCCTCACATCTTTGATACCCAGATCCCTTTGACTTTTCTCTTTACGCACTAGCTCCCATTTGATCAAAGCAACTTTGTTAACTTCATATGATCCACCCATAGAAATATCTTTTGCAGACTCTGAACGGTAAGAGCCACCTTCTTCGGCATCCTGAAAAAAGACAAATAATACAAAGGAATAGACAAGAGAGTAAATTTGATTAAACAAATTCGTCCTGCCAAAGATAAGTTTTATTGTTTCCAAGAAGTAAGTTTTGCTCTAATTTTTTCCAAAACCGGATTCCAAATTGTCACACACCTCACATTAGCCTCCACTGGTAACCTCAGGTAGAAGAATGACAATTGCATTACTCCATAGTTAAGAATCCTAACAAAGGACTATAATACTTCATTATTCATCCACACACCTCCCAGACTACTCTTGTGAAAAAAATTATTTTTAATGCTGAAGTTAATTCATAACACCTAAGAGCACTCTTGACAGTATAAATATTCCGAATTTCAGGTGCCATCATAAAAATGGTATTATCAACATACTGTTGGAACACAATCTGCAGGTCCTGCCTCCCTAACTTCACCTTAAACAGTAGATTTGCTTCAAAAGCACTTTTAATAAGGCCCCACTAATCCTTCTGCAATAATTAAAAATAGAAATATGGTCGTTGGATCCCCTTGCCTAAGACCTCTGTGCATGGGAAATTCCTATGTTGCACTACCATTTACCAGAATTAGGATAGAAGCTGATCGAAAAAAACCTTAATCCAGCTAATCCATTCATTCCCGAAGTCAAATCGCTTAAGCATATAGAACAGAAATGGCTAGCTAACAACATCATATGCCTTTTCAAAATCAACTTTAAACACTATTAGTGGTTTACGAGAATGTTTACTTGATGGATGATTTCATTTACAATGACCACACTATCCAACAATTGTCTCCATTTGATGAATGCAGTATGGGTTTCCTCAATAATGTTGGACATCACTCCTTGAAGTCTATAGGCCAACACCTTTGCTAGGATTTTGCAAATTACCTCGATAAAAGAAATAGGCCTATAACCCCCAAGACCATCAAGCCGATCCTTTTTTGGAAGGAGAGTTAGAAATGAGACATTTGTCCCTTTAGGAATTTCCCATTATGGTGGAAATCAAATAATACCTGTATAATAAGCATATTCCAAAATTGCTTGATGAACTTCATATTATACCTATTTGACCACGAAGCTTTTGTACTGCCACATTCCCATATAGCAGCATGGATTTTTGTCTCAGAAAATTCTATCTCTAAGGTATTCCTTTCATAAGCAGAGAGACTTTTGAAATTTACTCCATCTAATCTGATCCTTTCATCCACCACCTGTGACTGAAAATGTACTTGAAAGTACTGTTGGGCTGTCTATTTAACTTAAGAGGGTTCTTCAGAACATTCACCATTAATCATTAGACTAAAGAAGTTGTTAGACCTCATCCTCTAATTAATTGTCACATGGAAAAAGCGAGAATTGGAATCCCCTTCCTTAAACTACTTAATCTTTGCTCTTTGGGCCAGCAAAATCTCTTGATACATGCTCCATCCATTGTCTTTCTTCTTAATTTAACCTCATCTTCCATTAGAACCTATTCCTATGCTTTCTAATCCAGATTAGCAATAAAACCTCTTCTTCCATCAGAACGTATGCCTCCATTCTTATTCATTGTTTAACTATTCATAATTAAATTCGTCTTTCCTATAAGAAGTGCTCTTTATGCTTTTAATTTAATACTACTTTAGTGGCTTCAAGTAAATGCACGCCGATTAGACCATGATCAATTAACTATAGTTTGAATTAGTAAATATTTTGTTTAGTTTGATTTTGATCTTAATACATGATCAGCTCTTGATTTACATTATGGGTTTAACATTTTAACTTCTATTAAAAATAATTTTTTTTAATAAAATTCTCCTTTTCATGATTAACATATACGGATTATGTATTATGGGGTGGGTTATGTAAAACTGATTCATGTTCTCCTTTTCTTTTTTATGCTAACTGGGTACAATTAGGAATGACAATGAGTTGGGACAGGCATAGGTAGTAGTTACCCGTTACCCAACCTGCTACAAAAACCCGTTGTCCGTTACCCGTTAAAAACCCGCCGGATACCTGTTATAGAAATACCTGCGGGTATCTATGAGTACCCATGGATATTTTTAAAAAAATAATTTTTTTTAAATTAAATATTTTTTATAAGAAGTTTTATCAAATAAATAATTTATTTTTTGGAAAATCTAGAAACAAAATTATACTAGTTTCTATAAGATTAATTAGATCTAAAAGTAGATTAATATAATATATTATAAAAAAATATTTAATACAAATAAAATCTTTATTTTATATTATCGGCATTTTTATAATAAATAATTTTATTAACTATGAAGTTTTCATAAAAGATAAGATTGATATCAATAAATTTTGATAATTAATATTTTAAATTGATTTATTTTCCAAAAATATTATCTTTTTAAATTGATTTATTTTAGTTTAGAGAGTATTGGATACCCGCAGGTATGGGTACTATTATACCTGTACCCGTGTCTGTTAAGGAGCAGGTAGAAAAAAACCCATACCCGCGGGTAATGGGTATCCATTTATACTATCCGTGTAGATATTTTTGTGGATTTTATCCACGGGTATCCGCGGGCATGAATTTTTTTGTCATCCCTAGGTACGCCTTCTACCTGTACGTGCTTGGCATTTCAATAAAAGTCTCTCTTCGACTTTGTTAAAAAAAAAGTAAAGTCAATTCCTACTTAAAATATCTGTCTGTTCCTCTCAAACTAAAACCTAGAGTTTTCAAAATGGATCAGTCCAACTCGTTTAACCTGACCCACTTTAACCTACCTAATAAACGGGTTGGTTCAACCCGACTCACCAATATTTTATGGTTAAAAAAGTGAGTCCGACTCGGCTCACCACGGGTTGGTGGGTTAAACGGCTCGGTCCACCAAACTACCTAAAATTAAAAAAATATTTTTTAGGAAATTTTTTTAACTATTTTTAAAAATATTAAAATTTAAATACTTTATAATAGCATTAATTTTAAATTTAATGAGTTTAAAAATAAAAAAAAATACTTAAATGATATTCTCTACTAAAAAACTACATTTACAACATGTTAAATATTAGTTTTAAAATAAAAAATATTAATTAAATGATAAAAATAAACTAAAAAATATTTTTTAATGGAATAGGTCAAATAAGTAATATAATAATTTAAAACTTAAAAATAAAATAAAAAAATCATATCCATATAATAATAAAATAAAATTTAGGTAGGTTGGTGAGTCAACCCGTATATGCAATACAATAAGCTTACATTGTTTTTAACCCGACCCAGACCTGTGGTGGGTCTGGCCAACCCACGGGTCTGGACCCGTTTTGACAGCTATACAAAAACCTATGTGTTCATCCAGAAATTGAAATAGCGGCTCCTTGGATGTTTTCTGGTTTCTAAGTTTGAAATTTATAAAAACAACAAATTAGTTTTGGTTTTAAGTCTCAAATTTTAAAAATTTCAAAACACATTTCAAAACTAAAGACTAGAAACTCAGAACCACCCTGAATGTTATAATTCAATAATGATATGAATATATATATATATATATATATATATATAGAATATTAAAAAAGGAAATCTAAAGAATGGTATTAATAAAATAATTTAGGAGTTTAGAGATATGTTCCAAAAAAAAGTCCATATGTTCATTTTTCACATCTATATTGTTCAGTCTTCTATAGAAAACCCATGATTATTATCTTATAGCAAATCTTTCACAGCTTTGTGAGATATGTCATACTTTTGTAAGTGAACCCGTGATGATTGTAGTCGTCTAGTGCTTGTCCTACATCTATGTGAGATATGAGACAATTCCTTGGGAAAACCTTAAATGATTGTCATCTTTCACTCTTTTAGCACGTTTTCCACAGATCTGTGCAATATTTCACACTTTTGTGGAAGACCCTTGATAATTGATCTCTTAGAGTTTGTGCTCTACAATTTTATGGGATATGCTATCTTTTGTGGGTAAACTCTTAAGATTGTTATCTTCCAGCTCATCTCTCACATGGCATCTCTATGAGACATGTCACACTTTTGTAGTAAACCATCTTGATGACTATTCTCTTCTAATATATCTCCCACATCTTATATAACACACTTCTGGATGAAACCCCAATGATTGTCTCTTACAACACCTCTCCCACATCTCTGTGGGATATGACACACAAGTCTGTGGAGAAACCCTTTATTATTGTTCTCTTACCATGTGTCTCCCACATCTTTGTGGGATATGTCACACTTCTTTAAGTGAATCTCTGGTGATTGTTCTCTAACAACACATCTCCAATATCTTTGTAGGATATACCACCCTTTTGTGGTAGAACTTCATATGATTATTTTCTTCTAGTGCATCTGCACATCTTTGAGGGAATAGTCACACCTCTACGACACACATGTTTTATGGACATTTACCAATTTTTAATTTTATCTTTAATTAAAACTTTTAGTTTTTTTTAAACCATTAATACTTTTAGTTACTATCTTTGAGTAATCCTTTTGTAGTCATCAAATAAGTTTAAATGTGATATGAAAAAAAAAAACTTTGAAATAAGAATAATAGGCAAATAAAAAAATTACTACCCACTCTTTAACTCATTAGTCGATCTTATAACGTAGTATCTAAACTGAAGTTAATAGTAATAAGATTATAAGTTAATCTCATAAAAATAGACTGTCAATTCTTAGATTAAAATTTGCTTTCCAAGAAGTCATTAATAACAGAGTATATTTGTTTAAATTCCACTAACATGGTTCGCATATTAAATGCAACAACTAAAGGTGAATTTAAATTTAATTTCTTATTGTACTAACTTTTTTCGATAATTCTATTAAGCAAATTAGTAGAATCAAACTTTAACAAAACCCATTAATATTAAATGATATAATATTTGAATCCAATTTTTAGTTGAAATTATTTCAATTAACAATGTAAGTAGCTAACTATTATCATATATATATATATATATATATATATAAAAGAAATTTCATTTGTTTATCTCATGAATTAAACAACATTTAAAGTAAATAAATAAATAAATCTCATGTGGTTATAAATATTAATAATTATAAATTTATAGTTAAAAAAAAAAGACAATCAACCCGTATAAAAGATAGTAATAAAAAAATTAGACAACAATAACTTAGCAGTTATAAGATTTCATTTAATGATTAAATTAAGTTATATAGAGGGAAAGAGATACGCAGAATACATGTTTTAATCTCTCTTACTAGCAAATTCTACAATATTAAATTTTAAGAGCTAACAAAATCTCTCTTACTAGCAAATTCTACAATATTAAATTTTAAGAGCTAACAAGGACTTAGAGGAAGAAGAAGAATGATGATTAACATAACAAAATTAGGTTGCTATTTTGCAAGAGTGCATATACTTGTTGAGAGGACAAACTTTACAACTTTACTACATGCTAAATAAATATGGTTATCAATTCAGATCGATCTAAAATTTTTTTTATAAGATTTTATTGATCCAAATCAAACCAACCTAACTGTCATTAGTTCAAATTAGGAAAGAAAATTCAACATTTCTTACCAATTAAATATTCTTTTCCTCCAAAACTGAATCAACCCGGATCATGAATATCCCTAATAACAATATAACTTATAGTTGGCCTAATTGTCATTCTTATTTAGAATAGTTTCTTATCCAACTCAAGAATGATGGACATAGATATTTAATCATTTGTTATTTGTATTTCCTTTTTTATTCTACTAATTTTATTGTGAAGTGTATTTAAGTTATCATATCAAGTTGAGATGTTTTTGAAAAATAAGAACATAATATTTTCATTATAACCAACCAAAAAAATATATTCAAAGACATTGCTATTAAATTATTTCTTATAAAAATGAAGATTTTATGACAAAAAAATTGAGAATAAAAGAATTTCAATTGAAGCAATTAAATTTAAAATTATTTTGAATTCTAAATTTCTCCGTCCAAACACTAAAGTTTCATTTTAATTATTAGCTTTTCAATATCACCTGTATTATAAACAAAAGGATTTGGTACCCAATAGTAATCCTATATTAAATCCGAGAAAACCAATCCAAAAGTTGATTTAAATGCAAAGAGAAATAGTCTTAAAACAGTATATGATAAAAAATTCCAACTTAAATCACATCTTTAAAAATTAATTTTAACTAAAATCAATTATATTTAAAATTAATTTTGTTAACATTTATCCAAACATAGTAATTTATAGATTAGATGAAATTTTCTTCGTTTTTAAATGTTTCTGTTAATGTTGAACCCACTTCTTGAAAAGGTAAAGTCGAATTAAGCGTGTACTTAGAAGATATAACTTAGATAGGGTGTTTGGAGTTTTTCCTACGCAGTTGAAAATAAGATTTCACCTTTTACGACTCTGTTAAATGAGTTGATTATGATTTGAAGAACGATATGTTGTCCAACAAGGAGTGAAAAATAAAATAATAAGAAGCTGATTAAGTTAAAAAGTTATGGTAACAAGGGAAATTAATTCCAATAATTGTGATGGTAACATTAATTAGGAACAGAGGATGGAAGGAGAAATGTGTTACGATACATTAGACTTTATTATAGAGAGGAGAGTGGGAGGAGGTGGCACAGTATAAAAGCGTAGAAAGGAAAGTGAGAAAGAGATGAAGAAGGTGTGTGTGTTAGCAATAGTGGGTGTGGTGAATGGTTCCATTAGGCCAATGGTTACATAAAAATACTAATAATAACACTATCTATATGTAATAAAACTACCACTACTACTGAATAAGACAATCATGCTGTTCCACAACTTACCTCTTCCATTTAACAATTTTATATTCATCCAACTTATTCACTGTTACTTACCCCATTCGCTTTCTTTACTAATCACTAGATTAGCTATTTCCAAGAGATAAATGTCATGTTCAGACTAAGTAATCTTCTAAACATTTCATCATGATAGCTTCAAATTACGTAAGTTAAAAATAGTTTCATATCATTTAACTGCTGGCAAACCCAAGCGCAATAGAGGCAGGCCCATTTAAATCAATGGCTACGTTTAGCATTTTTCTAGCACCCATGAAAACCCAGCCCAACCGCAATAGTTTAATTTTTCATTCTCATTTCGTTCAATAGGTTTTACTAATATTTCCTTTAAAGGTTGTTCTTCTCTTTTGGGAAGGGCAGAATGAAAATAAAATACCCAGTTTCTCTTTTATCCTAATTTCTCTAGCTCAGTGTCTTTTCTAGTTAGAGTTCATTTAATCCGATAGCCGTTTAACATTAACCCAGATGTTATAAAAATTCTTCCGGATTCCATAATTCAAAAACAATGAGTTGTGAAAAAAATGGTAATGTTAAATTTTGAATTTTTTGTAAGTGTATCAGCAAAAGGACAGGTGGGGAGAGTAACTTCCGCGATAAATTTTAATGAAAATATCTCATTAATATTTATTTAATTTAAATTCTAAATTATTAATCAATAATATATTTTATTTCTAAAATATTTCATAAATTATATTAAGAAATAACGTATGCTGAACTGAAATTTTATATTTTATGTATATTATGTTTTAAATTATTTTCAAATTAAAATTTGTCTGAGGATGAGTTTTTTATTAGATAAAAGTTATTTTTTAATAAGATAAAATATTAAAATTTGAATTCTAGTTCTAATTAAAATAGATATTCGAGTTTAAATACTTAAGGGGAATTTTTAAATGCATAATAGTCTTACTCAATTTATGTATGATTATATTTGTAGACAATACTTGAAATTCGTAAGAAAACATGATCAGAAAATTTAATTTTAACTACGCTCGAAAAAAAACTGTCAATAAATTCTGTCTTTGACAAAAATAAAATTACAAAAGAAATTTAAATATCACGTCATAAATTTATATTTTAAATATATATCGTATAAAATATTCAATCCAAAACAAATAATAAGTATAAATTTTGTTTATAATAGTGTTACTTATAATTACTAAAAGTTCTTACACCGTCCAACATTTTATATCTATTTATAAATAAATTATTTTGTCTTATGTTTCATTAATATTTTTACAATAATATATTTCTATTAAATTTTAACATTTAGAGTTGAATATATTAATTTTAATTATCCTAATTAAAATTTTTAAAGGTGATTAACAAACCATTTGATATTATTATTACTAACAAAAACACAAATATTGTAGCGTTTGTATTTCACATTTCTATTATGATATACTATAATAATTTTAGATTTTTAATTTAATATTCTTTGTAATAACATGATAAAATATAAATAATTTATTGTGTTATTTTGCGTATAATAATTTTAGTTTAGTATGTTTTAAAATATATTTTGTTAATTTTTATATTTCTTTGTTCATGATAACATGAAAAAAACATGTTAGATCATTAACGAATATTTCAGATTTGCAATAAATTTGAAAAAAATGAAGAGAAAGAAGAGTTTGAATAGAATTCAAAATGTTGTCATGTCTGTGTATTTGCATTTTTATTAAAAATATTTATGATTAAATGTATACATATATTAACAAAGTAGTTTTTTTTTGTTTTAAAAGAAATGATAGAATATGTATTTTGAAAAGTGAATATCAAATTGAAAATTTTTTTTATTAATAGTATAGATAATATGATACTATAGACTATAGATATAGATTATGGTCAGTTATCTATGTTATATATAAATGTTTTAAAGTAATTTTTTTAAAGTCATAAGGTTGATCCAATGACAAAGTTCATGGAGAAATGGGGGAGGAAGAGATAATGGGTTTGAACCTTACTTTTAACAAAGTAGTTTTTTTTTTTTTTTTAATTTTCAAATAGATATAAAGGTAAAATTGAAAATGAAAAATGGGTTTGGACAAAAAAATTGTGTATTCTCTCTATATATGTTATAGATTATAGATAATATAATACTATAGGTATAAATTATGAATAATAGGACAATTATTTATCTTAGATATAAATATTTTAAAATATTTTTTTTTCAAAGGTTGTAAGATTTATTCAATGATAAAGTCCACTTATGGGAAAATGGGGGAGGGAATAGTCATGAGTTTGAATCTTGATTTTAACAGAATAGTTTTATTTTATTTTTTAAATTTTTTTAACAAATTTACTACAAAGTTTAAAATAAGAAATGAAATCAAAATTAAATAGTTTTTCTATATTATTTTTTATAAATTAGTTAAAAAAAGAATGAAGAAAGAATTCATTAATCCTGATATGAAAACTTTCAGTCCTTTATTTTATTCTAGCACAATCATTGTTTCTCTTTTAGTTTCTCTAGACAAAATAAAAGTTACGGTAAGTTGTAATTGTAGATGGAAAAGAAATAAATAAATAATTATACGTATTAAAATAAAAATAAAAATGAAGATTTAAAAGTAATATGTATTCCTCAAAAGATATGATCCGAAAATTTTGATCAAATTCTTGACATAGACAGTTCATCCATTTGATGTGGACATAACTACTCTTGAATTTATTTATTTTTAAATCGAAGGATGGGTGAATAATTTGTGAAAGATGTAGAAATATGTTATATAAGTTATAGTAACTACAAAAATTTATAGCTTCATAGTTATAGAAGATCATGAATAAATATATATAGTTCCAAGGAGTTTTTTCCTAAAAATAAAACATTTGTCGAAAAATTTCTTCCCATTGAAAAACTTTTCTCATAGGGTATTTTTTAAACTCATTTAAAATGAATACACTATTTCAACAATTAGTTCTCTAAAAAAAAATTGAATGTGACTGCAATTTGAAGTAACTGAACAAATTTAAAAAACCTTTATTAAAATTACAGATGAAAATAAAGATCTTCTGTACTCAAATCGTGTCTTCCCACGATTGTTTATCTTCTGAATTTTCTCATATATGCATGACTATTAAAATTAAATTAGAATTTTTCATGGATTAAAAAATTTTATTTCAAAATTATAATTTATAGTAAAAAATTTAAGATTAAATTAGATATTTTAAATTGAACAAAAAATAGAATTGTTGGTAATTTAAAGTAAAAAATATAATTATAGGTGGTTGATGAGTGGTTACAAGAACAAATTAAAAATATTAATATAAAATAAAATAAACAGAAGAGTAGGGGTGATAAGAGGATTTTTCTAACTTTTTTGTGTATTTGTTGGGGGTTATAGATGCAGTATTGAAAGGTACATAGTTTAGTTTAGATGAAATAATAATTATGTAAAATAAATAAAAGTATTGAGGAATAAAATGTTATGAACCATAATGATATTTTAGTTTAGAAATAAATAAAAGTATTGAAAGGTAGTTTAGATGAAATAATAATCTTTTTCTAACTTTTTTATTGCGCCATGACATTTTATCCTGTTATGTGCATTTTATTATTTCTTGCTTGCTAGTTGCTAAAGTTTACCATAATGATACCTTAATGAATAACTTTATTATAACAATGATAATATCATATTTTCTATTTATAAGTCACTGATTTTATTTAGAACAGAGTGATTACAGCTTTAGCATGTGCCTGAATTACAAGATAAGAATAAAAGAAAATGCTAAACTCAGAAAATGCAAAACACAGAATGATAATATCATATTTTCTATCCTTTAAAATGTAGTGTATATATGTAAACACAATTCATGTAGCACCATTACTTCAAGGTGATGTTCCTATGTAAACAATTTTAATCTTCTAGTCATTCATCAAATTAATGATTGACTTATTTTAAGAGGAAAAAAAATAACAATTGTAGAAAAAGATCACTGGTTTTGGGAATTCATCTTCTTAAAAACATAATTATATTGATCATGCATATGATTGTTTCTATAGTCACGAATCGAGCCAGGAAAAATATTTAGAGAGCCATTTGAAAACATCAAATGCGCATAAAATTTTATATGAAGTATTAATATTTTTAAGAGTTTAATTAATATACACTGTCAGAATAAAAAAATCTTTACACTCACAATATGTATCAATTAAATTCTATTTTTTAATATATTTATAGAGTAAATAATTAAATAATTTAAAAATATCAATAATGAATTTATACTTTAAAAAATTATATTTACATGACTTAATTAATTTTTTAGTCTCTAGAAAATAGTGTCTATTTTAATCTTTTAATTTTTTAATTTAATCCTTTAAATATTTTTTTTGTTTGGTTTTATTTCCTATCTTTAAGTAACAATGGTGTTAGTTAGTTGTCCAATGATTTATCATTTCATTAAAGAATTTGATAGAATATATAGTCAAATGTAATTTTTTTATGTAAACTTTGTTTTTAATCACTTATAAACAATATTTTTAACAATGTTATACAAAATTATCCCTTCAAGACTCCTTGATGACATGAATTGAAAAAGTCACTTATTTGACATTGTTGCTTAAGGGATAAATGCAATTTTTTAGATAATTTATATTTAATTTTATTTATGAAGATATTATTTTTATAATATTAAATATTATTGTATAAATTTAAATAAATATAAATAATTTAATTAATATTAAGATATCATAAATTAATAACATAAAAATTATATTATCGAAGAGAAGAAAGATCGTGCAAGATCGGTATAAAAGAAATTTTACAATTCAATCACAATTCTTTATTCAGGGTAAGTTTATTAACTTTACTAATTAATATTTTAAAACTAATATAAATAAAAAGTTGTGATCGAACATTAATATAAAACTTTTTAAAATTAATAGTAAATACTAATTAAACTCTTTTCCTAAAACAAAAACAAAAAATTTAGGGCAAGGCCTCCCCGGAAAACATAAAGTGTATTCGTACTTTTTAACAGTAATCATTATAAGAAAAAAATGTAAAATAAAACCTGTAATTGAAGAATGGAATGAAAATGAAAATAAAAAATGAAATTATTGTTTAATTTAATTCAATACCTCAATCAGAATGAAAGAGCTTCGTTAAATCCGAATTAATCCTGAAAAAAACAACTAAAATTGTAATTTTATAAAACTTGAAAGAAATAATTATGAATCAATCAATTAATAAAGGAAGGAAAAAGGAGAATATCGACCCACAAAAATAAAAAGGTGAGTTACTAAATATATATTGTTGTCATAGATTATTGGAACAATTACATTTTTAAGGGACAAATTGTTTTTTATTTTTTAATAATCAAACAAAATAATAGTAAGATATTATAACATGTTTGAGGGCAAATAAGTTTAAAAAAATGTTTACTCCAAAATTACTTTTTGTCTTTGTATATTGTTATATACGATGTTGTGAAAATATAAAGTAAATTTACGTAAATTTATGAAATCCAATGAACTCAACTTTGTATTATCTTGACTCTTAGAATTACATGAGTTTATTTTATTAAAAATATACTCATATATAAATAATATGAAAATTGAAATTTGTAGCACATAATAAGTGCACATCTACGTAATAAGTTTAGATTGTTAATAAAAAGGATGTAATTGATATGTTTTACTTAATTACCGGTTTATATATAAATTTATAATGAGAATATCTCATTTTAGTATTATACATATTTAATTAAATTTTTTTTATTTTTAAGTAACTACTAAAAATTAACATGTTTTATGTCATTTTTTTTTCTCTTTCTAATTTTCAGGTTTTATTTTATTTTATTTTTATTTAGCAATATAATTACGAAACGCAACCTGGCAACATATTTATAACACCTGACAACATATCATTAATTAATTATGATGAGATTGGTCAGTATATGAGATCTAAGGGTAAAAAATTTAATATTATAAATAAAATTTAAAATATTTATTAAGAAATTGAAGTATCATGTAAAGAACTAGTTAGTTTGTAAGTGAATGGATTTAATGGGTGTCCTGACTCGATGATTTAATTTTTGAATGATTAAAAATATAATAAATCGAAAATTGAGGAGCTTGTGTATATCCCAGGCATAGAGGGTGGCAAGGTTGATGGTGAAAAAGATATTGAAAAAGGAAATGAAGAGCTAAATTGGTTTTGGTTGGAGTATAGTGACGACGCATAGGAAGGATAATTTTATACGTGTGAGGTGTGAGGTGTGAGGTGTGAGGTGTGAGGTGTGCGACATACATGCATTGGATGACAACTGACAAGACCGTTACTATGGTTTCTCATTTGGGTAACTCCTGCTTCAACAAATTAACTTCCAAACAGATATACTGTAAAATGATGACTTGGAAATAAGTATTTTAACCATATATAACTTTTTAATTATAGGAGACAAATGCATTTTACTATAACCGGAAATGAAATTTAAATTTATATTTGTACAGCGTTGATAATAATAAGCATGTAGAAAATTTAATCTGGTAGTGGGTGTACGTGGGACATTAACGTTTGAGGCGTCATACCCATTAGTCATTTATATTCTGCGGTGCTTAATGTTTATTTCCCAGTTGATACCTACCATCATAAAAAGGCACACACACCAGAGTTAATAGATCATACCCACCCCAGATCAATATTGCTACACTCCCAATACTAATTAACAATAACCGCCTTCTTTCCCCAAATTAAATTCATCATCCACTCTACTTTTTTTCTCAACTTCTCTTCAAATTCATATATATAAGCTATTTTTCCAAAAACTAAAACTCATAATCAACCTACCACTTTAACCGCTATTCTAAACACATTGTACCAAATCCTTATTCTTGCTATGATAAATATTCAGAAATTGATCACCTGCAGCTGGAAAACATTTTAAACTTGTAGACAGTTACTTGATCAAAGTAATTATTCCTCTTTCAGTATAATTTTCTTCCACTTTTGTAATTAACCTTCACCAGTTGGCTGTTGCTATGATTTGTCACATAACCACTTAAATATATGATTTCTCATTCATTGAATAGACAGTGACATGTCAAGATCCGAAAGATAATGCGTTACTACATTTTCAGTATGTGGCTCTACAAGGTCAACGTGGGGACTTTTCCGGGAAACATAGTGTATTTTGGGAAACATGCCTTTTTCTCATTTTATCTGTTCTTTAAACATTTTAAGTTTTTTAAATATATCTTCGGATAAATTATTTTAAATTTTTAAATACTTTTTTAAGAAAATAATTATTTTCATAATCTAAATATTTGTAATTTGTGATTATTTTTAACAGATTTTTTTTTCAAATATTCATATATTATTTCAAATATAAAACTGATTTTTAGTTACATCCAAATAAAATTAATTAATTTAATTTATAATCAATACTTATATAGTTATATTAAAACTGATTAGTCGTATGTTACAATTTTATATGTCGTATTTTAAAAATTTTTCTCTTTCAAATTTGAAAATACATAGCACTGGTTTATTGACTTTGTTCCGCTACGGACGTAGAGCAAGCACAATTTAAAGGGTAAGTTTTGTTTTACCGTTTGAAACTTTTAACCTCAATTGATTTTCTTTAAAACTAGCACCTAAATGTTTGATTTTTTTCCCATTAGTTAGAAACAAATTAAAAGAATTACTAAAACATCAATTCAAATAAAAGCTAATGAATTTTTTTTCACTAATTTAAATTGAATTGAACTTAATTTAATTTTTTATTTATAATTCAAATATAAAATGATAAATTGCCGCAAAATAATGGTCATCAAATGAAACCTAGGCCAGATGTGACCCGTCGACCATGGTGTTCCACGTACATGGCTTCGTTACTTCCTAAGCACTAACACCTGTCTCACATGCCACTTCAACTTGTCAGAAAAATAAATTTCGTCTTGGTTCAACGCAATTGTCGCAATGCAAATAATTGTTCTTTTATTACTCAAAATAATTAGTTAATTTTTTCATGGCTATTAATATTATTTCTTCACAATTGAAAACAAAAATCATCTAACAAAAATTTTCTTTTTATACATATAAGTAACACGAATAATCTTCACTCTTTTGAATATGATATCTATTTTTTTGAACGCCACACATATATAAATATTTTTTACAGGCTATATCAACGTGGTTATTGATTGCTTATAAAAAAATGGTTGTCATTGATTAATGAGTCCATGATTAATTAATATTGTCTCGTCGATAACCCCTCTCAAATTGATGCAATTTGTCATAAATATATATTATTCTAGAACTATTTATAACATTCAAGTTAAAAATTATATCCAATTTTTATTCTAAGATTAATCTATAATATCTTAGATTTATTATTTTTAAACTAAAATATTTTTAATGATTAAAGGAGAAGTTGTTGATTGCTTATAAAAAAAGAAGAAGTTGTTATTGATCAATGAACCATGATTAAGAAATATTATCTCGTCAGTAACCCCTCTCAAATTGATGCAATTTTTAATATATATATATATATATATATATATATATATATATATATATATAACATCCAAGTTAAAAATTATATCCAATTTTATTATAAGATTAATCTATAATATTTTAGATTGCATCAATAGGATATAATTTTTAAAATTATATCATGTCATTGGATTTAGTAAATATGGTAATAGGAAATATCATTTAAAAATGATTAATTAATATAATACTCTAAGTGTACTTTTATATATATATATATATATATATATATATATATATATATAAATTATTAAAAACAATCCTGTTTGACTCATATGAAATTGTTATGGGTGATTGTATTTAAAGGGATTCACTTATTCTAATAGTTATAACTATTAAATTTTAAAGAAATAAATTATGAGAATTATATATATATATATAGTTATATATGTTTTTCTATAAGAAAAATTCTATTAATAAGTCGAGGAACGAAGGCAGAAGATGTAATTTCATCAAATGGCACCATCCAATAGCTAAAAACCACAAATAAGAAGAGTACTCAACGTATTAGCTGGAAATTAATTTTTGAGCACGAATCCACTTCTATGAGTCTTAATGATTTTCTGTATGTTCAGTAGGTGAGATTTAAACATCACAACATTTTTTGTCTTCTAAAATTTTAAACTCCTGCCAACCAAGTGATGTCTAAATTGATAATAGTAATGTCTGGTCTCAGTTATAAAAGTCGTATAGATGCATTGCCGTGTCATTATGTTTGAAGAGACATCACAATTGAACCATATGTAAATGCCTATTCATTCTTTAGTACCACACATATATATGGGTTATGTTTGATTGAGTGGATTTTGTAGAACTAAATTTGAACGCTGCCACAATAAACACAATCCATCAATAACTATAAACAAAACTTCCACAAATCAATGCTGCCACAGTAAACACGTGCACATAACTATAACACCTGTTATGTTTGATTGAGTGGATTTTCTATAACTAAATTCAACGCTGCCACAGTAAACAAAAACCATGAAAAACTATAATACGTGTTTAACGAATACATATTATTATTTTAATATATTGCAAATAGAAATTAAAACTAGTTACGGACCCTTAGAAAAAACAAATTATCGATGATCTTCAAAGCTACCGAGAGAAGAAATGTTAATTTAAGAAGACGATAAATTATATTATAGTTCATAATTAAGATATTTTTAAATTATAAAATGAACCGTGATACAATTTTTTATATTTATTAAGTATAATTTTCGTGGGTTGTAAGCCCATCAATATATAAAAATACTTTAAATATCTTTTAAGATAATTACTATAAAAATGGATAAATTCATTTGAAAGTAGATTTATGCAATCAATACATATGTCCTAATTAAATTTAAAGTATCGTGTATAGTTATTATATAAATTATTGCTAATTCTTTTCTTCTCAGTTCCCACGAGCAATTGAAAAATCCAAGAAATATAAAATAATTTAATTAGTTAAAAAAATAAAAAAATTATAAATTTGATTTCATTTTTTAAAAAATCTAACATTATTAACAATATTAATATTTATACATATAAGGACACCTAACTCAAGGTTATCCCAATTCTAAGTTGTTCAAACACTTTACCTAAGAACATCACAAACTAAAGTTGTTTAACTCATTCAAACATTTTACCCAAACTCATTCTAAGCACCTACAAGATTGTTCCCCATCTTTTAGATTGTCATAGATAACCTCTAAGTCACAACACTTCATGAAAGATCCCATTAGACCCTCTCACAAAACCAACCAACACAAATAAAGTAATCACACACCATTTAAGGAGATTTATTATCGTAGCCACAAACCAACGGTTACCCAATAACTTAAGGAAACAATTAATGGATAATGAAAACTACACTAATTTTGCTCTAAGGATAAAAGATAAGGAAAAGGTATTGTACAACCTATCAAACATATCAATACTAAATTACTTTAATTAACTTGAGTGTCGAAGTGTCTTTTATATGTTCTTAACACCATGATCTTAAGGATCAATTTGATGGACTCGTAAAAAACTCTTGCTCCATTTTTTGGTAAGTAAAATATTTAATTTATAAAAAAAATATTGAGAAGCGCATACATGTGTAGTCGTAAAACATGTAGTTCGTGACGGAAAAAGAGTTGAGGTGAGAAAGTTTGACTGGAATTTCCAATCTCTTTCTTTTTCTTTTCATTAGTCATGTTAAAATCAAAATTAAATCAAATTAAAATCTGAAAATTAAATAAAAAAATAAAAATCACAAAAATAAATTGTGGTTTAATTTTTGTGATTTTCAAACTGCTTAGTTTGATTTGATATGTTGAAATCTTGAACTGTTAATTTTTAATTGTTTTAATAAATATGCAAATAGAGATATAATTTTACTTATTCTTTTTAAAATTTATGTGAGTTAGACTTACTCTTTAGTTATAATTTTTAATTAATATGAATTAGTTGGTGAATCAATACTTTATAAATATTATTTAATTTAGTTTTATTGGATAAAATTTAATAACAAGTAATATATATTATTTAAATAGATTGATTGTCTGTACTTTTAACTTAATAGTTGCTATTTTTTATATATTTTGCTAGGAGCAAGTAAAATTTTATATAATTTTGAAAATAAAATTTTTACACTATATTTTTATAATACTTAATAATAAAAATATCAAATCACAAATTCCTAAAAGGAGCTAGGGGAGAATTGTAATACCTCTATTTTTTTAATAACTAGGTTGTTATATAATCTATTTAAATTTCAATTTAGATATTAGAAATAGATATTAAAAACTTAGTTTTTGTATGTGAAAGATCTACAAAAATAAATTAATTTTAGCATACAAAGTATTTTTACTAAAATTTGCAAATTTTCTTTTCTCTGGAAATTCGCTCATGGAATTAAATTCTCTTGGTGGAATCAAATTTGCTTAACGGATTTGTCACAGAAACAAATATATTTTTTTAAAGAAGAAATTCGCTAAGTGAAAGATGTTTCGCTGAGTAAAGACCATCCTGGTCCAGAAATTCACATAGCAAAGCTTCCATGGCTAAGCAAAGTGAGACAAAAATAACTGAGATACGCTAACTTTCACTGAGTGAAACCTTCGTCGCCCAGTGAAATTGCTCTGCACCTATTTTTTGTTTAGCGAACATACTTTTGCTCAGTAATTAAGTTCAAACTTTGGCTATAAATAGGAGAAGCCATTTTTTAATAAGGGAAAGAAATAAGGTTTCTTGGTGTATGGTTTCAGAAAATATTTTCTGTTTTCATTTTCTAGTTTCATTTTCTGAAAACTGTTTTCATTTTCAAGTATTTTACCTTCAAAAAATATGTTTGTTTTTACTTGATATTTTATATTTTCCAAAAATAATATTGTTAAATTTAATCAATTTTAGAAAAAATATTATAAAATATTTATATATACAGTTTAAAATACATTTATATATATATATATATATATATATATTATTTTTTATGTAATTACAATATTGTTATTAAGTTTTGCATAATATTAACTTTTGAAAACACTGAAAATAAAATTTTTCTATTTTCAGTTGTTTTTGAAATTTTTTTCAGCGAGAATATTTTTTAACTTTAACAAAATATATTTCCACTACTATTTTCTATTTTCTCTGAAAATAAAAACAAAAAATACGCAAAATAAACGTCATCTTAAGCATTGAGATTAAGATTCAAAGGTTTTTCATTACTCTTCATCAAACTAATTACTAAGGTAAAAGAGAAATGAGATTTATAAACTTTTATGATGTTAATCTTAATAGATTTAGTACGTTTTACTACTCTTATGATTATTATTACTTCTGGTCCTTTGTTATTATTTATAGATATTACATTTCTGGTCTTTATTTATTATTTTCAAATATTACTTCTGGTCCTTTGTTTATTATTTTTAAATACTACTTATAGTCCTTTGTCTATGTTTTCCAGATATTATAATCTAATTCTTGCTATTATTATTTAAGTTAGTCCCTATATATTATAGTCTTATTTTTTGTTATTATTTATCAATTATTCTATCATTTAACTTATTTTTTCATGTTATATTTTTTACAAAAATTTCATCAAATAATACATTATGGTTCATTGATATAATTTATTTCAAATTTTACTTTAAATCTTATTTTTATTACTCTCTATCATAAATTAAGTTATGATAAATTTTGGTTTCTGCAATTCTGATTTATAAAAATTATTACTCTTAGAATCATTAATAACTATCTTATATTTTAAATAGGTGTATATTATATTTATTCACAAGATTATTAGTTATATGTTGAATGTCCATGATAAAATATATTTATATTTTATAAAATATTCAAGAGATTGTGTGTAAAGTTTAGTTATGAAAATAACATAATGAATATGATATTCCTCAAAATCATATTTGTAAAAGATAATCTAAGTATCCCTGTAGTTGCAGTCTAACCCGATCTTCCATATAAGAAAAAAATATTTTTTAGTATTAAAAATGAATCAAGTTTATACTTATGTTGTTGTTGTTGTTATCATCCATGAAATAAAAATTTTTAGACGAGAAATTAATTTGTATATCTATTATGATATTTTAATTCTCTGAGGTTGATTCATAAATAAGTCTTTGAATGATTATTTATATATGAAGTACTACATATTTTAATGATTGTCAGGTCTAGTTATTTTTTTGGATTGTGTTAAGATGTTATGAAATAAACTTAACAAAGTCCTAAATTCCCTTATAAAGTTACTATGCATGAGTGCTAGTGATTTGAGAAGTCATAACTTGATATGAAATAGGGTGAAAATAATTAATTATCTTATAACATTATACAATGAAAAAGTATATAAAATATAGACTATGACAATTGGTGTGTTATTATCACGTGTTTTAATTAATAAATTAATTTTAATTAAATAAAAAGAAAAGCAAGAATGGGTCCATTAATTTTGAACGTGGCTCATATAAAAGTCATTTTCTTGAAAACAAATGTATTTTAATAATGTGTAGAAGAACGTGATACTATTATATTTTGACTAGCAATAAAGGTCAACCCTTTAATGGAACGGGAGGAAGCATGGTTTACAACTATATACTAGCAGATTTGACATCTGCGATTCACTAGTTTATTTAAATTATATAGTTTTAGGATTTGTAATCAATATTTTAAATGAATATATACATAAATAAAACTATCAATTTAAAATATTTAATAATATAAAATATAACACATTAAAATTGAGAAATATAACTAATTACAATTTTAATTATATTTTTCCAATAATAAGTAATAAATATTTGAAATATATAAATTAAAATACAATAAATATTATCTATAATTATTTAAATTTATTTATTATTTTATTTATAATGAATACTATATTTGCGTATACTTAAATATTGTTCCTTTAAAATTAATAAGTTATATATTTATTATAAAAATTAAAAATGATTTTAAAATGATATTTTTAATAATTTTAAAGATAAGTTTTAATAATGTAATATCATTGGAGTTATTTTAGTTAACCAACCTTGTTTATAAATTAAATTAAACATCATATACATGTGTAATAAAAGTTGTTTTATCGCAATTTATTATTATTTGTACCACTGTTATTTTTAATATTATTTTTATTTATTTATTTTTCATATTTTTAAATTTATTAATCTATGTTTTTTTCACATAAAAAAGGTTAGTTATGTATAAAGGTTAGTATATTATTAAAATTTTATATTATAATTAATCATTATGAGTATTTTTTATCTATCCCAAAATTATTTACATGTGTCAGTAAAATTATTTACATGTTTCTATTTTTAATTGCAAATAAATCTAAAAAATTGACATAAATTCTTATTAAATTTAAAAGTTATAGTAGAAAACACCCAACATTAACTGGATGCACCCAAATATGTACTTTTAGTTTGAAAAAAATATTAATATTAATATGTATAAAATTTTAAATGATTATTTTTAATTTAATAGTAATTATGTCGGAGATAGAATGTAATACATATATTATATAAATTTATTTATAAATATCTGTTAGTATTTTAAAAAATATATAAATTATTGCAGTAAAATATTTTCTAAATTATTAATATTAAAAAACATTAATATCTATTCAATAAATATAATTAATGTAAATAATTTATTCTTTATTAAATATAATTAAGACCAATAAATTTAATTAAACACAATTTTTGAACTTAAAATTTGTCCTAAATGTAATAGAATATATGATTCAATTAAATTATAATAAAATTTTAAGAATGAAATTATCTTAAGTTAAAATATATGGTTCAATTAAATTATAATAAAATTTTAATTAGAATAAAAAAATAATTGATACAACCTATGAGAAAAATGTAAGTGATTGATGTAATTCATGTATCTGAATAACAATAATAAAACACCGTAAATATCAAAAACTCGAATCAATTTAATTTTTTCTCAGTTGGTTTTCAATTTTTATAAAGTTCTTTTGTTATTTATCATGTCATTATTCTTCATCTTATTGTAGTTTAAAAAAAAAATAGAGTCAAATGTTATATTTTATATTTTTACTTTACAAAGTGCACTAAAATTTGCTATATATGTACACTATACTTTAATTTTTTCTCTTTTTTTAAACTTGATGTTTCATTAGTCTCAAACCTACTTATAGAAATTATATTAATTGTTGTTGGAGTTACAAAATGTGGTAAGTTCCTGCTAACGAAAAATAAATTATTATTTATTATTCAATTTTATATGAAAATTACGCTCATTAAATATTTCTTATAAAAATTAATTTATTATTATTTAATTTTATATAAATATGTCTGTCAAATATGTTTATATAAAAATATATTAAAGTGGAATAAATAAAATTTTAAAATTATGTTAATGCTGGTATATAAACATTTTTTACCAAAATAAATAATAAATTTTAAAATGCATATATTAATATAATTATCGCAAAGAAGTGTTACGATTGTGTAAGAAAAATTATATTGTATGTAATTTTTTCGTTGAATACGCATTCTATGTAATAGTGACGTAAAAAAATTTATCTCTATGAGAAAATTATCATAGATTGTAATAAAAAAGTAGACATACTTATAATTTTTAATTATTAAAAAAGAGCTTACTTACTATTTATTAACCACTAATTATCTTATAAGGAAATAATAATAATAATAATAATAAAAGTATAATAATAATAATAAATATAAATTAAATAGTATGATTTATTATCAATCAAATAATCAAATCAATTATAATTAAGTTCTATTAATTTAAAAATACTTTATCGTGAACAAAATATTATTTATAAAAAAACACACTAACTCTTGTATCATTATTTTTATTTTTATTTTTATTTTTTTGAAAGTTTAGTTGTATTTTTAAATTAAAGGTAGCACACTGTGTAATGTAATTCAATATGCAATTGTAGTTTTTCTTCTAATATATAGTATGATTAACATTTTTTTCATTAACATCTAATATTGATTTTTAAAATTGTAATTTTCATCTATACATATAGGTAAGGTGAATTATCCTAGAAAAAATGTTAAGATGAAAATTAAAAACTTTACAAAAAGATATGTTCAACACAACATTAATTATTTTGTACAAAATTTTCTTTAATAGTAAATAATTCTTACCTTTTTTATATTGTTCTTGTAAGTAGGCATTGCTTGTTGATTTTTGTTGCAAGTAGCTTTTGTTTCTTCTTGTTGTTCACTAGTGTTGCAAGTGATTGTTTATTATTACTATTAAACAACTACGAAACTATGTTTAAAAATAAATTATTACAGAAACGTTGTGTAGTTGAAATTTTTAGGAAACGTAAAAGTGAAGGCAAAACCTATAACAATTATTAAAAATTCTTGCTTTTAAGAAAATTAAACAAAACATAAAAATCGTTACTTTGCTTAGGCCTTCAATTCAAATATTAAAAAGCTGTCAAAGGAGGTTCCTTTTTTTTTTTTGTTACATTTAATATGAAAATAGTGAATTATGCTATTAAAAAAAATTTAGGAATATGTATATGTTACAACTTACAAGTCGAATAATTTCTAAAAAATTGTGAAGTAATTCCATTTTAATTCAATATATACATATATATATATATATATATATATATTATTCTGATTAAAAAATTGTGACAATAATTATATATAATCGACATTAATTGATTTTACATTTTAGTATTATTTTTATAAAATTTATAATAATTTTTTATGTCCAGTTTGTACATAATTTTATAATAATTAGAATTAGCGGGAGTACTTTACTGTTCCAATAAAGTTAAATATGATAAAAGCATTGGTGGTTCAAGAATTAATGAATTATATAACAATTAGTATATTTAATTTATATTAATAACATATCAACTAAATAGCAATTTTAATCTATATAGGTTTTAATAAAAAGAAAAGGTTACCATAAAAAATTAATTACAATTAATAAAATAATTATTGTCCAATTTAAAAACCAGGAATCTGGCACAAATTTTATAAAATTGAAGACCATTTTGTTCTACCCTTCTTTCAATGGCCAAAAACAATTCTCAATATATATCAAATTTAAAAACTATTAAATATATAATCAAACTCTTAGCCATTTCAATTTAACTTTAACGAGTGGTTTGAATTTAAGTTTTGAGTAGTAAAAGATACAGATAAAAAAAATATAATATTTAAATAAAAACATAAACAATTCATTTTCCTTAATAATATGACAGAATTTTTGTTAATTTTTTATAAGCCAAATTTCATTGATAATAAAAGTATTTTGTTAATAATTTAATATTTTAAAAACTTTTCTATTTTAATATCAGTATCCATATTTTAAAATATGTACATGTTTACGATTATAAAAAATATTTTTTATATCTTAATTCATAGTGTTGAGTCTGTTGACAGGTATAAATTCCTTTTTTAATGGTTTATAAAGATATTATAATTAATGTTAAAATTGATTAAATCAAATCAACAGTTATTATAATTAAAGTGAAAATTTTTTAATAACTATGAAATGTTTAAGTTTTAAATGATTAGAAGATTTTAATAATAACAAAGTAGAAAACACAAAACATATCTTGAGTTGGAAAAACGGATCAAAAGTAACAATAAAGCAATCATACAAAATTAAATACATGTAAGAAAAAAAAACGCAACACCTCAAGCACATTGATCAACGTGCTTGATAATTTTATTATAATTAATTATAATCAATTTTTTTTTACAGGTTTGATTATATAAAGATAATTAATTTCTTTTCAGATAAAAAAATAACTTTTATATAGTAAAAGAGCATAACACAATTGAAAACAAATAAAAAATATTAAAAAATATAAATTAAACCAATTATAAATGAGAAAATTCAAAATACACTAACACTAAGACTGTGTTTCAAAATTTTGGTTACCTTCTGGTTACTAGTTGAAAATTTTGTTTGATTTATTAGTAAATAAGTTTTTTTAATAGTTTTAATAGTTTTTTTTAAAACGTTAATGTCTAGCTTTTAACTTTTTTATATTATTTTCTGTATTTTAATATTTATTATAATTTTTAAATATTTTATATTAGATAAATTTTTTATAACTTTTTATTTTTATATTTTGTAACTATTTTAATAGATAATTTTATGAAAACTTATAATTTAATAAATTAGTTTAATCATTTTTTAGCTTCTAACAAATTTTATCGATGAAAGTCTAAGTATTATTATTTAATAAATTTTTATGTGAGATATAATAATAAATCTGAGTAGTAAAGAAGAAAGAAAAATGAAGTAATAAAGAGAAAAATAAAGAGATAAGAAGAAAATAATAAGTGGCAAGGAAAGTAAAATATCGTGGGTGTTGACAAAAGTGTAGTAATGGTGTTTATGTGCCCTATAAATAGAAGCATAAGAAGTGGGTGAAATAGAACAAAAGCTTCAGCGCGATTTGTACTGTATCATCATAATCATAATCATAATGTCTTCCGATCTCTCTGGGATTCTCCCTCGTGTTCTCATCGTTTCCAGACGAACCGTTCGTAAGAACAAGTTCGTGGATTTCGTGGGTGAGTCAGAGTGAGTAACTTTGAATAAGTGTACAAAAAGAATACCCAATTTAACAGTTTTGTTTATTTATTCTTCAGGGGAATATCACCTTGACCTTATAGTAAGCTACGGCGCAGTACCCGTGATCGTTCCTCGCGTTTCGGGGGTCCACACATTGTTGAGCAGCTTCGAGCCCATCCATGGCGTTCTTCTCTGCGAAGGTGAAGACATTGAACCATGTTGGTACGAGCAACAGCAAGAGCAAGATGATGACCATTCATCAGATCTTTCCCCAGAGGAGTTGGAGGAAATCAGAAGGCTTCATGTGAGTGACACTTGCATCGACAAAGAGAAGGACTCCATTGAGTTGAGCCTCGCCAAACTGTGCCTCGAAAGGAACATTCCCTACTTGGGAATCTGCAGGGGTTCGCAGGTTCTCAATGTTGCATGTGGGGGCACCCTTTACCAGGACATTGGTAAAGAACTTTCCAATAAGTGTCCTCAATCTCAGAGGGTAATGCACATAAACTACCATGATTATGATGGTCATAGACATGCTGTTAAACTTGTTCAAAACACCCCTCTCTGCCATTGGTTTCAAGGGGAAACGGAGATTTGGGTCAATAGCTATCACCATCAAGGGGTTAAGAGGTTGGCTCAACGTTTTGTCCCTATGGCCTTTGCTTCCGATTCTTTGATTGAAGCCTTTTATGACCCTTATGCTTATAGTCCCGAAGATGGCAAATTTATCATGGGATTGCAGTTTCATCCCGAGCGTATGAGAAAGCCTAATTCGGATGATTTTGATTACCCCGGATGCCCCTTCGCCTATAAGGTTATTGCTTTTTTTATATCAATTATCCTATATATATCCATTTCCACTTCTAATAAAAATACGTTGTATGTTATGCAGGAATTTGTTAAGGCAGTGATCGCTTATCAGAAGAAGAAGCTGAATAGTTTAACATCTGTGCCAAAGCCTCTCAAACTTAACAAGGAAATGGAGAGCAAGAGGAAAATTATAGTGCGTAGCTTTTCACTTGCTAGAAACCTATACACCGAGGGTCGCGGGAATTTGTCTTCCAAAGACTCTGAACTTGAAGTTGGAGCAGAATTTTTGGAGGTACGTTCTTTCTTGTTTAATTTATTTAATATTGGCTGGCTTCTTGATTATGTTATGGGGATGAATGATTTTGCAGTCAAACACGGCGTTAAGTGTGCAGCAAGAGAATAGGTTAAAGCAAATGGGGGCGACAGTTAGGAATGCAGGGTCATACGTGGAGAGGATGAAGGCGAATGAAGGAAGAGAAAAAATGGCAAAAAATGTAATGAGAAAGATGTCAGTGGAACAACTGTATGAGCTGCTGTCTTTCTACGACACCATGGGCCAGATTTGTTCTCAAGTATTGGAAAGAAAGCTATGTGACTTCACTTCATGACTTCAACTTTCTTTTCTTTTACCATCCCAATCTTGTGTTCTTCCCTGCCCACTTTCTCTCCTCATCAAACTGCTTTCATTTTTATTTTATTATTCTGCTTTTTTCTTATAATAAAACAATGACGGTTTTTATGGTTCAACCTGGGACACATGTTTGGTAGCTCTACAATCTTCCACCTAAAAAACCGACACTAACACCCTTTAAAAAAAGATTCACGGATGGACATCTCCAGCTTCGTATTCATTATTCACACAGTAATATCCACTGGATTTATCCACAGGTGCCGCAATCATGACATCAAGTGGAGAGTCTTGTGGTTACTCACAATGGATGTTTCTACTTTCTACTTCGTCAACAACTGCTTCAATTTCCATTTTACATGTCTAGATTTATACTATAATGTCTTTTATTTACACCCAAAAATAAATTTACTACTTTATCCAACTCAATCTCTTGTGCATGTAAAGGATCACTTTTACACACTTTCGTCTAACTTTAAAAACATAAAAGATTACTAAAATATAATTGTACCAAAATAAAATTAAATTAATATTTAGTCAAATATTTTTAACCATTCAAATTTACATTTACTCACGTTTTTAAGATATTGTTAAAAGTACATACCCACGTTTTTACAGAAAATAACAGTTGATATGCTTATTGAAAAATGACATCATACTCTTGCAAATATTGTTAAAGTACGAACCCACATTTTTCAGCCATATCATGTATACTCCTAAATTTTTAACATAATTGTCGCATCTAGACTTCCCAATCTTCAAGTGAAGGTAATTATTGGAGTTACAATTATGTTATTGAGAAATATAAATAAGTTGGGATATGTAATGTGACTCAACTAATGCTACACAAATGAGAAATAGTTTAATTGGTATACATAGTCAATGTGAAATATTTTTATTCTAACATTCAATCATAATTTTTTGTTTATGTGATTTTTAAAGTAGTAATGAATAAGTGTACAAATCTTTCCACTAACCATGTATACCAATTAAACTCAGTGAGAAATTATATCTTGGAAGCTAAAGTTATTTTTAGTAGCAAAATTGGAGAAAAAGTTTTTATACCTAGCTTAACATGGCTACCATCTTATTCAAAGATTTCCTTCTTTTGCGATAACTATAAATAAAAATCAAGGTTAATTTCTAAAACATGTGATTCAAAACCAGCTCACATAGGTTTTTTTTAAGTTTAACATTACATTGATTAAAACAAGAAAACACAAAAAATATCGTTATGTACAAATTAATTCAAAAGATATTATCTCAATCCAAAAAGGTAAAAATAAACATAATCAAACCCCATTTATACAAAGCCATGGTGTGCTACGGTGAGGTTCGTTGAGCAGCACTACTTCTAAGTTCATAGTTGTGTAACTTCCATTATAACATGCACAAATCACACATTTTAGTTGTCACATATCAAGCACTGTGGTGATTTCCCACCATTTACACTACCATAACCACACCTTGTAAGACAAATTACAGATTAGGAAAAGATGTGTCCATGTTTCTATTGGTTTGCAAAGTGTAGAAATTTCCTCCCCTTCAGCCTATCTGTTTCATGTTGTCATGTCAAGAGTTGCACCTTTGGAAGAACACCTTTTGCCGACACCTACTTATAAAATGTGATTACCTACTCTCCCGAATCCAAGGACAAAAAGCTATAAGCCAAAGATACAGAGTACACATCTGGCTTCTCTAGAGTCCAAACTCACCTTACCAGGTACTCCTATAGACATGGTTACATCCCTCACCCTCTTCAATAACTCCACTAATAACTCTTCCTATGCAAATAACTGTCTTCTCCATGTCTAACTCCATCCTGACTCACCTAGCTTCTTTGTTACAATAGATGTGTTCTTGTCTGTTGCAATCCCATCTAACCAAGGGGACTCTTCTCGAAGACTACAATCACAACCCACATATCATACCAAAATGCAATATCCCTTCCTACACCAATTCTATGACGTTCATTCAAAGTCCACCAATCCATATACACTTCTCCAACATCTCAATGGAATTTAAATCAAACCACCAATTTGAGAATAATTTACCACTCACCGTCTAACTCTCGTTGACGTGCATATATTTAGATTGCAGGACCCTAACCCACAAACTCTTACTCTCCACCCTTAAATGTCGCTTCCATTTTCCTAGGAGGGCTATATTAAAAAGTCTCATATCACACAAGTCCAAACCCCCTTCCTCCTTTGTCCTACACACTCTTATGATAGTCAATTAACTTTCTTACTCTCTTCCTTACGATCCCACAGAAATTGTTTAGAAAAAGAATGAAGACAAGAAATGATGCCTTTGAGAGCCTTGATGAATTACATGAAATAGGTTGGAAGCACAAACAAAACAACTTCTAAAAGTACCACACTACCTACCATAGATACATACTTATTTTTCCTGGATGAAAGTCGTATCCTCACCAAATCAACCATAGCATCCACATCTCAAATTTTGAGGGGGTTCCACCAACGAGAAATCCAAAATATTTGAAAGGAAACAACCACACCATGCAGTTAAAAAATAGTGCCGCAAATTCAAGCCATGTTTGTTGCTCATTCACACATATGAGATGACTTTATGGAAGTTCAATTTGAGTCCAAGTATTGGTTCAAAGGTTTGTATCATCACTTTGATAGCCTTCACAGACTTACATTCCTTATTCGTAAGTAATAATGTATCATCTGTAAAATGCTAGTGAGAGATCCACAAATCTACATCTCCAACATCATACCCCGTGTCGACATGTGAGTCTTAACGGGACAACAAAAAATTTATTTTTGAAAATCAGAGGAGTCGCCACCAATATTTTGTTAGGAAAACATCGGGAAAAAAACTTTAAAAAGAGGTGGTCTATGAAACCAAATTTTGAGTTCGAGAGTTTATTATGCATAGGGAAGGTATTAGCATCTTATGACGTCAGTCTTAAGGACGATTACCTCTAATTAAACGTGCAAAACTAGATAACTTTAAAAATATTTATTTCACCCCTAAAATACTTAAAATATAACAAATATTTTTATTTTATTATTGTTTTAACATTTTAATGAAAAAATTATTATTGGAAATTTATTTTTATAAAAAAATATTATTAATATTTTATTTTTTAATTGAATTATTTTATTTTTATTTTTTAGGGCTTGACAAGAGTAAACTGCTGCTCCTACGTATGGAGAATCAAAGTATATGTAGTTCTTGTTTAACTATTGGCATGTTGAATTTTTTTTATTTTTGTTATAATTATTTTTTACATTAAGATGTTATAATATAGCTCTAACTTTTTTACTCTTGTTAAAGAAATAATTTTACTATTACGTATTGTTTTAGAGGGAAATTTCAAAAACATCAAATTGTCCTAACTTGTGTTTCAAAACTTCAAGATTAAAAGTTGTCACATCTTATTAACCCTTTGTCTAATGAAAGTTAATAAATAAATATAAACTAATTATATTTGGGTTATAATATAATATCTTGAATTTTACAATGATAAATACACTATTATTTTTTTAATATTTTTTTCCATAAGTATCCGACACAGTAATGTTTTGTGCATGATCTAAGTCCATGCTAATCCCATGAACAACATGCACAATATTGCTTGTGCATGATCCATATTTGTTACACATTTTTACATATTTTTCTTTGTAAACACATAAATTGTACGAGTTTAACAATTATGATCAATTCAAAGTAGTGACTAACATTCTGATCAGGATAATTGTTAGTTTTAAGTGTTCAAATTATAAAATCAAAAATTAGTTTTGGTTTTTAATATATAAAAAAATTATTTTTTAATTTTGAAACATAATTACCAATGGTGGCTATGGGCAATGACGAGTTACAACAAGCAATAGTTATGGGTTAAAAAAATAGAAATTTAAAAATTAATTTTTATTATTTTTCAAAAGTAGGTGCAAACGGGTTGTGGTTAATATCTAGGTGTTGGTCCAGCATCCAAACTCACATTTAAAAAAAAAAATTATTAAAATTTTTTTCAGGTCTCTCTCATTTATGGGTCATTCATATAAAGTGTGACAACCTTGATCATAACTCCCTCTACCAAATTGTTGGAAATCCACTGTTGCTAGTCAACAAGTATAGGAAAGAATAGATAAGCATACTGCTTTATTTTATTAGAGTAGCTAGTTAGGGAAAGAAATGTAATGCTCAAATGGTTCCTTCAGAAGACAAAGTAGAAGCACATAAAGAGTGATGCACTTTAATTCAAACCAATGATTCCACTCTATTCTATATATATAGGAAGACTTGAAGATTTCAAGTGACCAAACACTACTCCGTCTTCTTTCAAATCTTTTAAACTCTCTAAACTTGAAAAAACTTGGAACTTTTTGTAAAGCTCTCTAAAACATGTAAACCTTGAAACTATAGACTTAGAGCATATTTCGTATTTGATAGACGTTGTATAAGTCTTTGTGCCCTGTAATCAAACTAAATCTTTTTTATTTAGATAAGAGCCTAAAATGGTTTGGTTAAGAAAAAATATTTTAGTGGTATGCTAATTGAGACGAACCCCTATAAAACTCTTTATACTTTGTGTAACACCCTAGTTTTTAAATAATTGTCCATATATTTTTAGGTAAATTATTGTTTTTATTATATTAAAAATATATTAAATATTTTGTAAGACTATAATTAAAAAGACTTATGTATTATTATTTAGAAAAAAATTATGAATCTAATAATATGCATTTCTTTGCATGAATTGGCTATTTTCTAGTAGTGTTGTATAGACACCGTTAAATATAGAATTTTGTACTAAAATTTGATGATCTATAATTTGTATGATAGTATAATTAGAATATATTAAGAATATATACAATTAAGATTAAAAAACTATCAAACTTATATAAATTATATTCTATAAGAATTTAACTTTGGATTTATTATTGGTTAATATTATGTTAGAAAATTATGAAAAATTATTCAATAAGATACATTGAACTTTCTCTTAATAATAACATACTTAAAATAATTAATAAAATTCTCTAAATAAGTAAAGGAAAAATAAAAGTATTAACAATTAAATTGAGAAAAGTTAGTAAGTTCTAAATAATTAACTTAAGATTAATTGCTTATAAAAAAAATTAAGTTAAGATTAATCAATATAATTAAAATATGCAAGAGTGTGACGTTTCCACAACCATGCAGCATAACCTACAACAATGTGGAAGATGTATCCAGAAAAAATGCAAGTGAGGTTATCAAACTTGAGAGTTTACATAAATATGTGAGAGTTTGATAAACTCGACTCGTGAACTCGTAAGAATTTACTTTATATAAAATAATAAAAATTATCTATAAATAACATATAGTTAAATATTTTAACAACATAATAAATAAATATAGTAAACAATAAATTTCACAATGCTTAAATAACTAAGTTAACAATGCATCAATATCACATAATAAATTGTAAATATAATAATAATGGTAGAATAGTCCATCAATATTTAGTATTATTGAAAAAAGAAGGTTTGATGTTCATAGAGATGAATGTTGGTATATTGAACTCCAAATGTCTACACCACAACCTAATTTGTTAACTTGACAACTTGTTAGTAAGCTCCAGAGTTTACAAAGTTCGCATACAGTTTACCGAATTTACTAAAAAGAGAATTTACACGTGAGTTAACTCACAAATGGTAAGTAAACTTGTAAACTCAGAAAAATTCAAGAGTTAAATTGAGAGTTTAATAATCATGGATGGAAGTATCTATCAATACTTAAAGTAATATGGACTTGAACACAAATATGGATGACATGAAGAAGTAGGAAGCTAAGTTTTAAGAGCCACATCCACACAATTGTGACATATTAATTGCTTCCTTTTTTATTTCTTATCAGTACTAACTAATTAAATTCAGTCATCATTAAAGTCGAAGTAATTATATTAAGAATAATTAGTAGAATAAAGAAATTATTAAGAGACTTGTTCTTATGTTTTGATGGTAAATATTTAATAATAATAATAGTAGTTTCATATTTTTTGTGTATATAAGTGGAGTGATAAAAAAAACTGTCAGTTTTGTGTATATAAGTGGAGTGATTCATATTTTTTTCAAACCAAAAGCTGGAAACTTCAACAAAGAATTTATAGCCGTTAGATGGTCCATAAAATTTATTCAAAATTTTGGAAATCAACTTTGGTAAAAATAATAAATAAAAAAATCGTTTATAAAAAAAAATCTAGCCGAAACTTTGGCTCCAATCTGATCAATTTTGAGCTACAAATTAAGTCAGTGAGGAGTTTTTTACTGAAATGGAAGTTTGGACAAGTGTAGAAGCCAATCTGACCGTTATGATAATTTATGTATGCCTTTAATGTACTAATATAAAATTCTTCAAGAATTATTTATTACTATTTAATAAGATATTAAATGCTTTTATTTAATTACTATTTATTAGGATATTAAAGGTTTTTGTATCATTCACTGCTTAGTAAACTTTGTATTCTGAACTCTCTTTTTTTAATTAGATGCCTGATTTTTTTCAATTGGGTCCTTCTATTACGCATAAAATAATTAAGTCCTTCTATTTAGTTGATTTTGTGGAAAATTAAACGCGTATTGTTTGTTACTATTGTGATAATTTACAAGCTGCTATGATGTAGCTTAATAGTTAATAGTACGGAATGCAGGGTCTTAGTAGTTTGTTGCTGATTTTTATATTATAAAGGAAGGCAATATTTGAAGGCTAATTAAATAACAATTAAAATAATAATTTTGATACTACATGTTTCAAATTTCATTTAACTTATTATACATATATAAAAATTAAAATATAAATAAATATATAATTACTTATATAAAAAATATGTAAAATATGTACTTTTTTTAAATGATTATGATAATATCATAAGTTTAATTTAATACATTGATGGAGACATGAAGTATTCTTTTTTATGGAAAATGGAACTTCGTCTTTTCTTTTTTCAATTTGTATTCTGAATATTTAATATTTGAGTACAAGGATATCCATTAAATTATTTTTCAGATTTTATTTTAAATATTATTAAAAATAAATTCAGTATATAGTTATTTTTAAATTGCTTCCGCTTAGAAACCTATCAGAGTTAATGTTAAATTTTAAGGAAAGTAAGTCATTTTTAATCTTTAATGCATTTATATTTTGTTAGAAATAGCAATATGCAATAAGTTGATTAAAAATTAAAATGTCAGGAAAAAAATTATAAGGGTGCAAGTGATAAGGAGATTTTTGTCTCTCCATTAAAATTAACACCTTCACTTAATAGAATTCACATCGAGGAAGCAAAAGAAATACAATTATCGAAGGGAGTGCAACCGTAATAAATAATAATTGTAACAGTTGCAAGAGTAATATATCAAGACATGCATGAAGCTTCGTCTACTTAATAAATAATAATTATAGAATTACTTAATATAATAATTGTAATACTCTTAATATATAGACATGCAACTTCGTCTACAAAACCACATCTCTAGATTTTTGCTTTCCAACATTAATGTCTTCATACAATAAATAACAAATTTTTACTGAGCAATTCTCATTTTTATATACCTGACAAGCCATGCATGAAGCAAGCCACATAGTTGGGATGACTTTACACTACGGTGATGCCTCACATATCATAACTTCATAAAAATAAAATAAGGTGGAGCATGAGATCTAAAAATTAATACATACACACACACACAAAAGTTTGGGCAAAGGGCCACATGTTTGAGAAAACTTTTCTTATCTTTACTTTTAATTACAAAAATATCAGTATGCTTCCTTTTTTCAAAAGTTTGCATAGAAAAAAAAATGAAAACAATAAGAAACATTTTTTATTGTTTCTTGTTTCCATTTTTCGTATTTACTGCTTCTGATGCAAATACTCTAAAATAGAAAACAAAATGAAAATAAGATTTGTAACTAAAAATGAAAACAAAATTATTTTCTCAAACCAAACAATTCCTAAACCGATTTGCATGTTTTTACCCAAAAACAGAGTAGTGCATGTCACGGCTCCCATTCCCATTATCATGGGAGGCAAAAGAGCAGAGAAGTTAGAGATAGTTTTTGGTGATAGCCTCTTCCAGCTCTTGAAAGTCCCATGCATCATCTGCTGAATATTGTCCTGAGGAGAAGAGAAAAGGACCATATAAACATTTATACACAATGATTCTTAAAAGTAACCTCAAAGGCCACGACCACATACCAATTGAATCTCTTCGGAGAGCAGTTAAATGGGCACAGCTGCAAAATTAAAGCAAAAAGTTAACAATAGCAACTCAACTTTGATGTTCGAAATTATAGTATTTGTTCATCTTCATGACCACTCATTTTTAACCCCCAACAGAATACTGCAGAAGTGCAAATTAAACTTAAAACATCGACTTCACAAGAAATATTTAATATTAGACCTGATGAACCCAAATTACGTATGTCGAATCGAGTATATGCATGTTAGGACATTCGAACATTACTCATTCCTTAGCATATACGTTTGTCTTTGCTGATAGCAACTACGGAATAAAATTCAATTCTAGCAGGAAAGCACTAAATCAACAGACTACTATAGAGGTAAAAGCAGATTCAATCAACAGATAAATAAGGGAATGAAATTATAATCCGAGACTGACAATATTTATACAGGTCATGCTACTCTTGTACTCGTTATGACTGTATGACAAGTTGCTCTCATTATGAGAAAGAAAATTTTAAAATAGGGAACAATAAACTAATACCTTCCAAGAGCCTTCCCAAAATCAGCACAAAGTGATCTAATATATGTCCCTTTGGAACAAGTCACTCTAAAAATCAAATTTTGTCTGCAAAAATAATCACACAAATATATCAGGGTCAAAGTAAATCAGCCCAACTTTAAAAACAGATAATTCCCAAAGATATATTTTTATAAGGAGAAAGCTCTCTAGGTAAAAGCTTTTTATTATGATAAAAAAACAAATAATTTGTCATAGGTGCAAAGACCACACAAGTACTATCTCCTAACCTACGTGCTTTATCTTTGGAGCTCAATGAGTAGCAAGCATTCCCCTTCACCAGGTATTTGAAACATTTTTCTACTATTTAGAACCTAAGTAACCCTGCCACTTTGAGGAGTTTCTAGCATTTAGAACCTTTTCTTTTGGCTGGCAGACAGATTTTCAGTACTGATGGTCAACGTAGTTATTGAGGGCATAAGAAAGGCCTAAGGTTGAGGATTTACATTCAACTGGATTTCAAGAATGATAATGACTATGTCATTTCAAGTTTTTTATTTAAATTGTTGATAGTAAAGGATTGGATGATCACTGAAATGCATTAATATTGCAGTCTACTGGTAATGATTTCGAGGATTATAAAATGGTGAAGCTAAATCTTGATTTAATGAGGATAGAGAGGAGTTTAGAATGGAGGCTACCAGACAGTTACCTGTCATCCAAGCTACGCTCTATGTCGAACAGGAAAATTGAAATCCGTCTAGGTGAAAGTTCAATGCTTTCTCCTCTCCTCGCTTTCTCATACATCTTTTCACCTCCAACCTATCATGATGCAGTGACAAGAAGTAAGGAACTGGGCTAGTCTCAACAACTAACAAAAAATACGACAGCAACAAGAAGGCAAGTCTTATTTACAATTGGTGGAGTCAATTCCATGGAAACAAAGCTATCCTGTTTTCTAACAAACCAAGTGTTTACGAGTGAGAAAAATTTCTAGGGTTAAACTGCTTCATTTCAAAAATGAAGCCTGACGCCATTAATATTGATGAATAAAAAACTAAACCAAGTTGACAAGAAGATACAAATAATAGCTAAAAGTACAAACTTTAACACCTTATTTAAATTAATAAAGTAGTCTCCAATCACATCAAGTTACAGGAAGATACAAATTTAATACCTTCAAAATATTTTGATGATGTACAAGGAAAAAAACTACTTCAGCATTTGCCCAAACCACAATTTAAAAGAAATTATGAAAACCAAATGATTAAAGAATAGCATGAGTTCTTACTTTAATAGCTGAGAACATAGGAGGAACTTGCCAAATCTCCCCAGAAAAGGACAAAGCATTTCTCTTTATATCCTCATCTTTGATGTGCTCCCATGGCTCACGTTGAATGACCTACAAATTAAGTTCACCAATGAGTGACAAATGAAAATATTGCACATAGTTAAAATTTAAACATAATGTATTGCCATATTAAATGCAAGTTTTAATTTTGATTATCATCACTAATGAGTCCATCACAATGAGTTACATGCAACACTCTAAGCTTGAACCGATGTTCTTCATAGCTATCAATACTTGCAATATTGTATAACGATCTGAAATACTGTTATTTTATCATTTCGTTCAAGTCTCAAGCAGCAAATACAATATTCAGACATGATTTGTTCAAAGTTGTGGTTTTAAACATACATTTGATCAAACATTTATTATTTGGCATGACAGACCTGTTGATATGTAATGTGTTGTAGTTGAATCCTTGCAATTTCCCTTGTAAAATATTTAAAGCTTTCATGTTAAGCAGCATCTTTATATAAAAGCCATTATTTATCCCTCTCATAATGGCTCAACCTTCTAAATTGAATGTTCTTTGAGGTTGGTGATTTGCTAAGGTTCCGAGATTGTATGGTTCTTTAGTGTGCTACCTACCAAAGCAATCTAAAAGAAATATTTTAAAGATCTATTCTCACTGTCCCCAATCTTACAATTAAACTAAATTTTAGACAAGTATATGTAAAAAAAGGATGGTATACTGAATGATTGGAGGTTCAGTCATACAAGTGATCCAACTTCCAAGACAGTATTGCATACTCCCATAATCAGTTAAAACTTTAATTATTAGGTCCTGCTTAAAGAAAAGTGTCTTATTCAAAGAAAAATCAACTCCATTCGGATCACAACGGATAGCTCTTTAGCTGTGTTGCTTGGATACGGATATGGTACCAGCACCAGGTACGGATTGCTCTTCATCAAAAACATATTACACCTAAACATGACTATCACATCACATTTAACAGTTTCAATCTCATCATTTTCTTGTTTGCATTAGTGAAAAGAATTACCTCCGAATCTAAATTCAATATTCTTCAGCACTCTTAGGATCAAGCCTATTTCTTTTCATAGAATGAATAAATGAATATGTATTCAATTTCTTCACAACAAAAAGACAACAATGATTTTGAAAGGAATTTCAATATAATTGATTGAAGTCTAGGGATCGTAACACCATACATGATCCATCATTTCTTTGGTTTTAAATTTCATCTATGCTGTAAGGAATCAAATTGGTACACATGTATGTACCCATACTAAGTACCTTTCTTTTAAAAAAGATTTTTCGTACTTATGTGGTATGTACCCACAAGTACTCAACCCATACCCAGTATGCTTCCACCATGATTTTAGGAATATCCATAAGAGCTTTTTAGTTTTTATTCATTAAAAAAATTTGTTGACTTGTTATATACATAATACATGTTTGTATGACATCAGATAGAGGGATCCACTAATGTGCTACAATGCAACCTGGAACTTTAACCAGTGAATTAAAAGTACTAAACTTATGAAAATCAAGTATTAGATTTGGATGGATCTGATTCACTTTTTTGCTGAAAAGGGTATTATTCTACGTGAATTTATGCTGTTCCAGTTTATGGGAAAAAGTACATTTTCTTTTCTGGTTCATAGTTGAGGATAAAAATAAATTAACTCACTGGTGAATCAGCATCCCATGTTGAAGTAGCCTCCCCCAAGCGGAAAACTCCACTATAACCCTTAATCATCCCTTGATATCTGAAGCAGAGAAGTTCAAGCATCCAGAAAAGTTACTCAGATTTCAGCCAAAATAAAACTATGAGAGAGCAAAAAAAGCATCACTACTTGATACTCAAAAAAACAAAATTCAAGTTCTCAATCACCTGTCTACTAGTTTTGTTGCTTTACCAACACAAACAATCAATAAACCAGTAGCCATTGGATCAAGAGTCCCAGCATGACCTACCTGTAAAATTAACAATATAAGTCTACATAGAGAAGCAAACTTAAGTAAAGATGTGCCGTGGAGAAGAACCTTTTTCACTTTGACAAGGCGACGCAGCTTTCCACAAACCGTGAATGAAGTCCAACCTGCCAAAAATACATGCCAGTTAAATTTTCATTGGCAAAAATCAACACTTTCAAACTTACAATATTAAAAAAAGGACGACTTCAGTAAAAGCTGCAGCCAACAATGTCTACCAAAGCAAACAAATGGTACGAGATTCATAAAAACGATACCACAAAAATAATGAAGCTTAGACAAGCACGAATACTTATGCAGCAAGTTTCATTCTAGAGAAAGTTACTTAATCATGAGCTTAGATAATTCGAGAAAACCATATGTCTGTGGTACTGACCAATCTCCCCATGACATGTAACATAATTTTATTGATAAAACTACATTACATGTCATGTGGAGATTATGGTAATTTGAGATGATATAATATTTCTTCTTCAGCAGCAGTCGGAACAAATGATGGGAAAATAAAACTTGGATGCATTTTACAACATCCATTATGCATTGTGAAGCAGAGAAATGAATGTAATAAGTGTGTAATGCAAAATAGACCTTTTGGTTTGTTGACCAAAAGCACAGTGCCATGTGGAGTATCCCAGACAGGAGGAAGACCAGTCCTTCTTGACGAAAGAAAAGGGTGTGGAAGTTGAACATCCTTGTTATTATCAGGAACCTTCTTGAGATCCTTGAAGAACTCTTGAACCTTCTTCTCCTTAAGTTGTGTACTTGAGCTTCCACCCTTTTGGTTTTCCTCCTGAAAAAACACCATGTTGTCATCGCCAAGAGCATTTGGATTTGGATTTGGATTTGAGTGTCCCTGTTGGAGAAAGGCGTTGTCAAGGCATTGATCGGGAAAGTACTTTTTCTCCAACTGATAAACCATCTTGTAATGCTTGTCCTTCTCCCAGGGATAGGTAAAGGCGTCGTAGAAGTAGAGCTCCTCCTCCCTCTTGTGAAGGGTGGGAAAGTCGACGACTTGGGGCTTCAACTCCACCAAGCTATCATCATGGCGTGGGGCGTTGTTGTCTTGGTCGGAGTCGGAGCCGTACATCCTCTTCCTGCGCTTGATGTAGTACTTTCTCTGGGCCTTGTCCAGTTTGGGTTGGGGTTGGGGAGTGGAGTCATTGGAGTCAATGGGTCGAACGGGTGGTGGGCGCCGAGAGGGACGGTTGATGATGAGTTCGTATTGGAGAGGGTATGGAGTCGGAGTGGTGGAGAGGAGCCTCCGACGGGAGAAAGAGAAAGGGAAAGGGAAAGAAGGAGAAGAAGAAGAAGAAGATCTGTAACAGTGACACAACAACCTTGCACTTGCACAAGACATGGATAAGAGAAGGGACATGGGACTCGGATTCTGATTCGATGTGGGAACTTCCCACTCTCATCTTCATCTCACAATTTTTACAATTTAAACCCCCATTATTCTTTTTATTTTTTATTTTTAAATATTAATTTTTATACCATTTAAATCCTTTTTATATAGTATAAGTTTGCTAATTTTATTAATTAATATTTTAAAAATCATCTAAATAAAAATTAATACTTGAAAAATATGACAATGAATGCTAATTAAATTTTTACTTAAAATCTAACAAACAAATAACAAAAATATACTTTTTAACTATGTTTTTACAACCAGATTATCGAACTGATGAAAATACAAATTCATTATTCATTGGTTCAACCGTTTAACTAGCAGTCATAGTTTTAATAAAAGAAATTTTTTTATTATTAAAATATTATAACAATTAAGACTATAAAAGAAAAATGTATTAAGATTATAATTATAAAATAAAAAAAATAATTTTACTAAATTCACTGCTAAGTTAAATCATATTTTTATTAATTTTTGAATTAAAAATTAATTGATTTAGGAAGACGAGAAGTGTACTTAGAAAAATCCAAAATTTTAAAAAAATATAAATAGGTTGAACCATCAATTTTGCAAGTTCTCACCAATTTTTCAATTTTAATATTGATTTTTTATTTCATCGATTTTTAGGATTAATTGAACCGTTATCAGACCGGTTCATTAATTTTCAAGTCGAACTTGCTGATGCAGTCTGATATTTAAAAATAGTTTTTTAAACTATCACTTCAGATTTTGGAATGAGGCAAAATTTAAAATAGGATTTTATAAAATGATGTTAAATTTTAATAAGCGATATATCAATTCATGTTTTCTGTATGTTTTTTTTTTTTTGTTATAAAATTTTCAATCACCTTAAAGTATGTATGTTTTTTTTTTGTTATAAAATTTTCAATCACCTTAAAGTATTTTCACTTATTTTATTTGGATACCATTCACTCAATTCATAATATAAATCCTATAGGACAACTTTTTATCATATGGTTTTCTTTAAACCAATTTCTTTTTATTTTAGTTTATTATTCTATAATTTTATTAAATAAAATATTATTGAAATACATGAATGACAAAAATAATCTTAAGTAAAGATTAGTGAATAATGCAATTAATAATATTCATTGGGTCTTCATTGTTAGAATCTCTTACAATCGTAATGGTAAATGTGAGTTAATAAGATATTGGAAACACAAAGAATGTGTAAGAATTGTGAATGAGTGAAGAAGACCCATATGACTTTGAAGTGAGTCTAATGCAATTAATTGCCTGATATGAGTTTTAGAGAATTTTTCTCTGCATCCCCATGACTTCTCCTTACATTTCCATAAATTTTTAAAATGTAAAAAAAAAAACTCTTTCTTTTCCTCTTTCTTATGCACCTCTCTCGTTTACTTCTCTCGCACAACTTTGTTTTTCTTCTCCCCCAAATTATTCTTCTTCGTGTGCGTTTGTGTTTTTCTCTTCTTCTTCATGTGCGGTTGTATTCTTTTGTACTTATCAAAATGTGTTTTATGTAGGTATTTGCAAGTAAAAATGAGTTATTAAAATGGGCACGAGCTATTGTCTATAAGTTAAGGTTTGTAATTGTCATCCTTTGATTAGACATAGCTAATGGCCGACAAAAAAGGAATACATTTGTTTTGTTAGGTTGTGAGAAAGTGAAAAGACAATAAAGACTTACAAAAGACAACGCGTGGAATAAGAAAATGTAGTTACCCCTTTAGGTTACGTGGTAAACCTATGAAGAATAATGAAATATTGATGGTTGAAGTCTTCTGTGAGACTCTGGGTTACGCGGTAAATCAATTGTCTATCATGAGGCTACTAATTTGCTATGTGAGTTCCATATACAAAAAATGTAAAGGCAAAATGTAAGATGTATATGCATCCTAAAGATGAATGGGAGCAAATAATGGAAGTTTGGTCCTGTGATATGGATTGTGTTGTTATTGATGATTATGAAAAGTATGTGACAACATTAAAAGTGTGTGTGTTCACTGTGACCCATGTTTGTGGACTATGTGAAAGGGCACATGGTTAATCCTTCATAAAGAGAAATTCATCAAGCATGGACAAATAAGGTGATGCATATAAAGAATACAACCTAACAGGTGTGTTATTTCATAAGGCTACTAATTTGCTATGTGAGTTCCATATACAAAAAAAGTATGTGACAACATTAAAAGTGTGTGTGTTCAGTGTGACCCATGTTTGTGGACTATGTGAAAGGGCATATGGTTAATCCTTCATAAAGAGAAATTCATCAAGCATGGACAAATAAGGTGATGCATCTAGAGAATACAACCTAACAGGTGTCTATCATGAGGCTACTAATTTTCTATGTGAGTTCCATATACAAAAAATGTAAAGGCAAAATGTAAGATGTATATGCATCCTAAAGATGAATGGGAGCAAGTAATGAAAGTTTGGTCCTGTGATATGGATTGTGTTGTTATTGATGATTATGAAAAGTATGTGACAACATAAGTGTGTGTGTTCACTGTGACCCATGTTTGTGAACTATGTGAAAGGGCACATGGCTAATCCTTCATAAAGAGAAATTCATCAAGCATAGACAAATAAGGTGATACATCTAGAGAATACAACCTAACAGGTGTGTTATTTCATAAAAACTTATATAATTTTATTACTCTATAATGCTAAAATTTTGTTTCTATGTTGACATGTTTTTCTGTATAGGGTTGAATCTATCTTATGCAGCATGGGAGATTTGTGTAGTTGTTAGGATGCAGTGAACAATTTGATGATTTTATAACACAATGCAATTAAAGCTTCTTTTGAAAGAAGCATTCATCATGTTAATGACATGTTTAACAAAACATTATACAAGCGGTTGTGTGAGTTTGTTTCAAAATATACCTTAACTCATATTGAATATGAATATCAATGAGTCAACTTTGTTGGAATTGACAGCCATCAATGTCATTGTACATTTAGAAGTACGCATATCACCTAGAGTCAATGTTTTCCCTACGTGAGTTTTAAAAGAACTTTTCCTTTTCCCAAAACTAGAGTAAATCCAAAATCACCTAGGAAAAATTATTTTTCTCCATCCCTCACAGGAGTGTAGGAGGAAAACACATTTATACTAGAAAATATGTGTGTGGTAGTCTTAGAGTCTATCACCCATTTACTCTCATTGACCACAATATTTACTCGACAAATGACCATAATAAAATTATCATCTCTTTCAACAAGTTAGTCTTAAGTCTAGAAGGATTGTCATTTCTTACATGTAAGCACCAAGGTATCTTCCCAAAAATAATTATTTTTGTTAAAGTTGAGGCTCAAAGCTGCACATGGGTATGAGAATTATTATTGTGATAATTTTCACAAGCATACCTTTTTTACGCAATCGTAATTTGACCTTGCTCTTTCCCATGTAAATTTTTGTAAATATCCAACAATGATCCAACATAGATGTGTTCCTGCCAATGACAAAAATTTTGTCCATAAAAAACCTCAATTTTGGAGACATCTAGAAAAGGTTTGGCAAAGGTGTGTTAGACGTCAGGTGCATGATTGATGATCTAGTGGGCAGCAACAAAGTCAAATTGGTCAATCATAAGTCTTTTAGATTGTTGGTTACTCTGGTGCAAATGTGTAAAAATTATCTTCCCAATGTGTTGGACACTGCCCTAAAAGATTTATCCGGTAATCTAACAAGTCTCTCAAGATACAATAGAAACATATCAAGCAAGCCAAGACTCTATATATAATGAAAAGCCTAATAGAAGTAGAGAGAAAAAAGCTAAAAGGTGTATTTAATAGTGAAACTATATCCTCTATATATAATGCTATGAGTGTGCACTTAATAATGAATATAGCCATTATAAATATAAATTTTAATAAAAAAGATTAAATAAAATTAATTACATGATTATGAATTAATTATATTTAATATGTAATAAAGACTAAATTTAATATGCAATAACTAACCAAGGATAGTAAACATGTTCATATGCTTTTAAAATCATACATTACAAATTAATTTACCTATTATAATACTCAATTTTTTTAAAAATAACAACCTCATATCCTTCATCTCAACCAACAACTCTATAGCAGCAATATAAGTATTTGATCTACGTATATATTTATATAAGTTGAAGAAATTTTAGTCACTTAGTTGTATCCTTGAATCAATAATTTCTTTTAGTATCTTATTCATAGATGTGAACACGAGGCTTCAAACCTTGTACACACATTATCCATAAATACGTTTAAATAGCACCTAAAAAATTATAAAGAATGTTTTAACATTTTAGAGATAAAAATCATAGACCAAAAAAAAATTATAAAAAAAATCCTAATTTAATAAATACCAAAAACATATTTAAATTTAAAGATAATAAAATATCTTACTATCTATTTTATTCCTATTTACCTTATAATTAATTGGAATGTTGTCTTAATTTTCTAATATCTTATATTTTTATCTATTTGTACAACTATTACCTATCTTTCATTCAAAAACTCTATATTCACGTAGAGTGGGCATCGAATCCTATCCAAATCCAAATAAAATGAATTTTAAAAATTGTTGTTTGGTTAAAAACTAATTTCAAACCAAAATCTAGTTTTAAAATAACTTTTAAATAATTAAAACCCATTTTTATAGAAAAATATAATTATAATGCATGTTACTTAAAAAAATTTAATTTTTAAAAAAGTACATGTAATGACAGTGATATTGTTGACTTAACAACGGTAAATAATGTAACACTTTGGTTAGTTAGGTCATCGATAAAAAATATATTTAAAATATAGGTACAAATTTAAAATATTACATATTAAAATATAAAATAAAAAATTAAAATACTAAAATTAACACATGCAGTTTATATAGTTAAAACATGGTGTATAATATTATTGTATTTTGATTAGTAGGTTAAATTACTAATTTTATGTATTTAAAATTCAATGAACATGACATTAAGTTATGATATAAATATAAATGATTAGCAGCATAATAATATATCCGGGGCATGAGGGGAAACAAGAGTAAAGCAACGAGTGAGAATGAAGAATAATAAATAAACAAAGAATAGTAGAAACAGAAAGGGAAAGGGTGGTTGCGGCATATGAAAATAATGTGAAAAAGCCGCGCTCCCAACATCTTTTGAAAATGGAAGACGATGACCAATGGGAGCTCTGCAACGACGACGGCTTCGTCTTCAAGCGCAAGCGCCGCCGCATCGACGCTCCGCCGCCATCCTCCGATACCGACCAACACGCCGCCCTGAGACGCCGCAAGAAACAAACCCTACTCAAGCTCAAATCCAAGTACCAGAATGAGATTCTTCAGTGGGAATCCCTGTCGAACACCTTGCGCTCAATCCAACCACGCGCCACTCTTCAACAACCATCCCTCCCTTCCACTTTCACTTTCACTTCCTCCTCATCCTCTGCTTCTCCCGATACCTCCCTCCTCCATCACCTCCTATTCCAGGTAAAATTCCCCAATTCTTGACCTAATTTTCTCCTCACTTAACAGATTCCCTAATTCTACGTATATAACAGCTCAGCGCATATAATTACTGTGAATTGCCAGGTGGAAGCACAGGAAGCTATAATTCGTGATGTGTCTAATTTATGCGACATAGCAGAAGCAGTGTGCGTTAAGCGGGAAGAACATTTTAAACAAACCTTGCTCGATCTTCCGATCTGGGCTTCACCGCTCGACCTCATGCATGTACTATGTAGTGATGACGATGATTGACCCTTCTCCACCACAATTGTTGGTCCTACACAAGCAATTTTATTAGCACACTATCTTGGGTAGATTTAGGTATTTGGCTCACTGGTAAATATTTTTAGATTCATTGTGTTTTTAAGAGTATTCAACGTTTTAGGATGAGGCTAAGATAGAATTCTGTGCTTTTGTATAAAGTTCATTAACTTGTACAATCTAATGCCATTATGTGATTGATTTCTTCTTCTTTCTCTTCTGAATATGATGATAATACATCCCTTCTACTGCATGCCCTTCAGGATATAATGTGATATGCTGAATTTATTGTATGCTGCATTGAAAATGGTATTTCTCTAATTCCCTGTTTTCATTCCTCTACTGATTTTGGTATTATATGTATGGTTGTGGAATAATGGAACATTAGACACACAGATCAGAGATGAGGATTGAGAATAATTTAAGCTATAGTTAAAGAAATAAGATCCACACTAATAATTCAGCATTTGATGCACTAATTAATCAGGTATATAAATGTCAAATTACGAATAGGTATGAAGAACCTTGTAGGATTAATCATGTGTACGTATTCATTGGTGAAGAAGCTTGGCGCCTTGGAGCCTCTTGATTGCTATACTCGTTTCGTTCTCTTCTACTTTAACCAACAGGCTTGCACTCTTTAGTCTTTATTAGTCTCAAATTTAGTGATTTTATGTTAGTTCTTTATACAATATTTGTTTTGGATTAGTTCTTTAATAAATTTTTTATTTTGTTTTGAATTCTTAAAATGTTTCAAATGGTACTTTAAATTGTTTTAAAATATGATTTAGGAAATGTTTTAAATTTTTTTTATTTGTCTTATCCTTGGCCGGGGTAGCAGTAATCCATGTCCATATAACCTATTGTGAGATGATAAAATTAGTCTCCATTTGCGTTCTCTGAAATTACCACGAATTCGGCACAACCGGAATCAGAAGCTAAGATCTTGTATTTAAAGTAAATAAACGAGGCCTACACTATCCAAAAGCTGTTATTAGAACCAATAAGTTGGTATGAGAGAGTAATGTGGTTATGGAAGCAGTGATACAAGTTTGAAACGGTGAAAATTGAGCGACGGAGATGAGAGGGAGCGACAAGAAATGAAGCAGATCGTTGATGGGGACGCAGGTTGAAGTTGACGACGCTAAATGTTATTGTTTTCCCGTAATTCACATCGCTGGGTTCCCAAGCAAACCCACCCTCGCATAAGCCTTGTGACTCTATCAAAACCTATTGCTTTCTCAACTCTCTTTTAACTTTATATCTCCTTTCTATTAAACAATTCTTATTCCCTAATACTACAACCTTCTCTACTCTGTCCACATTAAGATCTTTTTTCTTCTATAAAATCTAAGTTATAAATTCAATTGTTATTAAAAAATATTCAACTTTGATATTTAAATGCACCCATTAATTTATTACTATTTTTTCCTCCTCAACACAATCAAGCTTATCCTCAAAGTTATTACTTATCTAATCCAATCTAATATATATCTAATGTAGACTATGAAATTACCTTTTTGCCCTTCTTTTATTTTCTTCAAGAGTTCTTTTTCAAAGTTTTGTCATTTTTTTACTTTTTTTATCTTTTCTATTTTTCTTACTTTTGTCTTTATTCTTTTTATCATTTTATGTATTTTTTATTTTCATTTTTTAATTTCTTCATTTTTTTAATATTGCTACATTTAATGTGTTAGTTATTTTTTCTTTAAATTTTATCATTTTATTTTTATGTTTTATTTATAATTTTAATTATAAAATAATTTTCAAATTTTATATATATTAGATATGTGAAAAATCATTCTATTAAATATATTTTAATATTTTACAACCCAATTTTAAATTTTATTTATATTTTCCTTTTTATTTTTAATTTATTTTTCCTTTCCTTTTCTTTCAATTTTTCTTTGTTGTTTATTTTTTTTATCTTTTAATTTATTTTAGTTTTTAACATTCTTGTTTTCTTCATTTATTTTTATTTTTATGATACTTTATTATTATTATAATTTTATACTTCACATGTTATTTATTTTCTTTTAATTTTAAATTTGTATAAATAAACTTATGTAATATATTTAAATATTTAGAACATAATTTTATTTTATTTTATTTTTATTTTTTTTTCTTATTTCTTAATTTACTCTTTTTTTTATGTTTCTTTATTATCTGGCAATCTTTGTATATTTTATTTATAAATTGTTAAAAAATTATTAATATGTTTAGCATATGAAAAATAATTTTAAATTAATTCACAAAATATTGAATTAATTTGTTAGAAATTCATTTGTGTATTTTCTTTTTAAATTTTATTTTTCTTATTTTCTTCATTATTTTTCTTATTTGCAACTGTTTTATTAATATTTTTCTTTATATGTTATTTTATTTTTTCATTTCCATTTTTATGTTATTTTATTCTTTTATGTTCCTACCATATAAAATTATTTATGTGCTCTTTCTCTACTTTTGACCGTGTCTTTATTTGCCTTTCTAATATTTCTTTATGTTCTTAATTTATTCTTTTTGTTTTATTTTTAAAAAAATATAGTATCATTTACAAGAGAATATTAAGTACAATAAAGACACATGTTTAAGTTTATATTAGTTTTTTTATTTTACTTCTTTTTAATTCTAATTAAATTTTATTATTCAAATAAATATATATCTTCCATGTATAAAATTAATATGTGCAAACACATGTTCATTTGTGATTATTGACCTATGTTAAATAACTTGTCATTATAATTTTTTCAATAAAAATTTACTTTACATTTATAATCTATTGTAGTAGTTGAAGATTGTAAAATAGACATATCAAAAATTGACTAAGAGTTATATATTATGAAGATTAATTAGGAAAATAAAAATTCAAATCATATATGTGTCTAATTCTTATTAGAAAAACAAGTAGCAACAAGTTAAAAAATTACATATTAGGTAAAATAATATTCAAATTTCATTCATCGTATAACAAATAATTTTGCGTTAAATACCAATAAAAACTACTTTGGTATTCATGCTACTTAATAAAATCTAATTTTATTTTGGCTTATATATAATTCTGGTATAGATTAATAATCTCTTTTTAGTTTCTAATACATTTTTCATTACTTTATGTCCCTAATAAATTTTTTATTTTACTTTTATACCTAAAATACTATCTAAGTAACTTTTTTTTAAATTTTTGAATGCACTATCCAAAAAGATTTAGGACCAAAAACAAAAAGAAGAATTTTGTTAGAAATTAAATACACAAAAAAAAAATTAAAAATCTGTCATTTATTGGGATAAAAAATATATTTAATCCTTTAATTATTTTATATTAAAATAACATAAAAATGTTACATTTTAAATTATTAAAAAATCCTGATAAAAAATTATAAATTATAATGTTATAAGATAATTAAATTATTTTATCATTTAATATTTTATATACAAGTATCTAATAAATATATCTTCTTAAAAAATTTAATAAATATATTATAATTATAAAATAATTTTGAAATTAAAATTTAATTATTTAATACTATTTTTTATCGATCTATTTACTCATTACTTGAGACAATTCTAATTTACACTAATATAAACAAACTATTATGACAAAATATATTTTTTATATTTAATAGAATTTCATATCAAAACCTAATAATATTTATTTTTAATTTAAAATCTTATAAATTAATAGTTAGATGCTTAATCATTTAAAAATAATATAACATCTTCTTCATTGATAAGTCAATCGTATAACATCTTTAACATGAATCCATGGGAGACGTGATAGAAGAGAAATTTTTTTTTTAAGTGTTTAACCACGAAGATGTGACACATCCCATGTAGTAGTGGGATCATGCTAATGTTGTTTTTCTTCCAAAGTGTCTCACACACCTTTGTGAGAATAGCCATATTGATATGACATGCTTCAAAATATTTTTATTTAAAAAAAAAGGACATAAGGGGTTTAACCACAATAGTGTGGCATAATGAGCAGAAATGTGGGAAATTAGGATATGTGCTGGAAGAGAAAATCATCATGGTTGATCCACAATTGTATGACACATATCACAGATGTGTGAGAGATTCACTAACTCACTTCTCTTCTAGATCATTTCTCACATCTTTGTGATCATAATCACTATTTGTTGAGTTGTACACTATTTGTTGTATGAATAAAAAATACAAGTGAGACACTTATTAGAGTTAGAGTTTAGTTTACTGGTTCTTTGTAGGTTGTTGACGATTCAACAAATGTATCGCTTTTCATGTTTGAATTGTAATATTTTAGACTTTTAGAATTGAAAATATAGTGTTTTAGATTATTATAAATGATTGTATAATTTTTAGTATGATATAATATGATTTAGTTAGTTTAAAAATATTAGATTTTTTAAAAAATATATATATATATATATATATATATATATATATATATATATATATATATATATATATATATATATATGGGAAGGGGGCATGCCTGTGTTTTAAGTCCGTGGGCTTCACGGGCTGAATACATACTCTTAAAAAAGTCAATTTATTTTGACAGATCGAACTTATTTAACGCATTTAAAATACATATTTTGTTGGTCAGCCTAAACGTACCACCCTTAGTGAAGATACAGACACATGATGTAAATCATAAGATGCAGATGCAATTGAGCAAGAGATAGACACACTTTATGAAAAATTAGACGCAACCATGTTAAGAGTCACATATATTTTGTGAAGAGTATGCACACATAGTAACAAGTAAACACATTTACATAACAAAAACATGCTACATTTTTATATTTTCAAACAATTTTGCACAATATTTTTCATTAATGATAATTGTTTACGTAATAGAACATCCTAGTCCATTGAATCCCGAAACTGAATACAAATACAACCATAATCACTTCCTCAAATACACACATTCTACTAAATGGTCATTCTCTCATTTTACTCAAAAGAAACTAACAACTATAACATCTAACAACAAAACAATAGCCAGTGAATAAATCAACCCAACACTTAAACTTAGTTATCTTTTATGATGTTCAACTATCTTGGATTTCTTCTCATTCTCATGAGGGTTCATAGGAGGATCGTGCCACTAATTTATCAGTAAAGAAGGGTAGACTTAAGATGTATGGTCATGAAAAAAAAAAAGACATTACACTTACTGTATATGACCCACAACCAAAGAACCTTCTCCTAAGATTGATGTCACCACGATGCTTCAATATTACACTAACATACTATCTGTCGTCATTGAGATTGGAAGTAAAAAAAAAAACGAACTTAAACTACTTCTCATGGCACTCCTACAATATATGATCTACAACAACACAAACTAACAACCACAATGAAAGAAAAACTCGTGAATAACCCAAATGGTAGATTTGAAGCTCACAATGAATCGAGGCATATTCGTCTTCTTCCTTTTGTGATTGGGGAGTTGCAGAGATAGGGGATAGGATTTCGAAAATGCATAACCCACCCAATTTCTAATTTAAGCTTTCTAAAGGGGAAAACGGTGAATACTAAGGAGAATGGAGAATATTGTTTTGCAAATTGAGTCTTTTCCAATTTAGGGTTTCTATCATATGAGAAATGGTGAATACATAGCTTAATGTTCTTTTTATGCTAAGTTTTTTGTCCAAGTCAGTAGCTTTTTGGTACCAAGTTACCCATCATGAGAAAAAATGATTTAATTAAATATATTTTAATGACTTAAATTAATTACTAAAAAATATTATAAATTAAAATATTTTAATTTTTAACGAAAGAAACAAAAAGCATCATTTTATGGACGATAATATTATTCGATATTATTATAAATAATAGTTTTTTTAATATTTAGGAAATTTGTATTTAAAAAATTCAACAATGTGTAATTTACTCTCTCTTTTGTCTTACTTGTAAAACCGAAGACAAAAGATGCATTTGATTATTATTATAAGATGTCATCCATAATGTTTTATGTAGTAATAATTTGTAGACTTAAATATCTTTTATCAAATTAAAGATCTAATAACAAATTAATTATTTAGTTGCTTGTTAAATATGTGATAAATGGTGCCCGGGAAGGAGGCAAGTAGTTGGTTTGATAAGACAATGTTGAGGTTCTATTTTAATTTGATGCCAGTTTATTGGGGTCTGCTAAGAACTTGTTATGGTTATAGTAATTGAACTTCTATTAGGTGGACATTGCACAAATATCTCTTGAATATGCAGCCAAAATGCTTGTATATATCTGGCTGTTGAATGTTCTCTTGATATTGCTATAGAATTTTTACACTCTCGTAGGATCATCCATCGTGATCTTAAACCTGGTATGCTTATATAAATGTAGGACGTATTGGTTTTTGTTGAGTTTTAGATTGTATCACTTAATGGAAAAATATTGTAATTTGTAGTTTTAGGAATTTCACATACTATTTTAGTTACAAAGCACTAAATCAACAGACTACTAGAGGTAAAAGCAGATTAAATCAACAGATAAATTAGGTGGTTTTTGTTTTGTATGTTTTTTATTTTCATTTTAGAAAATAAAAAATAATGTAAAAATATGTTTAGTTATAATTTAGATAATATTTTTAAAAAGTAACTGAAAATAAAAAAACAAAAAAAAAATTATTTTCAATATTTTAAAAAACTAACACCATAAGAAAACTTAATCATAATATTGTAGTTATATTAAAAACAATATATAGATGTATTTTAAATTATATATAAATAATTTATAATATTTTGCTAAAATTGATTAAATAAAAATAGAAAATAATTTTTCAGTGTTTGAAAATACAAGCAAAAATAAAAATATAAAAATAAAAAAAATCAAGAGAAAACAAACATATTTTTTAAATATTTAAAAGTAAAAACAATTTTTAAAAAATAAAAATAAAAAACATTTTCTCGAAACCAAACTTCTAGGGGTCATGCTACTCTTGTACTCGTTATGAAATTTTAAAATAGGGAACAATATACTAATACCTTCCAAGAGGCTTCCCAAAATGAGTACTGTTTGCCAACGTAGTTATTGAGGCCAACCTAAGTAAGTAACCCTGCTACTTTTATAATTTTTGCTTGAGAAAGTGTAATTTTATCTGTTCAATGCATCTACACTACTCCAACCGTAGTCGTCTTAGACTTGTGTCACTGTTCCCAGACACCTTGATTATCAATGTACACAAGAATAATAGTTGCTCAATCCATTCTCTCTCTCATATAATTTCTTTCATTACTATAGTAATCAGGCAACCCGGCACATTGTCAGACATCAACCATTGTTCACAATAAAAAATAAAGCCAATATTTTAGAACATTAAATCCATATGAAAAAACTGTTAACAGACATCTCTGTAAATAACCTCTTCAAAAAATGAATAAAAAAATGCAGTTCATAATAACAAATTCAATCCGTAATTTTCCTTTTGCAAAATAATAAATCGCAGATTGAAAAATCCAACTCGTCTTAATTCAATGGAAATTTTATTTTTGAGCACTGCTTTTCAACCTCTCAATTAGATCTCTTTATTCACAAGGTTTTCAAGTCAATTTCATTGAGACGAGAAGGATAAATTTGAATAGGAAGCAAGACAAATCCTTCTTTTTGGCATTCATCCTCGAGAAGCTTCACTTGAGAAGTCCCATCAGGACAAAATGCAACAACAGCTCCTCCGCTACCTGTGAATTTTGATGCAGCTCCAACCTTTCTAGCAACCTCTACCATTTTTATGTTCAAATCACCCAAGGCATCATCTCCAAACATTAACCTGTCCAACGACCAAGTTTATTAGAAACTCCACAAATCCATCTTTTCCATGCCTTTGATTTGTTAGACACAGTCATGTTAAAATAAACTTCTCTACAAGCAACTATATGGGGGGGGGGGGGGGGGGGGGAAGTAAAAATAATTAAACTTCTAAGTACGTTAAAATCAAGATAAAGTTATGCTGACAAAGTTTAGAGCGTATATATCTAGTGTATGTGTATGTGGTGGTGTTGTGGGTTGTGAGAAGAACGAATAAGTTGGTATGAGGCAGTGATAAAATTTAGAAATGGTGAAAATTGAGATAAGCAGATATATAATGAGATAGGAAAAGTTGAATGACCTTCGGAGGTCAAAATTTTGATTGATGAGAGCAGCTAATTTGGTATAGTCCTTTTGTTCCAAGGCAGTCTTTCCTTGTTCAACAATGTCAGCAAGTTGAAGCATGGAAGAGACAATGAGGTCGTCTCCATCGAGCCACCTCTGTCGTACTTTACTATGAACCTAGAGGTTGTTGTGAGTTAAAATTGATGCATATAAAAAAGAAGAAGAATTGATAAAGTGGTTATCTGAGTTGATAAAGTGCAACATAACATAGTGAGTAATGAAATGAGAAAGAGGAGGAATGCTAAGGGAGAAGAATTGAGATAGATAGGTGTAAGTGTAAGTGTAAGTGTAATTGAAAGAAATAAGAGGTGAGAAGAGGTTGTAACCTTGCCGGAATCACTAGGATTTTGAGCATAGATGAGATAAAGAGGAGGAAGAAGAGAGGAATCGATGGGAAGGTAAAAACCATGGGAGAGGGAATCCATGTTTTTCTTGTTGAAGTCCTGTGAAAAGGGAAAGCATAAAGAAAAGGGAAGGTGAAAGAGAAGAGAGAAGAGAGAAGAGAGAAGAGAGAAGAGAGTAGAGAAATACCATGTAAACGAGGCCGCCGTAAACTTGGGCGACACGATCCTGAAGACCGGCGACGATACCGAGAAGATTCTCGGCAGCGAGGATAAGGTTAGGTCTGATTGGAACCTTGATGAGATGCCTGACGTTGTAGAAATCGAGCAAACAGTTCAAGGCAGCAGAGACGATGGCGCTGGAACCAGAAAGACCAGCCTGGCGAGGGATGTCAGTATGGTAGGAGAGAGTGAAATTGTCGCTGTGGAGATGGATGGAGTTGTCTTGGCAGTAAGAGTAGAACACTTTGCAAATAGCCATAAGCAATCGCATGCCTCCATAGTACCCTTCCGAATTCAACCTGTTTACCTGCGTAGCTTCCATATTACATTAATGAACAAGAGACATGAGACATGAGACACGAGACACGAGACACGAGACAAGAGACAATTATACATACCAATTGAGGCAGGGAGGCGAACTGAAGCAGATCGTTGATGGGGTGGGGTTCGATTATTAACTCATCCGATCGACGGAGGCTGACGGTGGCGCTGAAGTTGCCCACACTAAACGCTATCGTTTTTCCATAATACACATCGCTCGGGTTCCCAAGCAAACCCACCCTCGCATACGCCTTGTGACTTATCACCTCCTCATCCTCATCCTCACCCATTGCTTTCTCAACCGCCATCAAACACCAAACACCAAACACCAAACACCAAACAAATGCTCCTCGATAAACCAAACTATCGGATTCAGCCCACTATTTAATGCTCTTTTTTTTCCAACTAGTTATTGGTATTATGATTTAATAACAAATTAATTATTTAATTGCTTGTTAAATATGTGTTAAATGTTTCTATGTTGAATAAATGTTTCTATACTGTCAGTTAATATTGATTAATTTTATTAATTATTATTTTAAAAATCTCATAAATAACTTATTTTTAAATAATAAGTTACCAAGATTGTACGGTAAATCAATTTATATATTAGTTTAGTTGAATTGTGCATACTTATATAGGTTAGAAATTGAGTAATATAAATATAAAAGTTAATTTGTATGGAATGAGTCTGAACAAATTTTAAACGAATGTTTAATCACAATACAAATTTTTATTTATATAATTTTTAAAATATTAATTAATAAAATTAATTAATTTATAATAAATAGATTATTATAATTAAATATTAATATAAAATTTAACTTTCCATATTCATTGTCTACAATTTTTTTTTCTTAATATTTAAACATAAACTTAAACTGAAAGTAATCAAGTACTTGTTTTTTTGGTTGCTTTATTAGACAATTTTCAGCTTTATCGCGAAACTCAACCGTCGGAAGCATCACAACACGGAAAATTCATCATTCAAGTTTATGGAAAGTGATTATTGACAATGAAAAGAGGGGACATATTGTTTGATTGATAGATTGATTTAACTTTTTATTTCAAGTTTTTTTAAAAGAGTTTTAAAAAAGCTTTTTAAGAATTATTTTTTTAAAAAAACTTATTTAAATGTTATTTGAAAACGTTTTTAAAAATGTAAAAATAAAAAAAAAATATATTATTCATATTATAAAAATCTTATTAATGAAAAATAAAAAATAACATATTTTTATTATATTTTGAGTTTTCAAAACAAAATTAAAAAATAAATATTTGTTTTACAAAAATTTTATAAAATTATTTTCAATATTTTAATATTTAAAAACTAAAAAAATTCATTTGGGTAGTGTTCGAAAACAATTTTGATTTTTTAGTTTTTAAAAACTAAAAAACAGGAATAAATGTAAGTAGTTTTGCTTGTCAATTTTCTATTTTTATTTTGAAAACTCAAAATATAATGAAAATATGTTGTTTCTTGTTTTTCATTAATGATATTTTTGTAAATATAAAAAATAATTTTTTTTTTAATTTTCACATCTTTAAAACAAGTTTCAAATAACATTTACCAAATAAGTTTTTTTTTCTCTTCTTCCCCAAAATAATTTTTATTTCTAGAAACTCTTCTAAAAAACTAAAAAACAAAATCAGATCAATCCAGCCCTAAAACTACTTACTATTATTCCTCTTTTTTTGTTTTTAAAACTAAGAAACCAAAACTATTTTTTAAAACTGGTTTAAGAAAATACTATCAAACGAGTTTTTTAATTTTTAAATACTAAAATATCGAAAACAGTTTTATAAAATTGTTGTGAAACAAACACATAATGTAGGTGAGAGTTCAATACCCTCACAAATTTCAACATTTTATATATCCCATGATTTATTTTATTTTTTATTTTTAAATATATACACTAACATCAGTATAAATAATCTTTAAAAGTACATTTACTTAAATTATCTAACAAATAATAAAAATATACTTTTTAAACAATCACTTTAGAATTTGAAACGAGGTGAAATTTAAAATAGGATCTTATAAAATCGTGTTAAATTTTAATAAGTGATATCTCAATTCATGTTTCTTGTTTGTACTTTTTTTTTTTCATTATAGAATTTTCAATCACTTTATTGTATTTTCACTCATTTTATTTGGATATATTTACTCATTCATAATTATAAATTTTAGAATACAACACTTTATCATATGGTTTATGGTGGTAGAACAATTTCTTTTTATATTAGTTTATTATTGTTTTACAAATTTATTAAATAAAATATTATTTAAAATACACAAATGACAAAAAAAAATCTAAGCAAATATTAATGAATAATGCAACTAACAATATTCATTAGGTCTTCATCATTAGAATCTCCTACAACCATAGTGCTAAATATGAGTTGATGAAATGTTGAAAACACAAAGAATGTGTAAGAATTGTGATCGGTGAAGAAGACCATAGAACTTTGAAGTGAGTTCAATACAATAAATTGCCTAATATGAGTTAAATATTAATGGGAAGTAGTATGTCAATGTAATTTTAGACCTATAACGAACAAATGAGTTAATAAATGATTTGGGATTCATGACTTTATCTACATTATTATTTGATATTTCATTAAGATGAATTTTGTGTATTGGTGTTAAATTTTAAATTAGTTGTAGTTGTTTGTTGCATACAATAGCAAGACAATCCATGTTGAACATAATATTAAAAAAATGTGGACTCTTCCTCTCCATTTCTATCAAAATAATCCATGATTAAATTAATAACCTTATTTTCCACCTTGTTGATTGTTATCCATTGATGTTGCCTTTGATAGTAGGATTAATTTGCCAAAACCTATGAAGCACCGCCTATGGTGTCTATCTCCTTATCAAATGCCACTTGTCAACACATACACAATAACAATAACTTAAACCTAAACCAAAAACAAAAAATCATAAATAGAGTAACTTAAACAGAATAACTAGTTATGTTTTATTGCTAGGATAATAAAAAAATCATATAATTAACTACAATAATTAACATTAAGCTAAGCATATAAGTAAATTCCATTATCTGTTGTAAATGAAATATGCATTGCATATTAATATATCTTATTATACAAGATGAAATCCACACAATCAATTCTTTAAACTAATATATCTAACAACTTTTAAGGATTCTAGCAAAGCAAAAGTGGTTCACCTAGAACCTTAATCTCATTTATTTTTGTATTATTACTTTCTATTTCTTGTAAACGTGATATGAATCGTTTAATTTTTTCAAGCTTCATAACAGTGTGACAATGTAGGTGAGAGAAGTGTCAACCGTAGAATTTAAAAAACATAGGACCTAGGAGGTAAATGTGTAATAACATACAAAACTTAGAGATACGTGAGTAATGTCATACAAAACTTAGGGGTATATGTAGAGGCGGGTGCATTAACAATGTTGTAGGGGCACTTACCCCACTAACTTTTGATTTTGATTTGTAATAATAGTATATTTAATATAATATGTTCTCACTCTTATTTATAACTACTTTATTTTGTAACCAACTCTATATCTTGTCCCCACACATGTAGATATGACTACATGATTGAATGTAGTTACAATTTATTGTTTAATAATATATTATTTTAAAAATAAAAAAAATAAAATTTGATAGTTATAATTTTAATAGTTACAAATTTTATTTAAAACAAATATCTTTTAGTAGTTACAATATTTATCTAAAACTAATGTATTTAAATATATACAATTCAATCATGTACTAGTTAGTTAAGAAACATTTTGAAGTGAAAATAATAGGCATGATGCATTACTTGCAAGTGGATTTCATCCACATATGCCGAGGGTCAAACAAATGAGGAATGCTAGTAACATACTTTTTGCCATACTCTTTATTATTGGTTGAAATTATTGAAAACTATAAAATTAGAAAAAAGAGTAATTGAATGACAAGTGGGACCCACAAAGTGTTAAATGCTAGTATTTTTTCAAACGATATACAAGTTTGCTTCATTAATCGTGTATTAGTTAGATTAAAAAATAATTTACTTAATAGACATTAAAAGATATTAAAATATAACAATATTTTATTTTTATCTAGTGGTTGCAACTTTTAAATAACTTAAAAAACGATTTAATTCAAATATATATGCTGCAATTGGTGTTACAAATTTTAATTTAAAAAATAATTTAATATTTTGTTTTTTATATAGAATAGTTAATATACTTAAAAACAATATTATAATTTTTATTCTAAAAATATTAATTTTCTTTTTGACGTAGATTAATTAATATTTTAAACTTTCTATTGATTATTGCTTTCTTGTTTTAACTTTGAGTTTATTGTTGTATCAATTTTGCTCTTCTTCTTCCTTGGTCTCCAACAAAATTAAACATTTTTTGTTTTTTTTTTCTTTGCTTGCTTCTTTTTTTATTAGATAAATTAAATTACATTTTTAGGTTATAATTTAATAATATAATGTCTCTTTGGCGAAAATTTTATTCTTCTCAAAATAAAAAGAATTAGTGATCTTTCCATAAAGTATGTGAAGATAAAAAAAGCATGTTGCATATCCTTTAGTATATTTGCTTTTAGAGTTAAATTTGATATTATTAGTAACATCAACATAAGTTAAAAGAAGTTTTTCTACTGTGAATATTATTAAGAATCAGTTGCACAATCTTATAAGAAATGAATGATTGTTTACGTATAGAGAGATATTTTTTATAGTGCTGATAATGAAAGAAATCATTAAGTATTTTTAGAATATGAAAACTCAGACATAAATTGTAATGTATATCTTATTCTTTAAAAATATTATGGTAAATTTTTAATGTAAAAAAATTATATATATAAATATTGCCCCTATTACTTAAATTTTTTTTTTGTTTTGTCTTAGATACATGTATAATAAATTTAGGCACGATATTATATATTTATTTTCTAAATTTTATATGTTATTACACATGTATATTTATATTTTTTAAAGTTTACTATACACACTTCTCTTATCTCCGATACTTTTACCAAGCTTGAAAAAAATAATTCATTTATCATGTTCCAGAAATACAAATGTAATAATAAAAAAAAAATTAATATATCATATTCATATTCAATAAATTAAAAAGCCTAATTTTTTTCATCAAAATAATACGAAATTATCAAATGAAAAAGAAAGAGAAGGTTTTGTTCTATGAAAATGAGAAAATGTAAATGTAATTTTGTCATTTAAAATTAATTATAAATTACATAACAAGCATGTGAACTGATCCGTTGATAAATTTAACACAGACAAAGAAGGACGTAAATTAAAAAGATGTGTAGTTAAGAAAACCTCTAATTACACTAACCGTGAAAAAATGCATCCATAATTATCTATTTTGTTTATTTTACTTTACTTTTCTTATTTTCCATTAAAAATCCGAGTCATCGAGGTTCAAAACCCTGTTATTTCTTCCATGTCAAACCCAGAAACGCGAAACGCGAATTGTGGGTAAATTGGTGACCGAAGGAAGAGAGGCACGAAATAAAAAAGCAACAATGTTTGGTGCCAGAAATCTTCACAGACATTGCTTCAAGCCCCTCTCATCTCTGCTTCAACCTCAATCCAATCTCTACAAGTACGTCTTCTTCTTCTATCTATTGTTTTCCACTCAAATGCTTAAACCCCTTTTACTCTTTCACCTCAAAGTTCACATCTTTAATTCTTCACTGTGAAAAAACCCTTCTCGCTATTGCTTTTAATCTGTTCAGCGTGAACTTTATTTTTATTAAGCACAGGAACACTTCTCTCTCTAATTTATTTTGGTATACTGATGCAATTTTCTCAGCAATCACTGTGCGGTGCGTGTGTTTTAAGGAAAAAAAAGGGGTTGATTTATGATTTATTTTTTGTTCAGAAATATTGTACCTTTAGGACGCACACCAGAGCATAGCAACATTGTTAAAGTTGAAGAGGCATACCACAGAGTTGGTTTGTATTGTTATGTTAAGCAGTTGAATCTCTTGAATGGACCATTATCCCGGGCAATGTCAACCTCCAAAGGAAGAAGTATGCGCAGCAAGGTGGAAAGACGGATGCAGAAAGAGTCTGGTAAGACATTAAGGGAGATTCGGAGAGCCAAAAAATTGAAGAAGAAGCTCATGACTGAGGAGGAGAGGCTCATTTACAATCTCAAAAGAGTGTGTTCTCCAATGCTCCTTCCATTAATTGTTTTTTGGAGTTTAATTTCTGATCTGTGTTTTCAGTTCATGTTCATCTATTGTTTTGTGCTGCAATAAGTGTCTTAGATACGTGTTCAAATTTATATATGGTTTTTAAATCTATGTGTAGACATCCTCTCCAATCAGTTATTCTAATTCTAAAGCTCTTAGACTATACTAAAATTACGTCTTTTTGAAGAAAAAAAATAAATGCAGTACTTGGCTTCTATGTGAAAGTGGTAAACAGAAATTGCCTTATAACATGAGATGCCTGAACATAGGTTGCTGAGTATAATGGGTCTGGCTCAAGAGTTTTTCATCATTACAGCTTATTTGTAATGAAATTCAGTTATTGATTGAAAATTAAGGGACTCGAGATACCTCAAGGAAGTAAGATTTTGTTTGATAGTAGATGAAAACTATCTTTATGTATGATGTGCACTTCTTACGTTTCTTCATGTTTCTTCGATGAAGACATTGAATATTCCCTATCTGTCCTCACTTGTTTCATTTTAGTTAATTAATTCTTTGATTTTGATTGTTTAGTTATTAGTGCTTTTGTACTACCTGATATGTGTTTTACTTAATGTTGTTGTAGTGATTGTTATATGAACATTTAACTGAATCTTAGTTTCCAACCTCCCAAATTTTGCAGGCCAAGAAGAAAGTGGCGTTGCTTCTGCAGAAACTCAAGAAGTATGAGCTACCGGAACTGCCTCCTCCTCGACATGACCCAGAGCTCTTAACACCTGAGCAACTTCAGGCGTATAAAAAAATTGGATTCAGGAATAAGAACTATGTCCCAGTTGGTGTTCGTGGAGTCTTTGGAGGAGTTGTACAAAATATGCATCTCCATTGGAAGTTTCATGAGACTGTGCAAGTTTGTTGTGACAACTTCCCTAAGGAAAAAATAAAAGAAATGGCTGCAATGCTTGCAAGATTGAGTGGTGGGATTGTGATAAATGTTCATAATGTGAAAACAATCATCATGTTCCGTGGCAGAAATTATCGCCAACCCAAAAATTTAATACCCATTAACACCCTTACAAAGAGGAAGGTAGGTTTGCATTATTATATTCCTTATTTTACAGAACCACTTGCTGCCTTTATGTGAAGTCTAAACAGTGATGCTTTGTCTGTAGTGGTTAGTGTGCCAAAGGCTTAACTTCGGAAATATGATCTGTGATATTTAGGTGCCTATTTACCTAGTATACAAATAAGTTGATATTGGAAGAGGTAACGACTTTGTTCCTATCATTGTATACAGGCTCTGTTCAAGGCCAGATTTGAGCAAGCCCTTGAATCTCAGAAGCTAAACATAAAGAAAATTGAACAGCAGCTTAGACGGATGGGAGTAAATCCTGAGGATCCAGCTGCCATGGCCAGCATCCAGAGAGTTGCTTCCACATTCTTCAATGCCATTGACAAGAAAGAGGGAAGCCCTTATGTCTTCCGTGAAGGAAAGCAGTCAATAACAGAACCCACTGAAGGTTTTGAAGACTCAGAGCCTACTGTTGATAGTGATCAGGAAGAGCTGGATAGATTCATTGCTGAGATAGAGGATGCAGCAGATAAAGAATACAAAGCTGAAGAGGCAAAAGAAAAAGAGGAGTTTGGCAGAATTAGATACTGGAACAGAGAAGAATTTGGTGGAAGATATAGAAGATCGGATGCTTCCAGATATGATGACCATGATGTAGAGGCTAAAGGCTCCAGGGTTTGGCAGACTACTCATCCTAAGCGTCATGTTACTGATAGTGATGATGAAGAGAATGTTCATTCTGACAATGATGATGAGTGGCATTTCAATAATATGGCCAATGCTACTGATCTCGACAGCAATTCTGACGGATCTGATGGAACTAGAGGTAGTAGGTTCAAAGAAAGTGGAAGGAAGAGAGAAAAGAAGAACAATCCTGGTATGGGTCAGGCCCAAGATAACGTAAGTTCAAATAGACATGCTGGGGCTAAATTTAGGAGGAATATGACCATAGAAGATTCTGATTCGGAAGGCATGTTTAGTGATGTTGAAAGTGCAATGTGGGAGTCTGAGGAGGAAGAGAAAGACTCTGGACATTTGCGAAAATTCAGTGGTAACTACAGGAGTAGTAGCAGTGATGACGAGTCTACATATCAAACAATGAGTAACAAGAAGAGGGGCGTGAAGGATCATGAGGGTAATAAGGTTAGTGATGCACCAAAGAGTGTGAGAGGGAAGCATGGAGTTAACAAAAGTGATTCTGAATCCATGGATGAATTTAGCGGTTCAGAAAACTGGATGTGGCCTTCAGATGCTGAGGAGGACACTGGGGGCTACTCTACAAATCAAAATAGTAATGTGATAAAAAGTGATATCCCTAAGAAGAGAACACCAAAAGAGGAAGATGAGGCTTGGGAGAGTGACTAGTTCAGCAGATGCATGACCACAACAATGCATTGTGGTATTTTCATACACTTTGACAAGCATACTTGGAACAAGTAATTGGTCCAAACGAGATCTTGAAATGAAGCCCAATACAGTCCCTTAATTCTGTTCTCTCGGTGCTTCCTCTCACCACTGTCTCCGGTTATTACTACTAGTCATGTGATGTATATGGTATATTCTTTCTTAGTGGAGTTTGAAGTATCGATTGACTATCATTACAAAAGAAATTTGTTTTCATGACATTTTTTTTATATTGTAGGCATTCAATTTAATCTGGAATTGAAAGATATGTGGGGTTTATTTATTTAAAACAATATAACAAAGTAGTTCTTCCAACTATATAAGAAAAAATAAGAACGGAGAAAGAAAAATAATTTAACTTTTTAAAATCAATTTGTATATTTTAAATTTTTGGAGAAGTTAAAACGAAAAATCTTTTATGAAAGTTAAGTATATGTATTAACTTTACCCTATGATTTTTTATTTTTTTTATCTTATGTGAGGATTTGGAGTAATGATTATCCAAATGATGAAAGAATAATTTGTTCGTCAAGCACATTACATGCTAGCCTTGATTCATGCTGGCTTAGCTTGTTCTGAAGATAAATGCTAGAATACTACAACTAAGGGAGAGAAAGGGGAAATAAAATTGAATTTGAAATGTAATAAAAAATAGTCTAAAGGAGAGAAAGACAAAATATAATGTACTGTATAAATTATTGTACATATTCTTGTATTATATTACATGTCATAAATAAAATGACAGTAAAATAAAAATAATTGACATACTTCTTTTGGCATTATTTTCAAACCAAAGCATGCTCCTGAGTTGTAGACACAGGGTTAAATATATCTGTCACAAAGTCATGTAGATTATATGTACTAATTGGAATTCAAATATTAAAGAGTTTATAACAATTTATGAATACTATTCTATTAACATGTTTTATATGAAGATGAAAGTAATTAAGGAATTCTAGCTAAATATATAAGTTCCGGTAGTGCTTACATTTTATTTGTTTGGCACACCTAAAGTTTTAGGTTGTTTAGGAGTTAAATGTCTTTTATAAAGATTCTTTTTTTTTAACCTTATACTTTTTTAAGGATAAAACTATGATGAAATTATGATCTTTAAAATAGAAAATATTTTGACGTTCATCGGGTGTAGTAATCCTAATTAGTTTTTGTTTTTTAGTTTTAAAACACATTTTAAAAATATAAGTCAGACAAAAATAGTTATGATTTGACTTTTTTAGTTATTTTTAAATAGTTTTTTACCTAATTTAAAAGATAATAAAAGTTAATTTGAAAATTTAGTATTTTTATTGATATTTTTAGATTTTTAAATTTTGGATAAATTTCAAAAACAAGGTTTTTCAATTTTTTAAATTTTTTAATAAATTTAGTATTTATATATATATTTTATAGATATTTTTATTGATAGATGTTTTTACATTTCAGAAAATTATAAATAATGAGGGTGTTAATGTCAAAGTTTTTCATTTTTTTTAAATTTTGGAAAAATTTAAAAAATAATAAATTTTTTAGATTTTTTAAATTTTGGATAAATTTAGTACTTTTATCGATATTTTACTTTAAATTCTTACGTTATCGTATTTCTTTTTTTTTCTTAAAAATTTAATTTGAATAAATTATTTTAATTTTTATTAAAAATTATAATTAAAACATTAAATTTTATTTAAAATCATCATTCATATTGTATAAAATCCTTCCATTTTTATCAAATTTTCACCGACTTTCTAATTTCTAAGTTTTTAACTCTTTTCATACTATACAGTTCAATTAAATTGTAAAATATTTTTATACAAAATAAAAATTTAAGAATTTTAAATAAAATAAAAATAAGAGACTAAATTTATATAATTTAAAGTATTGAGAAACAGATCACAGGAAAAATACAACTAAGATATTTTTAACAAAATAAATTTATACCACAGAATTTGGTATGAATAAGATAATAAAATTGAAGAGGTATGGTGGAATAGAAAAAAGCACTTGATAATGGTCCACGCGTGCGTCGACTCTCATTCCATTTCACCGAATGAAAATTGTGACAGTAAGATATAAGATACACACATTACATTTTTTTTTTTAAAAACTAATTGTATATTCATAAGAAGAAATAAATTGTTTCTAAAATACAAAAAGAATTATTTACTCCTAAAAACTGTATTAGATCATATAATGATTATCCTCCACACACATTACATAGATACATATTGAGAATGAGAAAGGGAACTTGTCTTGTGTATATGGTTATGTGTCTTTGAGTAATCAATTTGGGCGGTGGAAAAGATACAAACATTAAATGCATCAATTCCTTTATTGTTTTTCATTTTCTTTAAATACCTTTGTTTGATGTCTAACGCAACTATTTCCATTTCCAAAAACCCCTTGAATCAAAATTATGTATCCAACCATCTTCCATCTCTATTTCCTTTTTTTTTTTGTCCTGTCTTTCAAATAAAACAAGTCATCTTATTTAATCAACTATTAAAAAATATTTATAAAAAAAATTGAATATAATATAACATTTCTAAAGACTATGAACCTTAAACACGAAAAAAGTAAACAGAAATAGGAATCCGGTCGAATCTCTCGGCCGGCTAGCCCATGTTCTAACCGATCCACCTCCATTCCGTCCTTCGTTCTCCCTTAACATTTTCATCGGAAAGTATTTCCATTTTCAAACATACAATATATTTCATTTAACATTTTTTTTTACAACAGAGATTATTTTTAAAAAATTAAAGGAATTAAAAATTTAAAGGGAAGCAAAATAAAAACACAAAAATAAAAAAGTTAGTTAAACCTAGTCAAAATGCATACTATATCCTTTAGGTGTTTTTTTAACACAGCACAATGTGCAAGCTCTTATTAAACCATGTTAAGGAAAACATTGGAGAGTCAAACACAATGAATTTGATAGTTGAAAAATACCCTACTTAGTGGGTATCTAATTTTAAGACGTGCTCTTTTAGTCTTGGGTGGTGGGGACACAGATTAGTTCCTCCAAGTCTTTGAAAATGAAAAAGATTTAACGTCAATTTCCAGGGAAAAGATCCAACCATTGGCACAGCTCATCCAAGTCAATGAAGTCCACTTAATATACAAGAGTTATTTACACAAAAAACAAATAAAAGTAGCCACAAAATATTTATGTAAAAGGTTTTTGATACCTTATTGTTGTATGATTTGAGTGCATAATAAGAGTTGGCCAAAAACAGAATGCAAAAGCCAATGGTTTTCGCAGCAAACCTCAAATAAAATCATCATAACTGAATCTATGGTGCATCACATATCTTATTCTGTTGATGATTTCATCAAATTGTTTATTTGAATTTAGATGCAGAATTAAGAGGTTAAACTCACCACAAACACCATATTGTTTAGTATCATTAGAGATTAAAAAAACCACACAATGTACAGTCCAATATAGGTAAACTAGGGAAATCAATCAAAATTGAATTACAGAAGTAATTTAAACCAGAGATGAGTCATTTTGACAACCTAAGTAGTTAGAATGTGTGTATTTAACTCATTCTAAGAAATCCAAATTCCCATGAGAAAAGATTGGGAATGTCTTGCTACTATATATTAAACAATTGGGGTGAGGGGCTTATGCATATCCTAAGATAAGCTACAAAAGCTTACCAAAACCTGTAACACTGTTTCCCTCACAACAACCTCCTCATTTGAGAATATCTCACATACTTTTTTGTCATCTGATTCTTCAAGATACCCCTCCAAAGAAAGGCCTCTATTTGCTTGGTATAAAGGTGTATTGTTCCATGACCACACTACAATTACAAGTTATTCAGTACTGCTCCTTTGGTGTTCTACAGAATATCAGTAGATTTCACATCCTAAAATGCTCAGCCACTTTCTCTTCTGCAGTTACCAGGCAACAAGAACTTGAATTTCTCTGCATTATTCAACAAATATGATGGAATATGAACAGCTGAATAAGAATGAGGAATAGGCCCCATCTTCCCAATAATCTCCTTAAATGTATACTCTTCAGGGAGCATGTCAAATAGGTCAGCCCCTTTGCATATCACATCCTGAATTCTGTCACGGTTCAAGTAATGTGCGAACCTTACCCTATCATTATGGCTGTAAGCTTTCATCTTAAATACAAATTCACTTATATGGCGGAAACAGAAGCTACAATGCCAGCCAGCATCTGACAACAACACATCAGCCTGCCTATAGTGTGCATAAAGTGTCTTGCCAGTTCGGTATCTATGAACTGATGCTCTCCAACTTTGGTTGTCTAGAAAGAACTCAAAAGAGTACAAGTAGTTCCTCATCTGAAGATGAAGAACGGGAGGAATATCATTGCACCATCTCAAGAGGTTAATCGTGTGAGCACTAGGAATCTCATCAACATCAGACATTATCAACAGATCATCATCTTCTATTCCTGCTATCTTCAGAAGCCGGTCCAGAGCTACTCTTTGGTATGCCTCTTCAACAAAAGGGTTCTCATCTTTCTTAAATCTTCCTCCAATCACCCCATATGTTAGCCGAGAATCAACAAATCTAAAATTGTCCCTATTGCTTGCAAAAATCAATGGTTTGGGCAATCCTGTAAAAGTTGAGTTTGATTCCAGGATCACATAATGTGTCACATATGGATAAATTTCTTTCCAGCGGATGGTGAGCATGTCAACTTCATTGCTAAACAAAACAGCATCAAAGACTCGTCTAGGTGATTCACGAATTCTCCAACCATGAAGCCTGCATAGAGTCTCCATTGACACATTCTCATGATAATAGTGAGGGATTTCAAGGAAGGGCTTTGGAGGAGATTCCCAAAGGGGTCTCAGAAAGTATGAGATTTTCAGCCCATGGAAATACAGACAGAATATTCCCATTGGAACAACCACAAACAAAAACATATAGGTCTTGAAATCCAACCCTCGCAAAATGCAACTGAGTCTTGACATGCTCAATGCCGCACGAGTTCCCTGCTGCATAGAAAACAAAAAGTCTCTATGTTACATGAATAATTTAACAATCAATAACCTCACATGTTTGACAGTAGCATATATAGAAATTAAACTCATAGTATTAAGTAGTCGCACCCCACGAATCCATCCCTCACAAGCGATACAATATTTCAAAAACCACAACCTGGTACTTGTTCATCTTCTCATGAAAATATATTTGGGAGAAAAAATTCAGAAAATGGAATATAAAAAGGTAGAACACATAACAAGAAAAACAAAATCCAAAATCATCATAACTCAGAAAATTTAGTTTCCAAATTCATAGTTTCATGAGCAAAGGAACACCAAATTAATGAAGGGGAAAATATAACTAGAGGGGTTCGAAAAGGGTGAAAGAACCAAAATTCAAATTTGAAGTGGATCCATAATTCACATGGTAGATAGAAAACCTACACTTGAAAGTAGAAACTTTAAGTGGTTCAAAAACTGGACAACCACAGAGAAATTGTGCGCTCAAAAGTTTATCAAAATCTGATACACATATATATGAACATGTCTTTGATGCTGGTAGGGAGGAATAAAGTGAGAAACATTGAAAGCATGGAAAAGAAAAGAATAAAATTGGGAGTTATAAAAGGCAATATATATTACAAGTTTCCATTTTAGTATAGACAGCAGAAAGAGTGAGGAATTCCATTCAGACAGAGAGAGAGAAAGTACAAACCTGGCTGCAAACATCCCCACATATGTCATCACTTTTCTTGGAATTATAATAGCCTTCAGACATGCTGAATGAAACAACAACAACAATGTTTGAGGACTGGAAACTGGACTATGTGCGACTCTCTCAGTTTCCCAATCCTCAACTCAACACCCTACTACTACCAGTTACATTTATAGCCGTTTTCTTTTTCCTTTTATTTATTTTTCAATAACCGATTTGTTTTAATTAGGCACTTGTTCAACATTTAATATGACAGTGCATTTTTATCTTTATATAAAAAAAAAAATGTTTTACTTTCTCGTCGCTAACACTAACATGCAAAGATTTTATTCTTCGGTTATTAAGGTTTGTGAAGGAACTAGGGCGTGCATTGGATAAGTGGCAACTTTAAATAATATTTGTATGGTCGCAAAGGGCTTCAAGGATTAGCATTTAGCAGACACCACATTTGTTTTTGTCAAAAGTCAAATATATTTTTCTTTTTATATCTGTTTGTATTTTTATTATACATTTTAATGGGACCCGGATTTATTGTGTTTAGCTAACGTTGTCTCTCCTCTTTTCTTGAGTGAAAAATAAAAAATTGTGTTTAGATTGCCAATGGGATATGACTTTATTAAACTAAAAAGCCAAACATGGCCTTCAAAAATCCAACACTTCCCTTTTTTACTTTTGGAACAATTCAAAAGTTCTTCTCATTTAGATGAGTTGAAGAGAGGAGAGGAGATTTTTCTATCATAGATAAGATAAAACTGTAAAATAAAATTTGTTAACACTTTCGATTCCACGAGCTTTTGTCCTTTCGCAATTCCAGTAGCTGAGTTATGTCTTTGTCTTTTCTCTTTGCTATCAAATTTCGTGTCTAAATTTATCAAATGATAACTTAATATAAACAACTATCGGAAATGAGAAAAAAAAAAGAGATAACACATCCTTCTTTTACGTGAAAACTTTCTTATGAGCTAATTGTAGTTTACAAGGTTTCTTCAACTTATAAGCTAGAAGTTTAGAGATTAATTTTAGTATTTAGCAAAAAATTAATTGATAAATCTAAAATGACATAAAATAATATAATTAATTGTTTAATTAAAAAGATATTTCAAGTACATCAATGACAATAAAGGTGAAAAAAGAAAAAAAATAGTAGCTTATAAGCTAATTTGTATAAACTAGTAGATTGTGAAAATTAGCTAATAAGCTATTAAAAGGAATTAAGAAATATTTTGGTTAAAGACTTAAAGTAATAATTTATAAGCTAATAAAATGAATTTGTAAACAACTAGAATGTTTTATCAAACACACTCATATAATAACTAGATAAAAATATTATAATAAGATAAAAACAAATTATGTTGATACCTCTGACATTTTGTTGAATCATACAAACTATACATTTTTCTTTACTTCACATGCATTTAAAAACATTAAACCTTGATCCCTAGGAGGTTAGTGTCGGAGGAGAAAAGATTAAAAACATATTTTTTGTAATCCAACCAAACGTCGAGACTTATTAATGTAATTTACTTCTAAAATAATAATACAAAGTTGTCTTTTAAAGAATACTTATAATCTAGCTATTTCTTCTTTTTGGATTATTAGAAGTATTTTTCTGTTTGTTTTATGTATGACAATCGGGAGGATATTACCTTTTATTTGTTTATAACTATAGGTTAGTTGGTTTGTACTTAAAAAAATATTTTTTAAAATTATTTTAAAAAATAATTTTATCTTAGAGATTTCTATATAATTAAAATTAAATTTTCATTTAATTATAATCATAAAAAATCACTTTTTAAAAAAATCATAATAAGTAACTTTTTTTTTCTTTTTTGAAAAGCAACTGTGAGGTGTTTCTTAAAAAAAAAACAAAAAAAAATATTTTTCTTCTTGGAAAAAATTCAGACAAGCATTTTAAAAATTCTTATAATAAGTGATTTTTTTTTTAAAAAATTATTCTTTCAAAAAATAATCTTAAATAAATGGACTCTATATTTAAAAAAAACTAGTTTATCAGTTAACTAAAAATGTAAGTTCATCAGCTAACTAAAAAGCTAGAAACTTATAAACTAACTTATTTAACTAAAAATATTTGATAGAATTAACTCATAAGCTAGTAAACAAATATAAAATGACATAAAATGATAAACTATTTGATTAAAAAAGATAAAAATATCTCAAATATATCACCGAGGATAAAAGTAAAAAAGAAAAAAGATAGTAACTTATAAGCTAGCTTATTTTTATAAGTTACTTCCTTAAAAAAATAAACTATGAGATACTAAAATAAATTCTTTATTAAGTAAATTTATTTTGGTCAAACTAATGTATAAGCTAGTCAAATGAGTTATAATGTCTCTAAGTGCCTTATCAAACATACATTTTTAAATATAAATGTTAATTGTAACGAGAGATTTAAACTCACTACCTCTTCCTTCCCATGTCATCAAATTATCACAAGACCAATCCTATAACTACCTTTCTCAAACATAATTTATTGTTAGATTTTGAAAACTTACAATCTAAAAATGTTAGAATTTATTATGTAGAAACTAAAAGGTAAAACAAATTATGTTTATATATATAGAGAGATGAGATTCACTTACTCTAAAAGTAAGTTTAAGAGACTTACTATTCATCGTAACCTTTCATTTTCTTGAAATTTAATAGTTAAGATTAGTTACTCATTACCATAATTAAATTTTAAAAAAAATATATGAAAGGTTAAGATGAAGAATAGGTTTGTTAAACTTACTTTGAGAGTAAATGCATCATTCTCTGAGATATATATATATATATATATATATATATATATATATATATATATATATATATATATATATATATATATATATATGCAAATCTCTTAGCACTTATGTATCATAGGAAATATTCAAAAGTTATATAAAACATAAACTAAATTTTCATACATTCGAAGACTAACTACCCTAATCTTCTTCTTAGCAATAAGCTCCATTCCATGCTCTAAACTTCTTCAACGAGACATCCACTTCTTAGACTATAAAAACATGAAAATTAAAAATGATGAAACATAATATCTTAATAAGTGCTCTAAGAACTCTAGACCAACTTTCTAATGTAGAGATATTTTTTTAACTATTATGGTTTGTCTACTTTTTTTCTTAATATCCCCATTCACAACTAACCCTCCATTGCATTATTTATCACTATTATATGCTTTGGACCATACCTTAACCTTTATTAGGTACCTAGAGTTTACTACTCAATTAACTTTAAGGCCACTAATATCCTAGGGCACCTAGATAATATTTTCACTTGTTTCCTTTCATTAAATTGTTATTAACATGTCACCTTTTTTAAGGGGTGAATAGGGCTAATAGAAAAATTTCACAATTTTTTTGAAATAACTTTCTTAAGAAGCTTATGGAGTCTATAAAGTTAATAGATGGTCTAATATACTATCAACATCTTCTCATAAGCGTGTACGTAGTGTCTTTGCATATTAATGCTTGTAGTGCTTTTCGAAGTAAACGAGCCTTCTTATACAAATCTTATCTCGTGTGTGTATTATCCTCTTGATGTGTGATATGTTTATGTTCGAGTAGGAGCTTCTTGTGCAGGTTTTCTTATTGTATATTGTTTGCCTTATATGAGCATTGTATGATTCATTTAATCATTTTTTGTTTGTTATAACGTTGTGTTCGTGATCTGTACATATCTTTTAATGTAAACGCTAGAAAATCAATTTTAATATTATTTGTTATTTTTTTAAAATTTACTATTAATATAGGTATTGATTTTATAATATTTATTTTATTTTTATTAATATTTTATATATAGATTCTAATCAAATATTATATATTTAACATAATTATATTTTCATTATTAATTTTAATACACATATTATATTTATTAAATATAATATTTAAATAATTATATATAGATTCTAATCATTATTATATATTTAACATAATTATATTTTCATTATTAATTTTAATACACATATTATATTTATTAAATATAATATTTAAATTATATATATATATATATATTATAAAAAATACTATGCAAATAACATCAAGTGTTACATTTACATAAGTATCCTCTATCTTTTTTTTTATATTACAAATATCTTCAATTAAAGAAAAATACATTCATGGATAATTAAATAATTTTATTTTTAATATTGAAATATTCCCGCATTTAGAATGAGACAATACTCTATTTTTTAGTAAAATAATATATATATATATATATATATATATATATATATATATATATATATATATTATTAAATATACTAAAAGTACTCAGTTGAAATACATGTTATGTCAAGTTTGTAATACATACATAGAAATGAAAATGGATTCTTTCTATTTCCTTTTCGTTCATTTCTTCCATTTTCTATACTTTAAATAAAGTTAATTAAATATAACTGATATACCTTTAATAAAACTTAATAATAAAAGTATATGAAAAGAAAAAAAATAAAGAGGATCTTAACTTCATAGAAATTGCCAACAAATCCAACAGACGACTAAAAAAAAAAAAAAATTATTCTCACTCCTCTTTCACACGACACCTATGCTAAAAAGTTACACATCTGTAATCAATTTAGCATAGAGTTGATAAATCTAGAAATAGTTTTCATCACAACATTGTCGGAGTACCCACTCTGAGAGATGCGGCATAGAAAAAGAACTACCATAGGAACGCACACCAAACTATTCTATGAAAACTCACACCTCTGTGATCGGTTTGGAAAAACGTAGACAAAATATCACTTACCACATAGTTGTGGTAATACCCACACCTCAGTGGGAAACGTGGCTGGGAGAAAGGAGCTGTAGAAGCAAATCACAGTGTAGTCCCATTGAACATTCCATTTTTAAAAATACAGTAGTTACACAACTTTCATGTACACCAAACAATTGCTCCAACACATCGATCCTTCTTTGTTTGAATTTTGTTGATTTAGCCAAACCAAAATGTTGCTTAAAATGTTCTAACGAATTTTGAGAGCACACAACTTAGAAAACCAATCAAATTGTACCACCATTTCCACATCTCATCAATTATATGACAAGAAAATAGAACATGTTCCACAATTTCCTCTTGTGAATTCTAGAATTGACACAACAAATTTTGTACTTGTATTCCTCTTTGTGAAATACTAGTTTTGGCTGATATTTTGTTATGAAGAACATGCCAAGTTGTATGGACAATTTTCTTGAGAACCAGCATAGACCACAACATGCCAAAGGCATCACTATGAGTTGAAAGATATTTGAAATGATGAAGAAATTTATATGAACATGCAACCATGAAAGATTGAGTTGAATCAATTCGTCAAATCCATGCATCCTGCGCATATTTTTGTTTTAAATTATTCACCAATGCTTGGAACTCCTCTACTCTTCCATTCAAATAAATTTTTCCTCAAAATAAAATCCCATCTCCAATTATCACATATCCACTGTCCCATGGTAGCATGCTTTTGCTTAGAATTTTGATATACTCGTGTGAACAACAACTCCAAGCTCTCACCCAGACTCATTTGTTAGCCCATAACCTAATTGTAGAACCATCTCCAACTCTCCAAGAAAAAACTTCATCAAACCAAAAAGACTTCCACTCCATTATACATTTTTTTATTAAGGGTATGTTTGAAAAAAACTAGCGAAAAACTGAAAAGTTAATTATAAGTGTTTAGTAAAACTAGCTGATAAATTAGTTTATAGTTGTAAAATGATAAATAAGGACATAATTAATCATTAGATCAACAATGAAGTATTAAAAATAATGATAAGAAATTTAATAATATAAATTAATTACATATTTAAATTATAAATTATTATAATTATATATTTAAATTATAATTTTCTATAATAACATATTTAAATTATAAATTTCTACAATAATATATTTAAATTATAAATTTATGTATTACATATTTAAATAATAAATTACAATAACTAATATTTAAATTATAATTTCTATAATTAAATATGTAAATTTTAAATTGAATATTTAAATTATAATTTTCTATAATTATACATTTATATTATAAATTACTAGCGACAACACAGGCGCTGCCGCGCCTGTGTATTCGTATTTCTATTTTAATATCTTTTGTAAAATTTTATATTTTGAAATATATATTGTTATGTGACATGTTTTGAAATATATTTTGTTAATTTTATATTTTTTGTTTATGATAACATGATAAAAACATGTTAAATCATCAATTGATATGTCAAATATGCAATTAATATGAAAAAATGGAAAGAGGAGAGTTTAAATAGAACTCAAAATATTATCGCACCTGTGTAATTGCATGTTTATTAAAAATATTTATCATGAAATGTATGCATATATTAATTGGGAGAAATTAATAATATGTATTTTGAAACATGGACATAAAAATGGGGTATTGCCTTTATTAATAGTATAGATATAGAAGTATAGATATAGTATATAATATAATATCATATATTATACATTATAAATATAATTAGATAATTATGTGCGTTGGATATCAATATTTTAAAATAATATTTTGCTTAAAGTTATAAGGTTGATTTAGTGGTAAAGTATATGTTTGGGAAATAAGATGTTATGTATTCAAGTCTCTCTTATGATAAATTAGTTTATTTTTTTAATTTTAAAATAGATGTAACGCTAGAATAAGTATTTTGAAAAGTAGATGTCAAAAAGGGATATTCCCTCTATTAATAGTAAGTATAGATATAGTATATAATATAATATAATATAATATATTATACATTATAGATATAATTGGACAATTATGTATGTTGGATATCAATATTTTAAAGTAATTTTGTGCTTAAAGTTATAAGGTTTGTTTAGTGGTAAAGTATATGTTTGGGAATTAAGAGGTTATGGGTTCAAGTTTCTCTTATGACAAATTAGTTTATTTTTTTTAAGTTTAAAATAGGTGTAAGGGTATAATAGGTATTTTGAAAAATGGACATCAAAAGTGGGTATTCCCTTTATTAATAATATAGAAGTATAGATTAATAATATAGATATAGTATATAATATAATATCATATATTATACATTGTAAATATAATTGCGCAATTATGTACGTTGGATATCAATAGTTTAAAGTAATTTTTTGCTTAAACTTATAAAGTTGGTCTAGTGGTAAAGTACATGTTAGAGAAATAAGAGATCATGGGTTCAAGTCCCTTTTTTAATAAATTAGTTTATTTTTTTAATTTTAAAATAGGTGTAAGGGTAGAATAAGTATTTTGAAAAGTAGACATCAAAAGAGGTATTCCCTTTATTAATAGTATAGATTATAATTTACATTAATGAATGATAAAGATGTATAATGTGATAAGAGAGAACTAGCGGGAAATCAGTTAATAGTTAAAAATAGAAGATATTTTAGAAGTAATTTTTTTAAAAGAAACTAGTAGCTAAAAATATGAGATCTTTTGGAAGTAGTTTTTTTTTTTTAGTTAGTAACTCCTAAATTTTTGTTATCTAGATAGAAGGTAAAACATTTCAGCTATTATTTCAATTAACTTTTCAACTTTTAACACTTAAAATGATAAATTAAACACATTCTAAATCTCTCCACCACAAAGACACAAACCTTGATACTACTTCCTCTTCCAAGACCCTCAAACCCCTATATTTAGGATCAAACACATTTTCACAAAAGTGAATGTTTATAATATAAGAGGTTTCATTGTCACTTTGAAGGCAAGAGCAGAAAAGAATTGAAAATTGTAACATCATTAATCCCTAACCCACCGTGATTTTTAGGTAAACACATCTTACTCCTTTTTATTACCTTCACTAGACTCACCAACACAAACTTCCTCAGTATACATTCTAGCATCCTAACAACCATCTTTTTACTTAAAAAAAAAACCATTTTTGGGACACAAAAAAAAGATAAAAGGCAATGATGTAAGAACAAAGTTTTACCAAGAAAATTCTTTGGGCAAATGACAAGTCTCTATACTTCTAACTAAGTTGCTAGTTTTTTCTCGAACTTTGTAATGATCAGCCTCTATGATCGCCTACGTGTATAGACAGTATTCTCTATGATTAATAGCATTATATGAGTTATAACTTGCAAACCTCAAAAACACATTTCCAATTCATTTTAATGGATTTTCATACGCCCTAAAATGTGTGTAGTATAATATTGTATTTTTTTTCCAGCCCAATATTTTTTTATTGCAAAAAAAGTTTTTGGATATTGTTGATCATTTATTGCATGTGAGGGATTCTTAATGCATGTTTGAAACAATAAAATTTACATAACAACTAGATATCAATGTATTAACCCGTGCACCGGACACTTTTAGAAAACAAATAAATAAAGAGAAAGAAAAGGGAGTGAAAAAAAAAAGAAGAATGAAATTAAAATGTGTTTACTTACGGATAGATAGAATAATGAAAAATAAATAAAATTAAGGTTCATATTATTTATTTAAGACATCCTTCTTAACGCATACAAGGGAATGATAAAGGAAATTCAAATATAGAAAATGAAATCAAAACATATAATCATAATATTTTTTTTATAAGCTAAATATTAGTGTTATTAATAATATTAGCATGTTAATAATATTAAAAAAATAAATCAAACCATATAATCATCACAATGTTTATATATGTATTTATTATTCTGTCAAATGTGTTTTTTTAGATACATTCGAGTTAATTTAGTCATAAAAAACTCTTTAACAATAAAAATTAAAAAAAATAAAATTAGTCATTTATTTTATGAACATGTCATTAAGAATAGTAATCCTTGAGTTTAGAATTTAGTTATATTTAGGATTTTTTATTTGTTTAGAAAAGTATTTTGTGCGATAATTAAACTCAAGTCCTCTCCTTCAGACTTAGTCTATGCTATTAACTCATCATTTTGAAAATACCTATAAATGTATTATTCTGTTAAGAAACTCAAAGCGATTTAGAAAATATTTAAAATTTTGAAATAATAATTTAATGTTTCTGAAATAAAATTAAAAATATTGAAAATACATTCTAGAGATTTAAATACAGTCATTTATTTTATGGAAAAGGTTTTTTTTTTTTTTTTGTAAAAAAAAATTGAAGTAGCAGTTATAGAAGAGTGGTTCATAATGTACAAAAGTGCAAAGACTTTCCTCCTGCGTTATTCTTTTTGCTCATATATATCCGTCGCAGTTTTTTAAATACTTAAATTATTTTTATTGATTTATTGTTAATGATATATACCTTTTTGAATGAGCTCTATATTAACTAATCTGAAAAATCTTGATCGAATTACATGAATTAAGTAACTAAGAAATTATAAATTAGTGATAGTTGTATCTTTATATAATCATGAGTTTAATACCAATAGATATAGATGGTGATATCAGTTAATTATAATTTTTCGTTTCCATAATTTTTTAAAGTATTAATGGTAATGTATAAAATGTTTGTAATTAACTGTAAAATTACACCTTCTATATATAAGTTTTTTTCTCTGATTATAAATTGAAAAACATATATATTTATCCGGAATACAGAATCTGTCTATAAAAAAAAAGGTTCACTGGAGAGCCGAGAATAAAATGAATCGATAGTGGAGCGAGCCGGGTTTATCGAAATTGCGAAAAATGTTTGGATTATGATTAATAGACCCCAAAAAATAAAATATGAAGTCTTTATCCGCAGCTGTATCTGGCTTCGAACTTGAATTGCTGTGAAAGAAATCACAAATTCGTAGCTTCGGTACATTTTCTTCTATTCATCTCCAACTATCACTTCTAGGCTCCTCAACTCTAACAAATTGCAAATTCTCAATGATGCTGTTATATTTCTATTTTTATCATTGTGATTTTTTTTAATTAGATTTGTTGCTTTTTTATTATATATATGTATTTTTTTGTTTCAAGGATTCCAACACATTCTGTGATCTATGAAGATGGATTTGATGTCTGGTTACAAGGTATCATTTGACCCTCAGCTGTCTTTTGAATTTGTACATTTTTTCTAGTTCGAGATAATGACAGTGAGCAACCCGAGCTTATGGTAATTTTTCCTCGCTTAGAAATTAATGAGTTTACTAATATTTTGCAGGGGGTTGTTGGCCTCCTTGTTGGCAGCGAAAATTCCTCAAATGAAGATAGGTAAAATATTTTTTTCTATTTTTTTTTAACGTTCTTAAAATTCTTTTTCTATGTTATGCATGTCTCTTTCATTGGTTCCTATGGGGCCTTGAACAAATGTAATTGGAGATTTTCTACAAGTATCGTGTTCTGTTGGCTGTCATTGGTCCTGAAGAATATCTGCTTTTTAAAAAAGTTTTTTAATGGCATTTTCCATATAGTTATTTAACTGAACATTATGCAAGTTTTCCATTCAGTGGGTTTTCAAAGTGATTAATATAAGAACATGTACTGCTGCATAAGTGGTCCTTTTATTCATTACTAGAGTACAATATGAATTAATTTAGACATCCCATACTGTTTTTATGCCCAGCAGGTAAACAAATCTTGCGATGTTCATGATTTTGGTTTACTGACATATGTAGCATTCTATGAAATGGTTGCTGAGAAGCATCACACACACTTTTATAGTTGTGATTCTTCTATTTCTCTGAAGAAATAGGCAAGTTAAAACACAATGGTGAAAGAGTGCAGGACTACTTACGCATTTTGATCTCATGATTGTGTTTCACATTTTCCTATATCTTTTGTCATTGCTGTGCTTTTAGTTAATGACTTAGAATTGTAGCAGATTAAATAGTTTTTTTAGCTGGAATGCTTTATGTTTAGTTAAAATTATATGTAGAAGAACATTTGATTGACAGATGCTTTTAGAAGTTAATGTGAATATTACTTTTAAATATTCTTTATTGGTTTATTTGGCCGTGTATTTTATGTTATATTACTCATTTATAGTAATTCTGCATTCTTTGTGCGAATTAGGAAGGATAGTGTTCATCTACTCTTTATCCAAATTATGATGGGTTATAGATGTTTTTTCAGATAAATTTCATTGAACTTTGCTGCTGGCTGCTGGTTACTGGTTGGTCTACATTATTGCTTGTTGAAATTAAATCTGAATGCTTGTTGACTTCTATCTGCTTCCTTCAGTGTTGTTAAATAACCACAATGGTGTGACAAATTTTTTACCAATCACCATAAATAATTTATGAAGGGATGCCTGTAGCACCATAAGGCACAATGACATGTTTTTATGGCAGAATTTTGGCCTTTCACTATCTTCCACCATCTGCCATTCATAACACTGTCTGCCTTACATATTATGCTTTAGTTTTTGTCAATATTTTGTTTTAGTGAAATATATCATTGTTGACTATTTTGAATTCAAAAGTTTGTTTCTTTAATTTATTTTATAGTTTTTATTTCTTTTTCTTTAGTCTGTTGTAGAACTAATTATTATATGGAGTGCCTTATACTTAGTGTCACATACATTCTCTTTGTCTTATCTGAATAGATATGTGGAACGCTTGCTTGACCGGATAAGCAATGGTAAACTACAAGAGGACAGGAGAAATGCTATTACTGAGCTTCAGGCTGTTGTCTCAGAAAGTCAAGCTTTCCAGTTAGCATTTGGGGCAATGGGTATTTCCTATCTCAAACAGTTTTAGTGTTCTTTTTCTTGTCTGATTTAATATGTTTGATACATCTTGCAGGCTTTCCTATAATGCTAAGTGTCTTAAAGGAAGAACATGATGATGTTGAGATGGTGACTAAACTTTCTTCCCCATCATGTCTACTATCTAATTGTTTTTGCTGTTTCTTTTTAGCACTAACGGATCCAGATCCTGAAGTTCATTTTGTAAAGAAGACAACATGAATGAAAGAAGAAAAAAACTGTAAAAGTGAAAGTGTGAGCTTGTTATTCAACAATTCAATTATTAAAAAATCACGAGTCGTTACTTTAGGACTATCTTTTTATGTACCAAATTGGTATTATGGTCAAATGTTAAATTCATCTACATGTAAAGGAATTTCCTGACTCGTACTTTTAGCATAGAGCTTCTTCAATTAACTTAATTGTGGATACTTCTATGAAGCAATCTTCTGAAATTTATTTTATTCAGCCACACACAAGAATGATATTCTCTTGAGCTTCGGCATATTTTTTAGGATTTTTCATATTTGATGATATTTTATATTGCCAATGAAGTACATGAGGTATCATGTGCTGGCTATGCTAATCTCATTTATTGATGACATATGTTCAGTTAGATTGTAAAGGTTCTTGATTATGGTTTTTTTTTAAAGGCAAAAGATAATATTTTTATTGAAGACAATAATTTCATGAACAAGATAATTTTATCATGGTTTAAAATTTTTCTTTATTACAGTCTTGCAACTGTTCCTAGTTTCTCTGTCTGCTCATAATTTTTTAAAGGGATTTTTTCCCCTTAGATTTTTATCATTCACTTTTAATATGTCTAAGTCCCAACGTGTTAATTGAAAGTACATTCCTACAGGTTCGTGGTGTCCTGGAAACTCTTGTAAGTGCATTGACTCCTATTAATCATGCAAAAGGGTCAAGTAACAAAGTTCAGCCAACTTTGATGAATACTGATTTACTTTCTAGAGAAGCAGATTGTATCTCTCTTCTCCTAAGTTTGTTGGTAAGAAACTAAGAATTTATTAAATCAAGGGATCTATTCTCTATTGTGTCCCTGGAAGTTTTCTTTGACTTCTGAGCATATGTAAATAAGTCGTAATATGTTCTTACTTCTTAGCCATTTTTGCTTTGGGGGATACGTTGACAGGAAGAGGATGATTTCTATGTACGATATTATACTCTGCAAATATTGACTGCCCTTCTCACTAACTCTCCACAGAGGTATTGGTTTTATAGCTTTTATTCTGGTTTAATTCTGAAAATTATTATATCGTGTAACTTGAATTGCACCCTTGCTGACTTCCTTTTCAGGTTACAGGAAGCAATATTGACCATCCCTCGTGGTATAACTCGACTAATGGACATGCTTATGGATCGTGAGGTACAAGACTTCAATGCTCTGTAATCATTTCGATAACGTTTTCAAACTTAACTGTTGACTTCTTGTCATATGTGTACACCCAATATACATTTTTAGCCCATGTTTTAAATAGTCGCCATGGTGTAACTGATTTTTGGCCAACCGCCATAGACAATTTGTGAAGGGATCCTCGTCATGGTGGAGCCATAAGGCACAATGGTGTGTCTTTATGGAGGAATTTTAGCTTTCTGCTATGTTCCGCCATCCGCCATTGATAACATTGTTTTTAACATATTCACTTGTAATTATATGGGGGAGTAATTTGATTCTATAAATTCTCAATTTTTACTGTTTGAAATCTTCTGAGAAGTTTTGTTCATTAATCCTCTTTTTTAAAAGAAAGCCTTAAATATGCTATTTCTTATTGAGAATATTGATGCTTGACTATTGTTTACCTTCCAGGTAATAAGGAATGAGGCATTGTTGCTTCTTACTCATCTAACTCGTGAAGCTGAGGTAATTCTTTGGTCTAATAGTACTTCATTTCTCATTTTTTCCTTTTATAACATTTTTTTGAGTAGTAGTTTGTCATCTAAATAAATTTAATGATTATAGGAGATTCAAAAGATTGTCGTCTTTGAAGGTGCATTTGAGAAGATTTTCAGTATCATAAGAGAAGAGGGAAATTCAGATGGTGGTGTTGTAGTACAGGTGATAAATGGTTACTGTCTGACAGTACTTTGTTCAACTTGCTTTATGAGCTACATGATGCATGGCATTAATGCATGATTATGGTTTTCTTGAAGCCTGCAAACTTAAAGCTGCCTATGTTCATGTACATATATGTATTTTTCGTTTGATAAAATGCTTTTTTTTTAATACATATAAAAAGTATGTGGGCATATGTGCTCCTGTTTCTAAAACTTATGGGCTAATAGTGTTTGAAAACCACAATGTCCAAACTCCAAAAACATGTTTATATATATTTTTTTTGTTTCCATTACCTGATCACATTTTCTGATTTAGATAAGTCAAACCAGAAAAAAAAAAAATAATGAAAGATGAAGAAATGATGTGTAGTAAAATTTGGTATTATTTTCCATCCTTTGTTGTTTGTGCAAGGCATTGAAAAAACTTTTTTATTGTTGACCAAAACTTTTATATCTAAATCTAATTCTTGTTCATGTAATTATATTTTGATATATAGATTTTGGCCTAAATACTAATTCTTAGGTTGCTGTGCAGGATTGCCTTGAATTGTTGAACAATTTGCTTTGTAGTAATGCATCCAATCAGGTTTGTTGATTCTGTTGTGTTTATTCAGTTCTAAACCTGGTGCTGATTTAAATCTGTATGGTTCAGGTACTACTGAGAGAAACTGTAGGACTTGACTCTTTGATATTGATTTTGAAGCTGCGAGGAAGTAGTTTCACTTTTAATCAACAAAAGGTTAGATTCTTTCAATTTTTCGTTTTAGTTTATGCTATTAGTGAACCCTTATAGCTAACTCTTTGTTATAAACTCCATGCCAGTAGACAATAAATTTACTCAGTGCATTAGAAACCATTAAATTGTTACTAAAGGGAGGTTCTGAGTCTGATCCTGGGAATGATATAAATAAACAGACAAATAAGGCTACTCTGGTTCAGGTTTGTCATGAACTTGGTCTTATGATGCTTTCAGCAAATGACAATCTGGTGATCTTACCCTCTTGTTTTATGGATATGTTGTAGAAAAACGTATTGGACCATTTGTTAATATTAGGTGTTGAAAACCAATGGGTCCCTGTTTCCGTTCGCTGTGTGGTAAGATAACTTCCTTTTCTCACATACAATGCTTTGATGTATTTGTATCTAATTGTCTAACCTAAAAATCAGTAGTAAAATTATATGCACATGACACAAACTGGTGTTTTCTTTTCTTGCTTACATTATCTTTCATGCTGTAAATTAATTTTGATGTCTAGATATGGTTGTATATTGCTGCTCTTTATATGTTATAAGTGATGAGAAAGTGAAAAACTTGTATTTGGGTGATAGCGGTTTTTGTTCAAGGTGCTTATGGTAAGATTAAGTAAAAATTAGTCTAGTTATCAACACATCAGTTACAAAATACCGTACACCCATCTCAATTTTGATTCACATACATTTCACAAAGCATTTTGTTTTTTCATTATAGTTGTATAATTCAATTTGCATTTATCTTTTAGCGTTGATTTTTTGTTTGCTCTGAAGTTTGAGAATTTTTCTGTTGTGAAGGAAGTACAAAAGGGTGCTCAGTTTTATACTGTTAAATTGAATCTTTGCCAGGCAATGCGATGCATTGGTGATTTGATTGCTGGAGATTCAAAGAATCGTGATCTTCTTGCGAGCAAAGTTCTTGGAGTGGAGCCGCAAGTTGAACCTGCTCTGAACACTATGCTGAGAATTCTGTTGAGAACTTCTAGCATTCAAGAGTTCGCTGCTGCTGATTATATTTTCAAAAGCTTTTGTGAGGTTGGTTATGCATATTTCTTCCTTGATTTATTGCTTAAAAAATTCTGTCACTGTCTATATTACGTAATTTAAGAGAATAACTTTTGATTGGTGCATGTTTATGTCTTTTACAACATACAGAAAAATGCTGATGGCCAATCAATGCTGGTGGCTACGCTAATTCCACAGCCATATTCCATGAATGATGCATTCGTTGAGGAGGATGTCAATATGTCTTTTGGCAGGTTTGTTTTGTTGGTGGTGCTTTAATGAAAGCCCTTGTCTTTGGATAATATGCTATCTTCTATCAGCTTAAATATTGTTAACCTTTTCTTTTTCAGTATGCTATTACACAGCCTTACTTTGGGTGAAAATGGTGATCCGGAGGTATTTGATATCTACAAATATTTCAAATTATATTATGTTTTGCAAGCTAGCATTGGGTGAAAATTCTAATAAACTATAGTATTTGATCTTTTTACCTGTACAGTGGAATGCCACTTTCATGGCATTTTACCATGTGAGAATTATCTAATTAACATTGTCTTAAAAATGTAGACTTGTTGCAGAGCTGCTAGTGTTCTATCTCATATATTGAAGGACCATCTCCAATGCAAGGAAAGGGTATGCCAATGTTTCCCCCTTATTGTATTTTGAGCTTTTTTCTAGTAACTGTTTGGCTGAGTTAAGGACTCTAGAGTCCTTTGGGTTTAATCTTTATGCATAACTAATTTTAGTTTTATAACTAAAAAAGCCATAAATTGATGTACTCAATCATAACATGATAAAATTACAATGTGTGGATATACTATCATTATAGAACTTAGAAAAGTGAATTACCACATGGGTAATTGGTATCCAATTTCTTCTTCCCCAAAACTCCCTGCTTTTACTCTAATAAAGAGGAGAAATTTACTAAAACCACAAAGACCCTACTGTTGCCTCCACTTTTTAGTCATAAGGAACATTTTTTTTAAAACAGTTTAAATCTTGCAGTTGATAAATTATATTCTGCTTTCAGGATTAAATTCAAAGAGTGAAATTATTATTATAACATATAAGTGTATAACAAGATAGGATGACTAAAAAGTAAAAACAATTATATGTAAATAAGCTAAATAATAAGCATTCAAATTTGATGATCTATTTGACAAGCAATCTTATTCAAAATTGAGAAGACAGATTGAGGGATGGCCCTAGCACAACGGTAAAGTTGTTTCTTGGTGACTTGTTGGCCATTAGTTCGAATCTGAAAACAATCTCTTTGTATATTCATAAGGTAAGACTGTATCCAATAACCCTCCCCTATAGCTTGTATAGTTCGACACTGGGGTACGATAGTATACCTATTAGGCAGATTGTGGAATACATTCATTTCAATTTGTAAATGCACTTTATACACATGTTTCTTTTGCACAAGATGCTGGTTTTACACATTTTTGTATATATGTATGATCAGTGAAATTAAGAAGGAAAGTTCAGCGAAATCTCATGAGAGAAGTTGCAGGTTTTACGCATTGAAATTGAGGCAGCACTCATGCAATCTTTAGGAGCTCCAGAGCCGCTAATGCATCGAATGGTGAAATATTTGGCTGTTGCTTCTTCCATGAAATCCCAAGATGGAAAGTCTAGTACGTCAGGAAATTCCTATGTTCAGGCCATTATCTTAAAATTACTGGTTACCTGGCTAGCAGATTGCCCCAGTGCAGTGCACTGCTTCCTTGATGCTCGCCCCCACCTTACTTATCTTCTTGAGCTGGTAACAAATTTGTCTGAAACAGTGTGTATAAGGGGTTTTGCAGCAGTTGTCTTGGGTGAGTGTGTGATCTATAACAAATCCACTGACAGTGGGAAAGATGCATTTGCCATTGTCGATGTAATAAGTCAGCAAATTGGGCTCAGTTCATACTTATTAAAGTTTGATGAGATGCAGAAAAGTTCCATTTTTTATAGTGCGGAGTCATCCCTGACCAAAAAATCATTCACTAGATCTTCAGCTGCTAGCATGGCAAATATTGAAGATGTAGATGAGAATGATTTGTCAGAAAGCAAAAATTTGGACCATCCAATTCTATCTTCAATCTTGGATTCTAACTTTGTGAACCTTGTCAAAAGTGTAGAGGCAGATATTAGAAAACAGATTGTGGAGGTTTATAGTCATCCAAAAATGAAGGTGGCAGTAGTTCCAGCAGAATTAGAGCAGAGGAGTGGTGAAATTGATGGTGAGTATATAAAGCGGCTGAAGGCTTTTATTGAGAAACAGTGCTCAGAGGTACAGGTGAGTCATGAATGTTCCATTTAGGTACTTTACCTGACTGTAATTAGGAAGGTGCAGGTTGAATAAAATGTAGTCATGAACTAAAATAAACCTTCAAGTTCCGTTTGTTTGAAGTTAGATTCTGATATATTATATATTAGTTTTTTTTTGTTAATATATGTGGTATTTTTATCAACACATGTGGCCTTTTCTTAATGAACACTAATAATAAATAACTTCTTTATTGACGAGCTAAAGTTAAGCTTTAGCTTTAGTGACTTTACTTTTGGAATGGTCCTGCACAGGATAATTTTACCAAGAACATTCTTGTTATGTTTTTACAAGTATATAGTATATACTGCTGTCAGGTTACATCTTTGTCAACTTGTTCAGTAATTCAGGTTTGTTTTTGATGATTTTCACATTAATTTATTATGAACTAATGATATCTTAGTATGTTAATAATTATTACTTTGACGTGTTCATCCCTTGAACGTGAGTGAGATCTCATTACAATAGGAAGTATGTAGGATGCAGGAGACTGTCACAATATGTATTTGATTTGGTGATTATTTTTTCTTGCCATCATCTTAGGATCTTATTCATCGAAATGCTACTCTGGCTGAGGACCTTGCTAAGACAGGCAGTACTTTGCAGCCTGAGCAAAGAGTGAGTGGGGGCTCAGACAGAGTCCAAATAGAGACACTCCGAAGAGATCTCCAAGAAGCATCTCAGAGATTGGAGATGCTTAAGGCAGAAAGGGCCAATGTTGAATCTGAAGTGATACATCATCGGAATTTAGCTGGAAAGATGGAAGCTGATCTAAGGAGTCTATCTGATGCCTACAATAGTCTTGAGGAATCTAACTTGCAACTGGAGAATGAGGTGAAAGCACTGAAGCGGGAAGGGCACTCAACATTCTCAGATGTGGAGGCAATAAAAGCAGCAGCGAGGGAAGAAGCTCAGAAGGAGACTGAGGGTGAATTGAATGATCTGCTTGTATGCCTTGGGCAAGAACAAAGCAAGGTGGAAAGACTTGGTGCTAGATTATTGGAGTTGGGAGAGGATGTTGACAAACTACTTGAAGGCATTGGAGATGATACTGGTGCTGCTGCTGATGGTGAAGATGAGGATGACGATGAATGATAGATTTTAATCTCTTCCTCACTTGATACATTTTATATTGAATTGTACAGTCTAAGGCAAACTACAGAGAATGGACTAGTGCTTATATTCCTTGGTTGGATTTTAAATTATGGTTCCCCTATGACCTGGTTCTAGCTGGATTTTTGCAATCTTCAGGGTGGTTAAATTATCTCTACATTTGTTTTTCTCTAACGAATATATGTATTCTGTTTATATATTTAGATGAGGATTCTGTCATTATTATGTAATTTTTGTGTTCGTATGATGTATGCTAAAATTATGTTCTAAAATGACAAGCGACCAAAGAGAGTTATGTGAAGATTATTTATTCATTTTATTCTTCGTCCATTTAATTTATTCTTCGTCCACTTAATTCTAAAATGCCAAGACACCAAAGAAACTAATAGTGAAGGACCAAAATTCCAGTAAGTTTCATCTCATACAACTTCCATTGCATGAGAAGTGTTTTAAACTTCAAAAGAGTCTATAAAAAAAGGCATTTCTTTCAGAATCAGTTAGAATTTACTTAGAGTTTCTTAAAAGGCATTTTATTCTTAAAAATCTAAACGCGTATCATAATTTTACCAAAAAAGACATTTTCTTAAAAAAAATAAATCTACTTAGATTTTATAAGTATATACATGGAGCCGGAGTAATACAATATGTTCACCGGCAGAGGTTCTTAAAATATATATTCTCCAAACCTTTCAAAGAAGGTTGATCGTGAACTTGTGTGGCATGGTCATGGTCTATATTCACATATATCTAGAAGATTGCCTTGACAAGGATTCCAAACATAAATTCGGTCTCTTTGTACTTTAAACCCTTCTGATCATTACTGGAATAGTATCGATTTCCAATATTTGAAGCCAATAAAGTAATAGCTTGAATACCAGTATTTGAGCCATTGCAATTGATCAATAAAGATACCTTCATAGCGTAATCTGACGAAAATTGCAAAAATGCTAAGTTATCTGACACTCAACTCTATGGATTATATTGGGCTTCTTTTTTCATCATATGTTTCCTTTTTTTTTTTTTTTAATTTTGCCTTTTTTAAGTTGCACCAATTTACATTGGACGAATCAATGCAGGTGACATCAACTTAGTTTAGTTTTGACAATCAAGAACATATTTGTCATGCAGTGGGATGTCAACTCGTGTTGGCAACCACTTCAATTATTTTTTTTTTCAGGATAAACGAAGTTGGAATCACTTATGTTGGTTGCTGGATATGAGTTCGCGTCACTCAAAATAGACAAATAAAATTTCAACTAAAAAAATCTAGTTTATATATATTTTCTAAATATACCTACTTTTATATATACTTTATAGAAGTTCCCCAGTACAAAAAAGCCACAATATTGTAATAATTGGCATGACATCAAGCAAATGAATAAAGAAGGGGCAACTCCCAGTTATTCTAAAGTGGCAAAAAAAAGACAGCTATATTGCTGAGACCCTTTGTTATGTTATCAGCATCACATTGATTTCTGTCTTTAGAGAAATGTAAGGCTTTACTAAGAGGAATTATGTGGACAAGCTAGTGCATGTATACTGTACAGCACACACCAACTAGGTAACTAAAGGCCACATAAATCTCCGTTGACCGGCATCAACAAGGTCAATGAAAACCATAAAGAACCTTGAGAGGATCCAATTGTCCACTGCAATAGCTTGATGAAACAGTGGATAGCTCCTGATATCCCATCCACTCTTCAGAGGGCTTCAAGAGAATAGGGGTATCAATTGCTGCTGAACTCAAACATACCATCATCTTGTAATCGTCATCTCCCAAATCAGGGATAGCTTTTGCCTTCTTACTCCAAGGATTCCATACCACTGCACTCTCATCGTTACAAATCAATAAGCCAGAAATATTTGACTTATTTGCATCAAATGTATGTTAAAGTAACAAACTAAAGTTAATCTCAACGCTGGATCCTGCCTTTCTAAAGTGAAAAACTCACCTTAAAATCCTTGTCCTTGATGAGATAATTAACAATTGAAATTTTGTGTACATAGTCAATAGCTGATTTTCTCATCAACAATTTAAGATTGTGTTACTCTCTAAAGTGAGTTACTCATTTTAAAAGAGTTATATCCGTGAATGCCAAATAGATACCTGCATCTGGCATTCCTTTCTTCTTGAGTACGAAGGTTCTTTTTATCTCGTGGTCAATGACGGCAATTTTAGTTTGGCTGTGCAAGTACACTCTGTCCATCTACAAGGTAAGCACAAATGTCCTTAGAAAAAACTTTTAAAAAATATGATTTGGTATCTATTAGTATTACATATATTCAAATATGAACCAGTAGAATGAAAGGAGCGGAACAAGAAATTACACCTCACTATCAAACGTAAGTGCATCTGCCTGCTCTGTGAACCTTGATCTATTCATCAAATTGTCAAAGTAATCCAGTGTCTCCAATCCCTCTATACGCACTTCGCTGCATATTCATTCAACCTCTCTTAAAGAGATATTACCCAATATCATTCAAACTAATATGCTTGAGTTATAGCAAGCACAGATTGCATCAATGTGCAACACTACATGCAAGAAAGCAGCAATGACGAATTGATTATTTGGAACAATCTAGGCATCATACTAGAACAAAGTAAACAATTAATCTGTATATAAGATGCTTACCTGACATCTGATACACATAAATAGTTGCATAGTGCGAAGGAAAAAGAAAATGCTTTGTTATCAGTGTTTCTGACTCGGGGAATCAAAATTAGCTTGCCAGCACTGAGAGAGATGCGAAGCCTGAACTCAAAACTACAGAATCAGCCAAACAAACCGGTAAAGGTTAGACATTTGATGGTTCCATTCAATAGTGTTTGATTTTTAATGAGTCAAAATGAAGAATGGAAGTAGCCAAAGGAGGAAAACACAGTTTGAATTCATATGTACCTACGGGGGGTCTTTAAGTCAACTTCTCTTGACTTCAATATTAGATCCACAGATGATTGATTGTCTAAGGGAGGAAGAGGTGAAGGGTCCCTATCCAATGACCACATCCTGTTTCTTGCAAATCCATGTTGTCCAAGGGAACTGAGATCACCAAACTGAAACAAAAATTATAGTTGAAAACGTAGGACTCAGCAACAAGAGTTACACATGTTTTCAGCAGTGTGGTGAAATGAAACTAACCCCTGTTAAACAAGCTGATATTCCTCCTCTGATTGCTTTATGCTGTTTCCAGTTAGTCTGTTCCATAGGAAATCCCCATAAATGACATTAACCACGCATACAAACTATCGCAAATAATTGAAACAAGCAAAAGATTATTATGAGAATTAAGAAGAAATTCAATCTTCAAAAAAATAGAGAATGAATTCAACTCCAAGCATTAATTTTACATTTCATTGTAGAGCTTCTTATGAATGTTTTTAATATTCAGATAGCTAGGAATTTGAAAGGACGCGTTGCATATAATATCAATTAATTGAGTAAACATTCCTCAAAAAAGAAAAGAAAAGCTAGACATGTTATATTACAGTGCTAACCATTGATGCAGTAGCCATCCGTTTTCAATACGGAAAGCATCTTATGGATAGAGTTAGACCACTGTGGAAATTAAAATATCAAGTAAAATTTAATCAGAAGGCAATTGTCATCGGATCTTAGATTTTTTTTTATGGGGATCATAGATTGTTATATATATTTTAGACGATTTTTACTTTGGTTGAGAATGCAATAAATTTGTCAGTTCACTCATCACACGAAAATTTATATTATTATTTTTACCTTACTGCTCCTAAAAAGAAGTTCTTCCTTCCTATGATTCTTCCAAGAAACGATTTGCCCTCCATAGAGGAGCACCTGAAATCATATATTTTAAACAGTTGAGAACTGTTAAGTGAAATTGGTAGTTCTAAACACTCAAAACCATATTCATATTGGTTCAAAAGTGTTGAATACAAAAAATTATAAGTTACATAGATGACAAGGATTGTATCACCGCTTAAACTTAGATTCTTAACTCAGAATCTAAGATCTTAGCACTGACTGCTTCAGATGATCATAGATTATTAATGAAGTTCATAGTAAAAAAAAATTTCTCAAAAGCTTACAGAAAGTATTGCCAATTTAAAGCTTCTATAACGTATCAAGTTGATAATAAACTACACAATCTATAACCAACCCATCAAATTCAAAGCATAATATGAGAATACAAGAGAAATCCTATTTTCTCTTAACAAAAAGACCTTTTTAGATCATAAGCACAAGAGAAACACAAAAAAGCAGAATCTAACCTCTGATGATGAACCATGTGGTTCAGTCAATATAATCCTTGGCAACCCATCTTTGTCGTGAAATATGTTCAACGGCATCGGTGTTAGACTGCTACCTTGCTTTATGTCACTCACAAATGGAATCTCAAACCTTGCTCCAATCAAGCTGCATGTAACCAAAACCAGAAACAGATTTCAGTTTTTCATCTGCACCAGTAACCATAACAATACCACACCATACACTAACAATAAAAGATATCTTACATAAAAGATTGATCACCATAAACCCTCTAGCAACACAAAAAGACCCTTTAGAAAAATGTGAGACTTTTTATTTTTCAAGCAGAAGGAATCATAAAAAATAAGAAAGAAGCAATTACCTATTGAGTTCTATGAAAAAAGGGGTTAGCCTACTTTAGTGTGGTTACTTTATACTATAATATATTGTGTATTATTTTGGAGTTTCAAGAGGCAGAGCGAATAACTCTGAGTTTCTTCGAGAGTCCATCTTAGATATTCTATGGTATATATAAAAGGCTTAGGAAACCGTGAAGGAGAAAAGAGTGAGGCTGGTTAATGTTGAAGTTGCAGAATATCCAACAGTAATCAACCGTTGGCATCGGATTCTTTGTTCCATATGTCTTTTTCAAATAGTTAACTATCTGAATTGTTGGGTTCTGGTTGGTCCATCTGCTACACGTGACAAATATTTCTGCCATATTATAAAGTAAATAAAAAAATAATAATTATATGAACGGTGGTGCAAATTACATGAAGTTGACCAAAATCAATGGATAGCAAATATTGAAATATTGGTGGTGCTAATAGGATATATGTTTCTGTGCAGCAGGGCTTTTCTGTTTTGCAGATTTCTATTCGCCTACTGTTTAATTCAAATCATTGAATATATTGGAGGATACACATGAAATGAGAAGTCTCACATTTGAGAAATTTTTTAAAATGTTTAATACAAGTTTTTATTATTTTTTAAAAGAGTTTTCAGTCATTAATTTAATTAAGTTATTTTGAGATGTACTACATTCATAAGGAAGACGAAGGGATATTGATGTGTTACTTAAGTGTTCTAAGTTCTAACTTAGCTACTTGATCATGATGCTTGAGAATTATTATATAAGTAAAATAAGATGATTTTATGAATTGTAAGGAATTAATTGGTGTTTATTTAAAAAGTCTTTATAATATTTCATTTATCACTATTATAAATAGAAGTTTTTGAAAAAAGAAAAACACGTGAAAAGATTTTATATAGGCTTATTCTTTATTATTTTCTTAGTATGAAATTGGGCTTTGTAGAATAATATGTTACTGTAATGGAAGTTTCTTTTTTATATATAGATAGATAATGTAGTGAGGTCATATTGAAATCCTCATCATTCTTCTTTATTATTTTCTGAATACATGCAACAAGTTTAATTTAATGTAAGGATCGATTTTTATAACTACAACCAATTAAAAATCATGTTATCGATACTTTTAAAAATAATTATTATAAAAATCAATAATTTTATCTAATACATAATAATATAAAAAAATTGCAAGTGGATAAAGAAAAAATACAGATATAAATAATTTAATTTATAATACTGATTAATACAAGGTATTACAATAAAGAGAGACGTGACAAGAAGATATGGTTGCCATGAGATAGATATATAAAGAAAAAATATCAGAAAATATATATTATATATACGATCGAATAATGTAATGGCTTTTCTTTATAGATATAGATATAATAAGAATTACAAAGTATCTCCTTAATTTTATAATCACAAGATGGTGTTTTACAAGAGAATTTATTTTATAGAAAAAACTCATTTTGACTTAAAAAAAGTGTTTTAATAAAAAAGAATGTACTCTAATTAAGTCGCTTTAAACAGAGAAATGGTGTAATGATGAAGAGTTTTGTTTGGTGCGGCGGTGTTCACTGTTCACTGTTAGCGCATAGCAGGTAGAAGTTGCTTTCTATCTACGCGGATTTGAGTGGACAGAAAGAAGAAAGACATGACAATGAAAATGACAATCTTGATGGATGATGCATGGGATGGAAATTTTTAGTCTCAAGGATGAAATCTTCATTCTAAGTTGATGGGTCAATTTGTATAATTAATAAACGTTATCTTATTTAATAAATGATATAAAATATAAAAAATTTATTAATAACATAATATTTATTAATTAATAAAACAAAGGAATTTAGAATGGAAAAAATTGTTGCATAATGCATGTGGGCCAAAAGCATCATCATGAGTGTGGCGCATAACTTTGGTCTATCTTCTTGTACAAGGCCGGTGATGAATGAGGTTACCTAATACACAAGTTTCTCATTTTCATCCTACACCTTCTGCCTTCTGCCTTCTGCTTTCTGCTTTTAGCCTTTAATGAAAAACTAGCACCACAAATTTATGGAACATAAGTGTGTAATGACCTATGCTCCATGTTAAATAGGATATCTTCAGCACACCACATTCTTCAACTTACTTTCTTTTCAACTCCATCACAACTATTAACATTAATTGAATTTTATAGTTTGATTCCTTTTCTTTTTACCTCCGTTCTTGCTTCTTCTGAATATTGGACAATGGGATTCCATTGAGACCATCACACACACAACACTATTTAATCATCTAAAAAAAAGAATATAAAAAAATCTTTGAAGAAAAAATCCATACGAATAGATCATATTTAAATATTTAAAAAATGCGTAAATACCACCATCCAACATGTATATAATTCATCATAACTTGGTTAAAATAAAATTTTGATGATTTATCTGCCTTTTAAATTTTTATTTGGTATCTTATGTTCAAAAAGTTTTACTTTTGTTCTCTTAAAATTTTTGTATTATACCAAATGGATATATGTTTTTATTAGTTTGTCATATAAATTTGGTCAACATGGTGATACATGCCAAGCTGTGAGAGATTTCATATTAGCTAAAATTGATGTCATAAACTAACCAAAAAGCCATTGTAGTTTAACAAAAACAATATAAAAGTTTAAATTGAAACGTTTTAAACTTTTCAAGTCAAATTGGAACATGAAGTGTGAACAAAATTTTATATATACCTTTCTCCTCTCACAATTATATTATTACATATTAGAGTGTTAAAATGACCTATTAAATAAAGCAAAGCAGTTCTTTATTATAACCGGAAAGCCACATGCAACCTCTCAAACTTTTTTTTTTAATTTTTTTATATATTCATATATATATATATATATATATATATTAAAATTATGTTTATATATATTATTTGTATTAAGATTAGAAATTTAAAAAGTCAATATTTTGGATATGAATATATATATTAAAAAATTTACTGCTTGATTGATAAATTATTTTGTTTTACCATGATTCTTCCAATTTCTACAATTATAACTAAAAGATTTTCTTTTGCAATCAAAATAATCAACACCAGTTTAAGAAGTAAGATGAAAATTAACTTTTTAATTGATAGTATGGTAATTTTTATTGCAAGGATGTTGCAATAAGTTTTATTTCTTACTAAATCATTGAAAACTCCCAGTTATTGAAAGAGTGGATAGCAATACTTTAATTAAAGGAAACTTTTGTTTATTTTTATTTATATTATTGTAATGATGAACTTTATATTAGACTTACATTTAAAATTTTAGATGTATATGTTTGGCTCACTTATAAATAATTATTAGCTTTTAGTAAATAATTATTAGCTTTTAGTTGTAGGATTCTTTTTGTTTAACTTGCCTCGTATAATTTTGAATGTATCGTATGCAAGTGATATTATACAATACAAATAGCATATACTATATTAGTATACTATTTTGATATAATAAAAGATAAATGTACAACTTATTTTTTAATTTACTTAAACTACTTTGAGTGACTTTATATTAGATAACCTTTACCATTTAATGGAAATCTTTTATGATTATTTTATAAAATGGCCAGTGAATAATAATATTTTTCTTGAATTTTATTATCATGTTTGTTTTGAGTAAAAAAAAAAAAAGAAATTCTATTATTTCTTTTTTTAATTAGAAAAAATTTAATTTATATATAAAAAAAAAGTTAATTTGGGACATCCAAAATTTTTATCCAAGTTACGCCATTGAAGTAAAGTGTGAAAATTGATCATGTTCAACATAAGTAGACTTATATTTTTTATGGGATGCATGTTTTTTTTTGCAGCCCAATAATCACAAATTAGATTTTTTTCTTTTTCATATATGGAATTCATATATGTAGTTTTTTTAGCATAACTTTTCCTGTTTCATTCATTAGATTGATCCAAATTAAATTGGGTGAATATTTGATTTCACGTTATAGATAATTTATTCTAGACCTATAATTAATTTTAGATAACTTTAATATGTTTAATTTTACATTTAAAAAGAACAAAATTAATTATGTGTTACAACAATTTAAAGTAATCTTGTGTTACATATAAAAAATTATATTGAATTTTACATATAACTTATAATAAAAACATTTAAACATAATTTATATTATCTCAAAATTAATTTTTGTTTAGACTACATTATTTTTTGGATCTTAGCAAAATTTGACCCTATCACTATTGAACCGACACATGGTGCGGGAGTCAACAACTCTACTACTAGCTCATCAAAGTTTAGACTTTAGAGGGATATATCATTAGCTAAAATGAGAAACAAAGCAGAAGATAAAACTTGTTTCATTTACGTAACTCCAAGATTTGCCAGTACCTACGAAACATTAAAGGGGAGCTAGAGGAGATAGGCATGAAGTTTTTTTCTCATAGATATGATTATTACCTAGTGATAAATAATCTGTATACTTACGCGATTCATAGTAAGCAACAGATGGGAAAGAAAGTATCAGCAACAAAGGAATATATATATATATGGCGAAAATCAAGGCAGAAAGACAATAAAGATTCCTGTTTAGTCATGCATTTCATCGACTGGAAACTGTTTAAATCAATGCTGGCCAGAAATTAAAGTGGTGTTGCTCATTAATTATTCTCAAACAATAATATATAGGAAAGTGAGTTCAAGAGGGCGATTCCTATTTTTTATACAAAAAGATAATACAAAAAATCAACAACTTTAAATAAAAGCCATGATTGCAAATCAAAATTTGGGTGAGAAAAAAACTGATTCTAACCAAATTGGTATCAAAGCAAATTGTATTTAAATCAGTTCATTTTGAACTAAATTTGTTTTAAAACTTAAATTTATTGGTTTTAAAAGAAAATCTTTTTGAGCTCATCTTATACTTTTATGTTAATTTTCACAATATTATGAAAACGTGGCTAAAATATTTCTAACATAAATAACACCTGTATAATAATATCCATAACTCTATGGTAAATAGTTTAAGTAAGAAAAAATTTCTCTCAAATTGGTCACAATGTTGTGTACATGCTCATACTGTTGTGTCCATGTACACAATTGTGAAAAATACAATAAGTAGAAAAAACCAGTTTAGTTAATGAAGAAGGGGTTTGGGCTCGAGAAACCTTTCCCAGTTGAATTAGATAAGTTTTATTGAAAAAACCATTCATTTTGGTGTTGCAATGTCTCTTTCTTTTACAAGCCTAAGATATATTATTAAGAAAAAAACTTAAGCGAGGAGCAAAAGGTGTGTCTGCTTAAGTAACCAAGTACAAAAACAGAAGATGCGATCAGCATAAAGAAATAAAAGACTATAGGTATCAGGAAGAGTTCATAACCTATTCTGCAAATGTGTGTGTCATAATTTTTATAGCATTGCACCATTCCCACACACTCAGCTAAGCTATATGAATGATTTAGTCAATTTCCAGTATTTTACCTTTGAATATTGCCGCAATTCCTGACCTTCCAGATGTTCCATAACCCATTTTGCAAATGTGTGTGTCGTAATTTTTATAGCATAAGGAAAGGTTCATAACTATTCTGTAAAGGTGTGTGTCATAATTTTTATAGCATTACACCATTCCCATGCACTCAGTTGAGGTGCATGAATGATTTCGTTAATCTCTTGCATTTTGCAATGACTATAAAGAGAGGGCTCATAAAAGATAAAGAAATAAAAGATTATAAGCATAAGGAAGAGTTCATAACCCATTTTGCAAAGGTGTTTATCATAATTTTTACAACATTGCACCATTCTCACACACTCACTTGAGCTACATAGATGATTTTGCCAATCTTCAACATTTTACCTCTAAATATTGCCACATTCCTCGCCTTTCAAATGTACCATAAACTTACAAACCACACAAAAGACATCACCTTTCTCTTAAATTTATTACCGCTAATTAACCCCAAAAATTGGCAGTTGAAAGTATAAGTCATTATGAAGTCTACTATTATCCCCACCAAACATGTAACTTGACTCACACTCAACCAGGTAGAATGTAGTTAAAAAACAAATGTTATGAAGTTTCCAATGTTCCCCCACAAAGAGCACACCCGACCTCCTACTCTAGTAAGACACTTCTCCTACACAGATTGTCACGAGTTACCAACCAATTTGCATCCAATGGTCATGCCAGACACTGAACCTTAGGAGAGATGCCTTTGACCTAAAGCATGCGAAACTTTATGGCCTGAGTCTAGATAAAAATGGGTGACACTATTTTGTAAGCCGAAACTACTGTCATTTGCCAACCATAACCACGCATCTTCCTTCTCCTCTAATAGAGAAACACTCACCCAAGTTGTTCATCATATTCTTCAAACTACTTCTCCTCCCACACAAACAACGAATGCCTCCAACTACCCCTCCATACATCTCGTTTACCAATGATGCTTTGCTGAACCGTGATCCCGTATAATCAGCTACAATTATCGCACAAATGTTGCTCCCCCTAACCATTTATCCTGCCAGAACAATGTTTATTTGCCATCTCCCAAACTTCGTTTAGTATTCTGAGTCCACCATCCAGAAAACTTCTGACCTACGTTCTCTATGGAATGTTGATCTAATCACCATCTAGCACAAACCCAGTACCTCCCTGCCCAAGACCCATCCAACTATTAATACTTAGCATGTAGCACCTTAACCTAGAACATATTTGCTTCCATGCGCATTCTCTATTGCCATTTACCTAAGAGGGCTAGATTGAACTTTGCAAATATTGTGTTTCTCCAATACACTTTTACCTAGGTCATTTAGTGTACTTTTCAGCTAGCTTTTGAGTCTTTCCACAAAAATAATTTGAATAAATATTCTAATTTTAAGATTATACATGCCAAAACTTTGAAAAAAAAGAGAAAAATAAATGGATAAAGCTAACAAAACTACTTTGATTAACATCGCCATACCTGTCAGCAACAACACGTATTTATATTCCTATATAAGAAAAGTGTTTTTCGAACAGCTTCCCTTTGGTGCTGTAATGTGAATCAGTTGATTTCTTACTACACAATATGCTCAATGACTATGTTGTTGTGGCTTGTTAGATTAATTTGCATTAGCTCATTTTTTAAGGCATTCTTTTTGTTATCTTATTTTGTTACTATTGTGAAGTGAAGATACAAGTTTCTGTTTAAAAGTATGCAGTGCGCCAAGCCTTCTCAAAGGAGACTAGTTTATAGGTATATATTAAATTTACACTTTCAATTTCAATATGAAGCTAATGCTTAATTTCTCTCAAGTCTCAGCCTATAATGCACCCGAAAATAAGAATTTTGTTAAATATTTTAAGATTCTTATCGAATTATTAATTTTAATATTCTTATCTAATTATTTAAGAATCTTAAATATTTTAAGATTCTTATCGAATTATTAATTTTGTTAAACATTTTTATAGAGTATCTCTATTCAAATATATAGATATAAATTTTTGTTAAGGAATGATATTATTAATTTTTTTTAGAGAGGCTAAAAACTTTCATAAATATTTTCAATAATTTTCTTGATAGTTCTTTCCTCTATTTTTTAATTTTAGTTTGAATTAAAAATTATGACAGTTTTTAACAATTACGTAATCATTTGATAAGGTCGTTATTAACATATACCTTGACAAAAGAATTAACTTGTGTAACGGAAGCAAAACAAATGTTAAGGACTAATTAATGGTAGCCTAGTTATAACTACTATGGCTGTAATCTTTTAAGAATTAAAATGGTACTCTCCTCATTAAAGATTTGGCAAATGAGTTATAAGATTGTTTAAGTCAGAGTAAAGATAGAAGAGGAATGAAGAGACACAAAAAAAATTAATAATTAATTATTAACTTTAGTCCATAAGAAAAGTATAGATAAGAATGCAATGACTTGTTACATAATTAATCATAATTAATTTATAAAATCTAATAGTTATATTAATGGAAAAAATAATATTTTTATTCCCCAAAACACCATATCCTCTTATGCGATGACGATTGAAAAGGATCAAAGCCAAAATTAATTATTGAGGGTAAAAGAAAATTTAAAAATTTATTAAAGTTTGTATTTAAAAGCAACATGTCTTGTCTTTTGTATTGTTGAAATAATTTATTCTCCAAGATCGATCGAGCAGTTTATCCTATTCTCATTAATACAAGATCAATTAAACCCTTATTTGTCAAGGTTTTAGTATTTCGTGTTTTAGTAAATTTATGTAGTAGAATTTATAAAAGTAGAGTTTTTTTCAAAAATTTTAATAAAAAGAAACTTTTAAAAAAAGTTTGACTACTTTTAAAAAAAAGTTTGATTAGTGTTTAGATGATACACATGTAAAAACTTATTAGAAAAAAATGGTGTTGGTAGAAAATTATATAAGTTCTATGATATTAGTAAAATTACTAAAAACAATATTGTTTTCATCTCCAAAATTTAACACTGATTTTAAAATTTAACAAAAAAGAACCTTTTCTCTTAGAAACAGAAAACTAATGATCAATTCTAATGGTTGGTGTTAGAGGTAAAGCTAGAAAGTAACGTTCAGTGACTTTCAATAAGAGGTGACAGTTAGTGACCGATGGTTAGAGATAGCAGTTGGTGATCGTCGATCGAATGTGATGATCGGTGATTGTCGTGACTGCGGAGATGGCAACAGGTGACCGTCAAAGTTGGTGGTCAGTAACCTCTGGTTAAAGATGGTAGTTAATGATGACAAGTTATATTAATTAATGAGGTTGAATCAAAACCAGAAACTTAGAAGTTTCAATAAAATTGAAAAAGTTTTAAAAATTAACTTTTTCATAAGCTCTACTGAGAGCTTTTAAAAAAAAATTTATTAAAGATTATGTATCAAAATACTGATTTTAAGTAAAATAAAGTTTATAGAAATAGAGAAATTCCTAGTATAAAGCTTTTAACCTGTATACAAACATTCATAGTATATTGAATACATACTTTTTCATTATCATTTGAAATACATAGCAACAATGTTTCAGCATAAGATTTTAGGTTTAAAATAAATCTTAAAGTGATGATATATTTTAAAATTAATAATAATATTTTTATTGTGTTAATTTAAATCAGTATTAATATAATTAAAAAAGATTTTTATATGGCAATTAAAAAAATATTTGTTAATTAAAATTAATTAATCAGTAATCTTTTAAGTAAAAAAATTAAAAATATGAGTCCTACAAAATATTAAAATATATTAAAATTAAATATATATTTTTTTTGAAAATGTCTAAAGCAAAAGTTTTATTCACCTTATGTTTGCACATGCCCTAAAGATGCATACAACAATATATATAGGCTACTCATCACGAATAAAAATTATACAAAACACACAAGCTGCAAATTTTAAAAAAATAATTATTAGTTACAAATTTCCTGCTTCTTAAAACAACTTATTTAAAAAAAAAAAAAAAGCAAAGTTGTCAACATCCTTCAAATTATTTAAAACCGTTGAAATATAACCTTGGTAAACAACTGAAGTGTTGTTTCCGGAACAAGCTTTCATTGGGTTTTAGCTTTTGAAGCATTTGGTTTAGGTATTATCAATTTTGGTTGTAAGGCTTAATTAAGGGAATTTCTAGGGCAATTTCACATTTTCTCTATACACCCCATTTTTCATCGTCCAAAGACTTTTATAGTGAGAAATATGCACCTTTTTGAAATGGGGTGCGGGAGAAATTCCAGAATGAAGGGAGAAATTGCCCTTTAATTTGAAGGGATGTTAGTGATGCATATTGGAGTGATCTTAAGTTAAAAAGTGGCCTGTGACAAAGTAAAAAGTTAAAATGCAGTGAGGTTTGATGTAAATCAATTATAAAATTCAAACTCAATCAATATATTAAAAATTATGCCACTAAATAATTAAAAAAAATTAAAAAAATTTATTGCCAATTCAAAACTCTATAAATGTTTACTTGCACTTTTTTCCGATTTTACTTTTTTATTTGACTGAATAATGTGAAAAATGCAAGTCAAATAATTTTCAAATTTTGATTAATCAAATTCTTGTTTTATATATAATTACCATTAAAGCTATTTATAGATTTAATTGGTTTTACTTGTAATCAACTAAGAAATTGAATGAAGTTAGAGAAGTGATTCGTTCCTATTATTGCTGAACTTTTTAATGATTTAATTCTTTAACGATGTGTCATTTGATCAATATGATCACATATTCTTCATATACTTCTAAAATTTCAATTAAATACATCAAACATCATGGACCTATAGCTAGCTCTAATTAACTAATACACAACAATTTTTATATATTAGGTGTGCCTCATCCATGCTTACTACCTAATAATAAGCGATTATATGCAGTTTTTTTGGTCAATGAGAAAACCAAATAGGTCCAGAAAGATAATTTTTTTTTCTTTTCAAATATTCAATTTTTGGTTTGAATACCTCTATTAATTAAATCATAACATTTTCATATTGCATCTTCGAAAATTTTCTTGCACCCTACTTCAAAGGTTTTTAGTCTGAATTAATGATGTCAGACGGTGTAAAATGAGATGCACAGAGGAAATTAATATGGAGATGCAGTAAGAAATTTCCTTTAATCACCTAGTAATAGAAACTAACTTCTTTAGACCCAATAAACGACTGAAGGATGTTTCATTTTCTCCTCCATTTTTTCTCTTTAAATTTATTTTTGTGTTCTTTGTATTTTTAAAAATATCCTTTCCAAAAATTAATTTTTGAAAGATATATTTGACAATATTAGAGGTTCCAAAATTTAGTTTCCTAAATCTGATAAAAAAATTGTAGTGATTCTCTAGAAATTAAATTTTGAATGAATTTAAATTTATATTATTAAATAATTAATTATACAGTAAAATTACTTGATATGTAAGATAGGAGACTCTAATATTGTAAGATAGACACTCTAATATTATATGTGTTATAAGAATCACAGTGAATAGGATAGTTGGACTTGAAAATAAGTGAATTAATCTAGTAATCAATTCAGACAATATTGCAATCTGGCCAATGGAGAAAATGGTATTAAAATTAAAGAATTGATCATTAATTGGTGAAAACATGTGATTTAACCAACTTGTTGGTTCATAATTTGTTTCTGAAAATTTTTGGATTTTACTAAATACAAAACGTTTTTTTCCAAGTCAACCCTTTTTAATTCAAAAAATAATAAAAAGAGAGATTAACTTAGAAATATGAGAATGTATTTAGTAATTTTTTTTATAATTATATTCTTAATCTTTCTTTTTTTATATTTTACGACCCGTATCTTATGAATTATAAAGTAGGAATGATTTATTATACTTTTATGCTTTAATATTATGAGTTTTTTTATTTTTTGTTTATTATTATTTAATAAAGTTATTATAATACATTAATAATAAAAAATAATTTTAATAAGACTCATTCAGTTACTAGTTCAACAATAATTTTAAAACGTAAATTACCATTTTCACTAGATAACTGATTCGATTTTAAAAACATTAAATATTATTCATCTATTAAAAAAAAGTCAAATTATTTTAATTTGTTTTCAATTACAATCCCTAGTTATTTCTATAAGATTATATATATATATATATATATATATATATATATATTATTTTCTATGATTTAATTGCAACTTTTATAAACAAACAATTACCTAACAGTTATTTTCTATGATTTTTATAGAGAAATATATAATTCTAGAACAAGTCATAATTTTTTTTAATTGGCATAATAATTAAATAAAAATATGAATGATTTGTTGGATAGCAGTTTTAGTTCAAAAGAATGTGTGTATTACTGTTAAAATTTATAATTATTATAATTAAATAAAAATTTGTACTTTATATTCTCTATCACAAAAAAAAAACTTTTGTTTATTTTTCTAGCGATACTCAGTTTAATAATTTGCATTTGTAACTTTCATTTCATAATTTTTTATAACTATAATTAATTTGCAATGGAATGATGTTATTGGTCATCTTTATTGTTAATCAAATGCTTTTATCATCTAACGGTTCTAACTTAATTACAGTAACAACAACAAATTTTAAAAGATATTAATTACACTACTATGTTATTGTTGATATACTCAAACCTGTAGAGTCCTCTCAATTTCTCCAATTTTACATATCAGTAGATTTTAAATTCATGTGATGCACAATTTAATTTATTTTTTAATATTTTTAAAATATATAAAATAAAATTATTAATTATTGATTATTAAATATTATGAATATATTAAATATTATATTAATATCAATGAAAATAATTAATTATGTTTCTTATAATAAAAAAATTATTTAATTAAAATAATTAATTATATTTTGTCTAATAAAAATTTTATTAATTAAAATATTAAGATTATTAAAATTTATTATGATTTTTTTAACTAATATGATGTACGATCTATATGAAATCTACATTTAAACTGAAAAAAAATAATAAATGTAAATTTATAATTATTTAAATTTATGTATTTAATCTTTTTATAATGAATCTAATGTTTTTCTACATTAGTTATGTGTGTTTAAAATAATATAATATCATTGAAGTTAGTAGTCCAAGCTTGATCCACCACAGTTTAAGTAAGATAGAGTCAAAAAATTAAAATTTTGTCAAATGAATAGTTAATAATCTAGCTTACTTAATAGATGGTTGAATTAGATTAGATTAGACAACTTAACTAACTTAAAAAAAATCAAGATAATGCATATTTTTTTCTGAAAATTTCACATAAATAATAAATTTAACTGAATTCAAACATGTAATTAGTTTTAAAAACATAATAAATTTAACTCTCTTTCTTTTTAACTTTCTTTCCAATTGAAAATTTTCTTTGCACAGTTCCAATTGAAGCCTGACTCTTTTTTTTTTTTTAATAAAGATGAAAATAAGTTGATATATTTGGTTGAGAGAAAAAAATAAAAAAAGAAATAGTTTTAAAAAATAATTGGAGCCATTCTACAAACTTTTAATTAGTTTGAGTCATTTGTTTATCTTTTTTATTTCTATTTATCTTTAATAACACGTTGAATTTGGAATTTATTTTCACGTATTTTGAGTAATATTTATATAGGGTATGGAGAAGTAGATGATTTTAAATAGAAAAAGTATATAATGAAATAAGAACAGAAGGTAGAGGAAGTTGATTGGTGAAGAGAGATAGCGGAAATGAGAAGTTAATTTGGTAAAAGAAGAATTTATTGGTGTATGTGTGTTTGTACCATTTAGCAATTAACAATGATCAGATTATGTCGGGTTGAGGCTGTCACTAAAAATGCGTTGTTGTCCGTATCCACGTTTGGGAGGGATCCATGTATCATCTGCTAGTTGGGATGACATAATATCTATTTTTACACCTCTGTTTGAAAAATCTAGGTAAGGAGTAACTTCTATCTCATCTTTATATTTATTGGATATCCATGCATCTGTTATTGTATTAGCACTTTATCTAAATGTATTTTACATACAAATATAACATTAATTATAAAATATTTCTTAAAATTTTATTTTATTTCATAACATTAAATAATGTTTTAAGTTTATTAAGATTTATTCTATAAATAACTTTTTTTTATATTGTATTTTATCTTATTAAATTTATGTAAATATATTATTTTTTTATTTTATAATTATATCACTTATTATAAATTATAATGCAAAAAATATTTTTAGCTATATTTTTTAACTCAAAATTATAATTATAAAGTATTATATGATATAATTATATTAATTAATGTTATATATGTATAAGGTATGAGACAGGGTGAGTTAAGTATTATAGTAGTTATACCTACATAATTTTTGTGCATTGGTCTAATTTGTGGATAAATATATGCCTCACATGAAGATATTTTTCAAGTACTCGTAAAGTCTATGTTAATTTTACCATGCTTATGTGTAGACTATTATCAATGTACAGAAAACAATTGTGTATCCTAGAGGTGTTCATTGGTTTGCATTGATTCAATGAATCCGATTATTTAAATCGAACCAATTAAATTGGTTCAAATTTTTTTCTTATTTGCATTAGACCGGAACCAAACCAGTGAGAACTAATTAAGTTCGGTTTGTGAATTCGAGATTTAAAAATCTGATCCAAATTGAACTAAACCAATTACTATATATATATATATATATATATATATATATATTATTTTAGATCAAAGTTAAAAATTATTAATGTATTGCCTTCGTGAGACACTTAGTCACTTTTGGCTCGTCTCATTCTCTACTTACAAATCTCACCCTTAGACACATTGTTCAACTTTGAACTTTCAACACTCACATGTAGTCTCCCACGAACCTTAGCCATCACTTCCTCTTGTCTTTCACTCTCTCTAGTGTGGCGCTGTTGGTCACTTTCTTCCCTAACTTTTTCTACTTTGTTGCGGTGTGTCTACATTAATAACATGTTTACATAATACAATATGAAATTGTTTACAAGTGTCAAATTTTGTTGTCTTTAGATGATTTGAAAAGATTTTGAAATTCATCATTGCATATCTTAAATATAGGTGAAATAATATTAAATTATTTATTGTTCGCTCAAGATGCAAACCAAGCAGTGTTCACATAATTTAATCTTAATTTTTTATCATATTTTTCTAATCCGAATTAAACTAGCCCAATTATCATTGGTTCAGTATCTGCCAAAAATATCCTTTGTCTTGATCCTGGTCATGAGAGTACCTGGAAAAAAGACTCTGACACTCAAATTAGAGAGTATTCGAATTTATGTTCTTCAGAAGAACTCTATTTATGGAAATAAGTGAAATTTGACATGTACTTTTGTCTTGGTGTCACTTCGTATTTATAATAAGTAATTAGGTTTTTCCCTATTGAGTATTAACCTTTTGTAGGAAGATATTACGTCTAACATTACTTTCTCCTATTAGATTTCACTAAACATTGTGATAATCTGGAATTTTTGTTTTAATAATCATTATTTAATTATTAATCCTTTTTATCATACAATGTATTTGGGATTTCGAAATTGTCAAAATATGAAATGTCTAGTTGGTCTTTCCAATAGTAAAAATCTTTACCCGTACATACATAATAAAAAAAGTATATAATTATATTCATAGTTTGGACCTTATATATATTACGAACCTACCTGCGTACGGGTTTACAAGCTGTGCCATAATTAACAACAGGTTTCTCATTTTTATGGTGAGTTATGATCACTATATATTAATTTATTTTCATTTCATGTTCATTTTATTTCTTCTTTTTCTTTATTTTTTATCACAATATATATTATTGCACCTCCCACTCTCCCAACTTGCATCCCAAATGGAACCCAACTCGTTTATATTGAAAGCGACTATATATAGCCATGCATGAGCTGTTTGAAAGTTTCTGTTAATACACTCATCTACTACATGGAATTAATTTCAGGTATAAAAGAAAATACATAGCTGCCTCGTTTATTTAATTTCGGAATGTGTTTGAGTGGTAGAAAAAGAGATATAAAAAAAGAAAAAGAAAATAATAAATGAAGGAATAATGTAATAAAAAGAAAATTGAGAAAAGGAAAAAATTATAGATGATGAACATTTGACTATTTTGGCTTGAATTTACTAATCAGAGGGAGACAAGAAGAAAAATAAAAGAAAAAGGAAGAAAGTTATATATGGTATGATAATAAAGTATTTTTTAACTTACTCAAAATAAAACTGAAATTAAATAATTCTATCATATATATTATTGGTATAATTAAGAAATTGTACTTTAAAATATATATACCATTAATAAAGAGAATTTCTCTTTTGATGTCTACTTTTCGAAATTAAAAATAAACTATTTTGTAAAAGGAGAGACCAACTTTTCACTCTCTAATTGTAAACTATCACTATATAAACCTTATAAACTTAAAATAAAATAATTATTTTAAAACATTTATAGTTTTCAAGTCAAGCGAGAAAGCAAGTGGAATAAGACTTTCCTTTTTTTGGCCATTTCTCAGCAATAGCTACCAGAATAAAAATATACATAATGGTTCTACTATTTATAATATATATATATATATATATATATATATATATATATATAATTATTTAATATTAATACAGGGAATTTATCTTTTGATATTTACTTTTCAAAATACCCATTCTATCATTTTTTAAAAACAAAAAGAAAAAAATTACTTTCTTAAAAAGAGAAATAAAATCTTTTAGTATTCATCAAAATAGAAATACAAAAATACAAACATGAAACACCTTTGTTTTTCGCTAGTATAAGATAAATACTTTAATAATCTCCTAGATGTTATTTAACTTCATTGTTACTTAGGATACTTACGATAAAGTAAAAATCTCTTATGATAATAATATATCATTGGTATTTAACTTCATTGTTGATTAATGATGCTATCATGTCATTCCTTTTTCTTTGTTTAATTCCATCATATCATGTCACCTCATTTTTTATACTTGATTTCCCTTTTCCTCCTCCGTGAGTCATTAACGAAAATTAGGTCCACCATTCTTTCTTTTCTTTTATACAAAACCATTGTTTTTTCTAATCTTTCAATTGACAAATATACTTATATATACACCCAAGAATTGTCAATACCTATATGATAAAAAGAGAAGAGAGATTACTGCCTCATACGTCGAGTAAAAAAGATAACGACAAAGAGCATTTTTTTCCCATATTAATAGAGAAATTAATCAATTATTAGGTTGTATTATATATATATATATATGTATATGTGTGTGTTATAATTATATATAATTTATTTATTTTCATAAATTCTAGATTATAATTACGTAGATATTAATTAGAGGAACTATTTGTTACAATATTTTAATTATTATAGTATTATTCAATAATCAAAATATTATCTCACTATCATAAGAAATATTTCATTATCATAGATAGATTATGAAATATTTGATTAGAATTTATGTTAAGAATGATCATGTGATGAGTTGGTCATTCAATTCACTACAAATATTCTATCGAAAGTTATTTATATATCTAGTGTTAAAGATTATGATTTTTCCATGTCCTTAAGTAAATAAGAAATATCAATGGTATATTTTTTAACATGTTATTTATAATTGATTAAAATTTATTAACAAATACAAATGTATGTAAATCTTACTTGTTATAAATAAATATTTTTTAATTTTATAGTTTTTAATAAATTTCAATCGTTTGATTAGAGTGTGTTGTTAGCAAGTAAATTTACATTGAATACCTTTACCTAGAAATGGGTAGAACTCTGAATTTGTAATTAGAGTTTCCTCATACAAAGCGGTCCCTGTCTTATGGAAACTGATTCAAATTTAGGTTAGAAGCCAGTCACTTTAAATTATATGCATGACAATCACATGTTGTAGTTGCATATCTACTGCTATTCTGTTCTTATTGTGATATTATTTTCTGTATTAGAGAGAATTTAGATGTGAATTATGGGTTTGTATTCGATTGTTCTTTAACCAAATCGTTATCAAATTCCTTCAGAAACAAGTAATTATAATTCATTCTCGTTTGTTATTAATTAATTGATTCTGTTTGGGAATATGCTCTGTGAACTGTTACATACATTTTAAACCAAGTATTCAACAAGCTTTTGCCTAAAATTTTATATGAGTAGATGATTATAAGAAAGTTAAGTTGATCTTGAAACATTTTAATTAATGTGTTGGGTTGTAAAGTAAAAGTTAGATCTAATAATTCATAACGAAGGAACTTCATCTCAAGAATTAATGTTAGTGGTTTTTTCATCGGGTACTGTGTAGGCTTGAGAGCTAGCAGATTTCATTGTCATTAATTCTCACTCCATGCGAGTTAAAAAATCATACACCATGAATAAACAAATAAATATATAAATGTAATAAAATGAGTTAAAAATACATCCTGCTATGTATCAAAATTCGATCGGATGTCTTTGCCAAAAGCCTGAGATAGTGAGATTAATAAAATGTCATTCCCTAAAATATCCACTTTTATTTAAAGTAATTGTTAATAAGTGAAAGAAAATAAAGAGTATATGAATAAAATAAATAAATAAATAAAGTTTGAACCAGTACGTCATCAAATTAGAATAAAATTAAGGAGGCATTACTCCTAAATTATTCTTTATTAATTTATTGTTTTATTAGTTTATTAAAACAATGAATATGAAAAATAAAACAATATTATTAATATTTAAAATGTAAAATAAAATTAATTACAAATAACCGTAATAAATAATAATTAACTAGGATGCACGTAAAAAATTATTCCAATAATTTACTATATTTAAATTCTTTTCTAAATCTTTAATTAGATAATGAATAGAAAAACATACGACCTATTTCAACACATAAACCGAAGAATAAAATATTGTATAGTGACAAGAAGCATGATAGACCTCATGAAATCCTATGTATGTCAAAGCAAAGGCTTGCATTAACGAAGTGAAAGGACTCTTCTTAATTAATGGCAAAAACAATAAAGGTGTGTATCGAAAACAAAAACAATGGGATATATGAAAGGCTAAAAAAAATGTGCAGAAAATTCGTAGTAACTGGGACTTAATTACCAACCTAACTGTACGGATTATTATTATTATTATTATTATTATTATTATTATTATTATTATATGGAGGAGTGATAAAAACTCTCTTTTTAGAGACGGATTAGAGTTTATTTAAAATAATTAATTTTAGTAAATTGTACTAGCAATACTCTTATTATATACTTATTTAATTATTTTTATTTCATGTTTACTTTCTCTTTTCTATTTTTCTCATTATTTCTTATCGCAATTACTCTTTGTCACATTTTTTTATGTATAAAATTGTTTTACATAGAATAAAAACTATTTAATAGAATTAAAATATTATTAATTTAATACTTTAAATTTTGATATATATATATATATATATATATATATATATATATATATATATATACCACTAATTAAATAAGAAAGACACATTAATTAGACATTCAAATTCTAAAATATCAATAATTTTGGAACAAAATTAAATAACTAATAACATAAAAAGAAACGAAAGGAAAGAAGTACCCGATTAAGTTTTACTTCTTATGTTAAAGGATTTTAGATTATGTGTTTTTACTATTTTTAGGAGTGATAATATATCCTCCAGAAACAAGTCTTCAACATTTTTTTTCTATTTCTCTCATCTTATTAAATAATGAGACGTGTAAATTAAATGGGTGTATTAGTATTATTATTCATCTTTCTTTTATTTCTTTCACTATATGTCAAATAACACAAAATTTAATTAATATGAATTGATAAGGTAAAAAAATACATTGGATTATTCATAATTCTTAATTTATATAATTTTTATGATATTAATAGATAAAATTAATAAATTTATTATAAATAAAAAATTATAATTAAATGTAAATGTAAAATTTAGCTGACTCACAGTGTACAGTCGATTTTTTAATAAGATATGAGTGTACATGTATACTTGGTACAAGTGTTAAAAATATATTTAACCTTAGAGTTATTATTACACTTTCTCCCAACTTGCATTATTCGAAATGGAACCCAACCAGTTGATATATTGAAAGCTATGGTCGTACATGAGCTGTTTGAAAGTTTCTGTTCATACACTGATATAGTACATGGCGTTAATTTCAGGTATAAAAATAAATTTGTATTTAAATATAGAAAAAGTAATATAGTTGTTTTTTTATTTTGAAAGAGGTAATAATATATTTGTGGTAATAAGATATTTGATTGTGAGTGGAAAAGTAGTAAAGTTATAAGAGGAATATAGGCAGTAGGAGGAGAATGTGATATTGAAGAAGGGTTACGTAGGATGGGTATGATTGTGTATGAGGCAGCAATAATTGGAGCAATAGTGTGCATGGCATACTTGGTGTATAGGAGACGATGTTGCAGACACCCGCTCTTCACTGACTATCCCATTCTAGGCATGCTACCACAGGTGGTCATGAATTTGTGGCGTGCACATGATTATTCAACTGAGGTTTTGAAACTCCGTGGGGGCACCGCTGAGTTCACAGGACCTTGGTTTACGAATATGAACTGCTTGGTGACTAGTAACCCCATCAACGTCCACCACATCATGAGCAAGTGTTTCCACAACTACGTCAAGGGCCCCGTCTTTCGTGAGATTTTTCAAGCCTTCGGTCATGGCATTTTCACCTCTGACTCCCACGCTTGGAAATACAACAGGGATCTCTTCCACTCCCTCTTTCATCAACAAACCTTCCACCACTTTCTACAAAACACCATTCACAATATGGTGCACAATAAACTCCTTCCATTACTCACTCATCTACACCAACAAGCCAAAGTCGTGGATCTTCAAGATGTCTTTAATCGCTTCACTTTCGACAACATATGCTCTATAGTGCTTGGTTATGACCCTCAATGCCTTTCTGTTGATTTTCCCCAAGTTCAAATCGAGAAGGCTTTTAACCAAGCTGAAGAGTCCATATTCTACAGACATACCGTGCCAAAGTTTGTTTGGAAGCTGCAAAAATGGCTTCAAATTGGACAAGAGAAGAAGATGACAGAAGCATGTAAAACCCTTGATCAATTCATACATGCGTGCATAGCGTCTAAGCGGGAAGAGATAAGGAAGTACAATGGAAAGGGTGACGTTCATGTTGATTTGCTAACAGCTCTGATGAGAGAAGAAGAAGCACATGACGATACGTTTCTACGGGATGCCGTTTTTAATCTTTTTGTGGCCGGAAGAGATACCATAACTTCAGCTCTCACGTGGTTCTTTTGGCTTGTTGCTACAAACCCCTCAGTGGAAGCCAAGATTCTTGAAGAGATCAAACAACAGTTTGGTGGCGAAGAAGAAGGGAATAAGCTTGGGCATATAGGCATTAAAGAGGCAAAAAAGCTAGTGTATCTTCACGGTGCTATTTGTGAAGCATTGAGGCTGTATCCTCCTATACCTTTCGAGAGCAAGCAAGCCATTAAAGCTGACATGCTTCCTAGTGGTCATCGTGTTCATGCCAGTACAAAGATATTTTTGTTTTTGTATGCAATGGGGAGATTTGAAGAAACGTGGGGAAAAGATTGTTTGGAGTTCAAACCAGAGAGATGGATCTCAGAGAAAGGAGGTCTTGTTTATGTTCCATCTTACAAATTCATTGCTTTCAATGCAGGACCTAGGACTTGCTTGGGTAAAGACCTCTCCTTCTTTCAAATGAAGATCGTGGCAGTTGCTATTTTACGCAATTATCGTGTTCAAGTGGTGGAAGGTTATGTTGCTACCCCAAGCCCTTCAATTGTTCTTCTTATGAAGGATGGTTTGAAGGTAAGGATAACGGAAAGAGAGAAATTAATTTGACATCAGAATTCGGATCTCAAAGCTTGTAGAAGCCAATGCATGCGTTTTCTGACTTTTCTCTTTGTATTAGAAAGCATAACAATGTAGAATTAAATGCATTTGGCTTCATAAATAAATTGGATATTACTGTTCATTGTTTCAATAAATTTATTATAAATGTCTGCGTCTACTTATTAGATGAGAGGAAATGAACAATTTGTATTTGATGAGAAAAACGTCACATTGATGTTTGGGTCTAAAAATTGTGTGAAAGATTCGTCGGAAGACAAAACTGTGTCTTATAATATATTCCAAACTATGTTGTTTTCCTTTTTAAAGGGAGAAGAAGTTAGTGTTTTAATTTTATTAGTGAAAATAATATTTAAACTCGGATATCTCATCTTTTCTTTTATATAGAATTTGTTATTAGATCAACTCTTACCATTAATTTACCTTTGTAAATGGTGAAATAGACCCGAAATAAAGGTTGTGGGGGTGAGCTCAAGCATAAGGAGGAAGACGAAAGGGAGAGTGAATAACGAAAGGTGGGAAAGTGAAAACCCAAGTGACTAGCTAAGTTGGTTGGTTAAAAGAAATTATGATACTAATAAAGACTCCCCACTAAATTTCCCTACATGAAGTCCTTTACAAAATTCATCACAAATTAATAACGTCTTGTTTGGATATGGAGGACTGCTCAGAACTTCCATTTTTATTTTTTAAGCAAGATATTTATATTTATGTAATCAACTGCCCCAGAGGTGTAGGGTAAACATCTACAATCCCATGACAGTGTTCATATTTTAGGGGAGCATTAAATTTTTTTTATGTACATTTACAAATATTAAAGTAAAAAAAATACTTTATTGATCAATAATAAATTAATTATTGATCATTAATCAACTCATTGGTCAACTTATTATTAACAAGTGTTTTACTTCTTAATTAATAATTATTTTATAATAAAAAATTGCACTTAATTTAAAAGAACATATGATACGTGATACTGCATGCATGTAATTATTCCCAATGATTGAACATACAGAAGAAAAAATGTTAATATATGTAGGCTTCGTTTTATTTTATTTTTTATATAGTATCATTTTATTTTATCATATGCTACGTGATACTGCATGCATCTGTGGATATATATATATATAGTATCATTTTATTTTTTATAAGTTACAATGTGACTTTAACTCTGTTCCAACTTTAGGATAAAAAACATTTTTTTACTCTTCATCTCTTAGGCTTCGTTTGGATTTTTTTTAAAATATATTTTAAAAACAAAATATTTTAAAAAAATGATTTTGGTTTGATTTTTTAATTATTTTCAAAACAATTTTTATCCAATTTAAAAAACAATAAAAAATTGGTTTGAAGATTTTGTTTTTATTTTTATTCAAATTCAATGTCACTCACCATTATTACTCTTAATTAATGATCACTTACCATATTGAAAGTCACTAATCTTCACTTCCAATCACATGTTATTGACCACAATCTTTGAATATAGGTTACTACAACCAATCACCAATCTCTATACCTTCCATTATTGATTATTATTTCACTAGGTCATTGAGTTTGATTTTCAGTTTCTAGCGGAGTTAAGATTTACCAATAATGTCTTAAATTTGAAAATTAAAATAATGTTGATTTTAAAAATTTAATAACTTAAAACCAAAATTAATTTTTGTTTTATAAAAATTTCAAAATTTTAAACTAAAAACCAGGCTAACCAAAATGTGTATTGTAGTTTTCGAGTCTCATTGATGCTTCACTCTTTTTCTCAGTCATTCTAACCATGACAAAATAAAAATCCTTAAAGATAACAGAAGTAAATTAAATAATTTTAAAATTATCTAATTAACGTGTAAGATGTTGTAATCAAATTCAAAATTTGATTTTAGACAAATATTTTAACGGTTTATCAAATGTATTTTATTCAATAAACACTAACTGACTTTCACTAAAATCGTTTTTGCTGCTCGTACGTATCATAACATCATTTACAATACAACAAAAATTTGAGGACCTTTGACATCATCGAAATGTATTGGGTACTGTGTCAGTAAAGGCTGCTCACTGAATTTATTAGTCAACAACCAACACTTAATTATTAACTACAAAACGAGCAATGAATTTCTTTGAGAAGCCATCAACATTGGTTATAGATTATAATTAATTAATTAAATATGAAAGGTCGATATAACCATATCAGTGTTGTTTTCTTTAGGATTCATGCATAAATTTAACCGGTATGAAATTTAATCATATATAACAAATTTATTATAAATAAAAAATTTAGATCGAAAATTAACGTAAAATAAAAAATGTACCAGATGATAGTAGGGATCTTTTGACATCTTGTGACTCAACCATGGTCGACACACAAAAAATAGTGAAAATCTTACAAAGTAATAGCATGATTAGTTTTTGTTTTTTTAATTCTTAAAAAGACATTTAAAAATAATTTATAAAAACTATTTTTGAAAGAAAAAAAACTTATAAATATTTATGAAATTGTCACAATGAAAAGTTAAAAACAATCTATTCTACTTATATTTTGAGTTTTTAAAACAAAAATAAAAAATTAAAAAACAAAACAAAAATATAAAACTGTTTTTTAAAACTATTTTAAGAAAACACTAACCAAATTAGTTTGTTAGTTTTAAAATACTAAAATATTGAAAACAATTTTATAAAATTGCTGCTAAACAAGCACTATGAGCTTGATGAGTTTGGTTTTTTTTTTCAAATTTTGAAAAGAGTTTTCAGGAATTGTTTTATAGAATAAGAAAAAAAAAATTGTTTGGTAAGTGTTACTTGAAAACTTTTTTAAATATGCTAAAATGAAAAAACTTGTTTATATTTATGGAAATTCCATTAATGAAAAACAACGACAACATATTCTAAATGTTTTTTGAGTTTTCAAAATAAAAATAGAAAACAAAATTACTAACAATTGTTTCTCTTTTTAGTTTTTAAAAACTAAAAAATCAGAACTGTTTTCGAAAACTATTTAAAAAAAAACTATTTTTTGGAATAAGAGGGAAAAAAACTTGTTTTGCAAGTGTTATTAGAAAATTGGTTTGAAGATGTGAAAATGAAAAAAAAATTGTTTATATTTACTGAAATTCCATTAGTTAAAAATAAAAACAACATATTCTTATTGTATTTTTGAGTTTTCAAAACAAAAATGAAAAATTGAAAAGCAAAATTACTTATAATTGTTCTTGTTTTTTAGTTTTTAAAAACTAAAAAATCAGAACTATTTTCGAAAACTATTTTAAAAAAACAATAACCAAATAAGTGTTTGTTTGACAATAGTTTTATAAAACTGTTTTCGATATTTTAGTATTTAAAAACTAAAAAACTTGTTGAGATAATGTTTTTTGAAAACAGGTTTCGAAAACAGTTCTATTTTTTAGTTTTTAAAAACTAAAAAATAGAAACAGATAAAAGTAGTTTTGTTTTTTAGTTTTCTATTTTTGTTTTGAAAATTCAAAATATAATGAGAATATGTTTTTTTTTTGTTTTTCACTAATGTAAAACAGAAAACTGTTTTCAATATTTTAATATTTAAAAACTAAAAAACTCGTTTGGGTAATCTTTTCTGAAAACAGTTCTGTTTTTTAGTTTTTTTAAAAAAAATAAAATAGAAACATGTAAAAATAGTTTTTCTTTTCAGTTTTCTACTTTTGTTTTGAAAACTCAAGATATAATCAGAATATGTTTTGTTTTTTACTTTTCATTAATGATTTTAATAAATGTAAACAAGTTTTTCGATTTTTACATTTTCAAAACATTTTTCAAATAACACTTATCAAACAATTTTTTTTTCTTTTCTTCCCGAAAATCGTTTTTGAAAACTATTCTTGAAAACTCTTTTAAAAAATTAAAAAACAAACCCAAATCAATCAAACATTAGTTTTTAAATACTAAAATATTGAAAATAGTTTTATAAAATTGTTGCCAAGCAAACACTTAGTAAGTGATTTTGCTTTTTAGTTTTCTCTTTTGTTTTTGAAAAATAAAAATAAAATAAAAATGTGTTGGTTCTTGTTTTTAATTTAATGACATTTGTATAAATATGAACAATTTTTTTTTTCATTTTTATGTCTTTAAAACAGTTTTTAAATAATGCTTACCAAACAAGTTTTTTTTTCTCTTCTTTCAGAAAATAGTTTTTGAAAACCATTTTTAAAAACTCTTTTAAAAAAATAAAAAATAAAACGAAACCAATCAAATTCTAAGTCTTTTTTATACTATTTTTAAAATAAATGAATTTCATTCTATTTTTTATATTTAAAATTATACTATTACTATATAACAATTTTTTTCGGTAGATATATATATTAATAAAGAAAGATCATACAGGAAATTGCTCATAAGTGAATATATATAAGTTTTTAGATAATTTACTAATTACTTACCTGTTTTAAAATTATAATTATTTTAATATTTTTTTTGTTTTTTAAACTTGATTTATAAATTCAATATTATATTTGTATTTTTTACTGGTTATATATTTATTTACATTTAAATACTAATTCATTAAATTTTATAAACATCTAAATCAATGACTAATTATCTACTCATAAAAATATTAATAGTTAATAACAATTCTAACTTCCAACAAGAAACACAAGATCATTAAATAAAGATACATTAATCTTAAATAACTATAATTAAAAAATAATAGAATTACATATAGACTTTAATTATCATGATGTCGGCGATGATGATGTGTATAATTTCCTTCTCGTCTGTGAGTTACTTACATCCTCTTACATAAAATCAAATGTGAATTGCAGATATTTATTTAGCGGTCTATTTATTACACTTCCAAAAAACCATCTATTTATTACACGAACTATATATTTATTAATTAATTTGATGCGAGAATCATGAATGTTGTAACACTTTCGCAATAATACGAAGTTCAGTAGTAATGCAATTTATTCCACAAATGGTATTATAGTATATATATATATATATATATATATATATATATATATATATATATATATATATATATATATATATATATATATATATATATAAGAAGAAATCACTTAATTCAAAGAGGGTGACTCTTCATCTTTATCATTTTATTTTTTTTAAATTTAATAATTATAATGAGTAATTAATCATAACTATTAAAATTTAAAAAATAAGACGTTAAGATGAAAAATAAATTACTTAATATACATTTATTTTTTAAATAAATGGATATGTCTTTTATATATATATATATATATATATATATATATATATATAAATATAAATGTATGTGTATGTGAAAGAACGTGTCAATTTCAGTAAGGTTAGATTTATTTTTTTTATTGCTTAATTAGTAGGTTAGCTAGATTAAACGGCATGTAAAACATTCTTCATTAGTTGAAAATATGATTTTATTTTAACATAATGTTTCACACGACGATTTTAATAAACTAAAAATTGAAATGAATAAGATCTCAGGTAGAAATTACCCAGTTCTGAGTAAAATAAATAAATGTAAAAAAAGTAATAAAGAACAAATAAAGAGTAATGGTGTGTTTAGTATGCAGGAAATATAAACGATGAAAAATAAATGAAAGAGAAACTGAAAATAATTTGTACGATTTTGTTCGTTTGATATATATACATGTAAAATGGAATTAAAATTTTAAAATTCGCTTCAACTTATTCAAGAAAATTTACAGTGATTTCTTCGATTTTGCATTTCAAGAATAAAAAGATTTTGAAACGGATAAATTTGATTTTGGAGGGTCGTATGTGATTATTTTTTTAGTTTGATTAATAAATTAATATTAATTTATTTTTTTATCATTTTTTATATATTCACACACATATATATATATATATATAAATATAATAAAAGTGAAAATTCTCATTCAAAATAAAAATAATTTTTATTTTTTAAAAGAGAAAAAAATATTATGCCTAATATATATTTATATTCACTCCATCCTATATTCAAGTAGTTTTTTCCGTGAAAATTTATCTGAAGCTTATGTTTTCTTAAATCCATCGTAAATATTATGCCAATATACTTTTAATTTATTTTTTGTAGCTTTTATTTAGCAAGCTGCTGTAAGTTTTGATGACATATTTAATTTGAGTGTGATGATTAATGAACAACTTTATAGAATGTACGTGTGTATCTACTTTCACTTTTTATACATATAATATAATAAACTTCAAATATCTACAGTTGTTAAGAAATTAACCAATAAAAAAGTAATCGCTATAAATTTAGCTATTAAAATACTTTTATAAAAGTTTCTTGCTATTTATGAGTGTGTGAGTGATGTAGCATGATGTAACCTGCTAAAATAATAAAAAATCTTGATAAATTTCTTTAAAATCGCTTTTATAGAAAACTTAAAATTCTGTTCAAAGATATTTTAGAAAATATGATCATCAATACTTGATCATCATCCCATTCTTTTGATTAAATTGCTCTTATGTCAATATATATAATTAATTAATGTTTCATAGTAATTTGTTTACAGCTATGAACAACTTAGTTAAAAAACTATAGCCATTTATCCAAGGTTATTAAAATCGAGAGTTTACGTAAACTCGTGAGAGTGTAGTAAACTTGACTTGTAAACTCGACTCGTAAAATCGTAAGAGTTTACTTCATTAAAAATATGACTATAAATCACATAATAATTGAAAATTTTCAATATATAATAAGTTCAAATCCACATAATAAATTTAAATTACTCCAAATAAATAGAAATTAAAGTAGAAATACTTAAAATTTCAAAAAATTTTTAGACATAAGAACAAATTATATTCAAAACACTTAAAATTAGAGTCAACATAGAAAAATATTACCTAAAAAGTTTGTTCACGAGTTTACTCTGATTTTACCGAGTTTACTCCGATTTTACGAGTTTATTCTGATTTTACCGAGTTTACTACTTTTCCGATTTTATTGCGATTTAACTCGTCTGAGACTTATAAACTCGTAAACTTGTACGATTTTACGAGTTAACTCGCGATTTTGATAACCATGCATTTATCACCAGCTAAGACCCCTAAATGACTATTCTGTGATAAAAGAGATAGGGTGCAGAAACAAATAGAAAGTTTACCGAGAAGCAACCACCCTTATAAATCTAATATTACATTTATATTTTTTTGTTTATCCTTATTAATTTATATTTATTAATATAATATATTTTGATAGTCATGATTGTTTCAACAATATTTAATAAAGGTATTTTAATGTATAAATATATTAATTAATATTGTCTTATTAAGTGTGCATTAGCTTTAAACAAATATAATTTGGATCAGGAGGGAATATTAATTTATAATATTTGTTTTAAATAATTAAAAAATATTTTTATCAAAATGTAATTATTACAAGAAATAATTTTAAAACATGACAAACAACTTTTTTTGAGAAACTAGAAAATTTTATTAAAACATGTGCAAGCATAAAATGAGTGTTTTACACTCAAGAATAAAATGAAAAAAGACAAACAACTTTAAAAATATTCGTAAAGAAAATAACCATTTTAATCCCTACAAAATATAAATTGTAACATTAATTTAGATTTTTGAATGAATTTTTTAAACACTTTCAATGAAACTTCTAAACAGTTTAAAAACGTTATTTTAAAGACTAACTTATATAATGTAACAAAAATTCAGGAAAACCTATGTATCCTTTCGAACAGATTGCAGGATCAATATGAGGTTTACCTCCTATTTATAAAGATAGAGTTGTTATTTATTAGTTAAACTTTAATATTAATGTATAGATGGAGCTGACATCCCAACCTGGCTATGTACCTGCCTGTAACTCTGTAAGCAACTAAGCACGACCTTTTTTATTTGAAACTTTCTATTAATACACCCATCTACTTACGTGACATGTGACATTGAGTGCATGATAAATATATATATATATATATATATATATATATATATATATTTATATGTATGTACGTATATATATATATAGACCTTGACTTCAGTTCGGAGAATTAATTAGGATAGAATGGATAGATCAGAAGAAATGTAAACGTGCTGAAAAAGTAATGAAAGTGATAAATCGTACAATAAAAAGAAAATAAGATAGAAAAAGTAAAATAGAAATTATACAGGAAAGTTAAGAGAGATTGATGTTTATGTGTATTATTAAATGATAGGATTTATGAGCAGGTAGAAAGAGAGGGATAAAAAGTAATAAAAGATATTGATAAGTACTTTTATTTATGTGTATCATAACTATTATATATATTAATTAATTTATATCTATGCAGAAACTATTTCTTTGAATATTTAACGTGAGGTAACTTCTCAATCAATAGTTTCGGAGATTAATTTCTTTTGAAGTGAATTTTATCTCAAGATCAATAGTGGGAGATTTTTTTTTTAAGTAAATGTTTTTCTTAACCAAAAAGTTTTTCCCGAAAAATATTTAAATAACTAAACTATTAAGTCTATGGAAAATGTAATTGTTGAAAATAAATCAGGCAGTAGGAAAACCTATATCATACAATAAATAACGCTCTTGACGTAGAATATAATTAAATATTTGATATTTTTTTTAATGTTTAATGTAAAGAATTAAAAGCTAGACTTCTAAGGATTCGGCGAAATAGTGTAGGTACTATTTAGCAGGGGCCTAAATTTATTATTAATGGTGACTTATTATAGATAGATTTCTTTTCTGAATAAATATTGTCGAGTGAGGAGCAAGTTTCCTTAATATTTTTCTATAAGAAGAGGGAGGCATGGACGAGGAGAATAGCAACAGCCCACAAGAAAGATTTAGAATGGTTGCACTTTTGTACGAAGCAACAATAATTGCAGTAGTCTTGTGCATGTTATACCACATCCATAGGAGACGATGTTGCAGATACCCCCTCTTGAGTGACTACCCCTTCCTTGGCATGCTGCCACATTTATTATTCAATATGCATCGCCTTCATGATTATTCAACTGAGGTTTTGAAACAACATGGGGGCACCGGTGAGTTCCTTGGACCTTGGTTTACCAGAATGAACTGCTTGTTCACTATTGAACCCATCAACGTCCACCACGTCCTTAGCAAGAGTTTCCACAACTACGTTAAGGGCCCTGTCTTTCGTGAGATTTTTCAAGCCTTCGGTGATGGCATTTTCACCGCCGACTCCCACCTTTGGAAATACAACAGGGATCTCTTCCATTCTCTCTTTAAAAACTCTTGCTTCGACAACTTTCTTGAGAAGACCATTCAGAATAAGGTTCACAATACCCTCCTTTCTCTGTTGGACCAACTTCTCGTACAAGGAACTTTTGTGGATCTTCAAGATCTCTTCAATCGCTTCACTTTCGATAACATATGTTGTATAGTTCTTGGACATGACCCTAACTGCCTTTCCATTGATTTTCCCCATGTTGAAATTGAGAAGGCTTTTAACCAGACAGAAGAGTCCATATTCTATAGACATATGATGCCCAAGGGTCTTTGGAAGCTTCAGAAATGGCTTCAAATTGGTCAAGAGAAGAAGATGACGGAAGCATGTAAAACCCTTGATCAATTCATACATGCATGCATAGCATCAAAGCGGGAAAAGCTAAGCAAGTGCAACAAAAGTGAAATGGGTGAAGCTCATTTTGACTTGCTAACAGCTCTCATGAGAGAAGAAAAGGAGCATGACGATACATTTCTACGGGATGCTGTGTTTAATCTCTTTGTGGCTGGAAGGGATACCATAACTTCAGCTCTCACGTGGTTCTTTTGGCTTGTTGCTACAAACCCTTCAGTGGAAGCCCAGATTCTTGAAGAGATAAAAGAGAAGCTTGGGAGCGATCAAAAGTCTTGGCTTGGAGTGGAACAAGTGAAGAAGCTGGTTTACCTCCACGGTGCCATATGTGAAGCATTGAGGCTCTATCCTCCGATACCTTTCCAGCGCAAGCTGGCAAAAGAAGCTGACATTCTTCCAAGTGGTCATCATGTTAATGCCAGAACAATGATATTATTTTCTTTGTATGGAATGGGAAGATGTGAGGAAATATGGGGAAAAGATTGTTTGGAGTTCAAACCAGAGAGATGGATCTCAGAGAAAGGAGGTATTGTTTACGTACCATCTTACAAATTCATTGCTTTTAATGCTGGACCCAGAACTTGCTTGGGCAAAGACTTGTCCTTCATTCAAATTAAGATCGTGGCAGCTGCTATTTTGCGCAACTATTGTGTCAAAGTGGTGGAAGGTTACGTTGCTACTCCAAGCCTTTCCATTGTTCTTCTCATGAAGGATGGTTTGAAGGTCAAAATCACTAAAAGAAATTTCTAATTTCATGGGGATTTCCGAACCCTACCTGCAGAATATAATATATGTCATTTGCGTATGCTTTAAACTTTATCATGTATAATTAGATGCATTTGGCTTGAGTAATCCTTTGTTATCTGTTTCTATTACTATATTTTATTAGTACCAACATCTTCGTAATTTGTGTAAAATTCGACTTAGTTTTTATAATAAATTCTTGGATCTATATGATACAGAGAAAAAAGAGTATTAATTAGATTATTTTTTTATAGATTAAATGTTAGTATTTATTAGTATTTTTTATTAAGATGAAAATTGAATCCATTAAGTTTTCTCATTCCTTTTTCTTAATCATCACCTTATATCTCCCATTAGGTTATTAATTATTGATTACACTGATGAGTATATATTTCACACTAATATATAGAAAATAAAATAGTTTATATATAGAAAGAAATGCATAAACTGTACTTGATGAAAATAAAATACATTAGTCAAAGCATGTGAATTAATTAAATAAGACTATTTTTGTTCATTAATAATTTTGAGCTTAAATTTTAGATATGCACTCATGTTAAATATTTGAGCAAATTCTTTTTAAATAGAAATATCGTAAAGAGTATCTTAATCGTCAATAGCTACTTGATTTATTGGCAATCAAATCATAGATTTTATTAAAGTCATTTTTTAATAAATTAAAATAAATTTTATTGTAAATCTTAGACATATTTACTTATTTATAAATAAATAAATAAAAATTATTTTAATTTATTAAAAAATAACTTAGATAAAATTTATAATTTGATTGGTTAAAATTTATAATTTATAATTTTCACACTTACCTTAAATGTATTCACTTTTGAACGAGGCAGTCAGTCTATGTATAAGAGAATTCAATAATTTGTATAATTATATGATTTAATGTAGTATAAAAATAAAAAGGAATGATTCATTTTGTTAAAAATAAAAAAGTAATTAATTAAGGAGATAATCTCTTTTATCCGATACAAAGTGATATATATATATATATATATATATATATATTAAAATTATAATCGGTCTTTTCTAAAGGTAAAGGAAATTAATTAATGATCTTTCATTCATAATTATGAAAATTAATATTTTTTTTATTTAATATAAACAAAAATATATAAATTTATGTTAGAATTTAATGTTATAAATAATAAGAAAAGATTGTTTTATAGTAATATTAAATAAACCAATGGGTATACAGTAGTTGTCAACTCATCTTTGTATAATAAATTTTAGGAGAGAGATAAAAAACTTTAAGTGTGACTAAATAGAATGATTATGATTTTGAAAATCAATTAGAAATAGTAACATTAATTACAATTAAATTATAGTAATTTTTTTTTAATATGAGTGGAAGGGAGTAGTAAAAGTGTAAAACATTGTTAAATACTGAATAGAGTGTCCATGGATCCGGATAAATCCGTGAATCTATTAATTCAAATAGATCCAAGAACCAATCGAGACAAAATTGAATTAAACCTGATCCCATTCAATTAAATTCGATCATAAATGGATTGATGAATTGATTTGTTCAATTTAAAATTTAATATTTTATTATATATATTTAAAATAATATAAATAAAAAATTAGCAATACAATTTAAAGTTTAAATATTATTTACAAATTGAAGATAAATTAAAAAAAATCAGGTTTTAATTTTTTTTTTGGAATCACTCTTTTCCTGCATTTTTATTTACTTCTCTTTTTTTTTTAGTTTTTATAAATCAGATCAATTTTTTATCAAAAGTATTATAGGACATCTTCGATTTTTTCTAGAATGTATTGAATTTTATTGTTTTTAACTTTTTAAGATTTACACTATATCATTTATCGAATACTTTTGTGTATAATTTTACTTTTATGTTATTTTTAACAAAAAAATGTATGTTTTAATTTTTTTTACTATTTTATTTTCTATGTTTTATAAAATAAAATAGATTTAAATAAATGCTTTTATAATTCATGAATCTAGAGAATCATATCATTAAATTATGTTTTCCTTTTACAGATGTGATTCAATCGATTAAATTTTATTAGAATTTTATTTTGTGGGAAATCTGATACAATTCCATCCATGGACACCCTATTAGTCATGAAGCAAGTAATATATTGAGTTATTTAAAATGGCACAAGTGGTGGCAAGTCCCATGTACGTACCTGAAATATGACAGATTCGTGAAACCCGTATCACGTACTGGTTGTGGTTACAATGCATTCATGGATCTACCCTACATGAATAGCATGCATAAAGCAGAAGCCTCAATAATGAGACCAGCTTCCAAAATGGTAGCTAGATAAACAAGTAAGATATGCATGGTTGAGGTTTTCGTTTTGGATTATTGTGGTGCTCCCATTTTTCAAAAGAAGTTATTATATGATTTAAGAGAAGCAGGTTAGCTATGATCGGAAGCAGAAGTGATGTTTAATCGGATGACGACTATAATAATTTATGTCAATCAACACACAATAATACAATGTGACAAGGTGAAGATGGCAATTATGAGCGAGTTCGGGTGGTTGTTACAATGGGTGCCATCGGATAATATATGTGTGTCCCTTTGAATTAAATGGCATCAACCATGCTCCCCTGCCCCCTTTGTTACAATGTCTTCATGTTGAACCAGATGATTATGCTTCTAAACCACATTTCTTTAATTCTTTTCCCTCACCAGATATAGTCGTCTTTAGCTAGCTACATCCCAAGACCATTGCAAACATATTTCACTCAAAAACCCCTTCTCCATTCTAAGTTGTTGTTAGCATAACAATATGATGAATAACCTTAACTCACTTCTTTTTGTTCCGCACACCTCACACACATATATGACAATGACGCCACATAGGAAAAAAAAAAAAAACAAAACAAAAAAACCTATTCCTAATTTCCTATTTGTCTCCCTTATTTACTCTCTAACACATCTCAACCTCCTCCATTTTGATAGTACGGTTTCATTCAAGATACCTATTTTTTTGTCTCCCTATGCTTCCATCATCTCATTCTCTTCCCTTTCCCAATTAATCTTATTTTCTTATTTATTTTCCCCATCAAATTTCTCTTTCTATTAGGTAGCAAATAAAATTATAGTCTTCACAAATAAATTTTAAAAGTATAAGAATGAACATTCGTAATTTATTTTGAAAAATAAATCTGCTATTTATAAATAAATAAATTCTATTTAATTAGCTTATATTATAATTATATTTTATTAATTAGTTCTCTCTATTAGTATAATATTTTAAAATTTAGAATAAGTCCAAATATTGTTTGATATTTATATTTTAAAATTAGTGTTTAAATAACTAATCATTATTTTATAACAATTATTTATCTGAGTTATTATAATTTTTCTGACATTTGTGTTAAATTCATGTGAATAAAATAGTAGCAACAATATTTATACAATAACTACCGCATACCTATAATGATGAAACTATACGGAAAATATTAACTTAAATAATGGTTAAGGAATTAACAAGTATTTTTATTTAGATACATAAAATTATGTTTATTTATAATTTCGAATTGTTTTTATATATCTAAAAAAAAATTATTCCTTAAAAATAATTAGTGTCCTAATAACGCTGACTGCGATTCTATATAAGACTTATTTGTGAAATAAATGGCATAGCTACTCAATATTGACCTTTTCCATTTTAGAACATTGATGGTTGATGTACCAATTGTACCAAATAATAAATATATAGTTCCCCTAATAAATAGATAATTAAAAATACCTTCCATTCACATTTACTTTCAGGTAATGGTATATATATAGTAGGTAAACATATTCATACAACTTATATCCCTCTTAAAACAAAAGTCGGCATTAAAAAATTATCTCAAAATAAATGTCATAGATTTAATTTCAACGTTATATTAATAATTTATTTTTATTAATATTTCTAATAAATATCACTTTATTTTTTTCAATCAATTTACTTTCTTCATTTAAAGACAAGTATCGTAAAAAAAATTATTACATTAAAAAATTAAATAAAACTTATTTTAAAATAAATTTTTTGTTAAATATGTGACTTTTATTTTGGACACATGAAATAAGGTCAAATTTTTAAAATTATCAATTTTCTTTTATTGTTTTTTTTGTCAGTATAAAACAAATTAGAACGATACTTATTAAAACAGATGAAATATTAAGAAAAATACTTATTTGCTACTAATTATTATTTTTTATTTATTTCTTATTTATTGTCATTAGCATACTTATATCCAATTCTGTGGAGATAAATTTTTTATGCTTTGGTCAATGTTTTGCCCAACCAATTGGGTCGAATTCAATTTTGGTTGGTGTTTGCAAAATTGAACTATCTAAAACTAACTAAATAGATTTGTTTTTACAAATACATTATTCCCTCTCAAAATGAAAATGTACATTAGAAAAATTATTTTAGAATAAATTTTTATTTTTTTTATATTTTATTAATTATTTTTTATTAATACTCTTCTTAATCATACTCATTATTTTTCTATTGTGTTGTATCAATCCTAGCTAGTTAGTTGACTATCTTAATTTATAGCTAACCTTAGTTTTCTGCTATAATTAATTATCTGTTAATAGTAGTTAGTTAGTTATTGTAGTTAATTTCTAAGTAACCTAATTGATTAACTTCTTTCATAATAAATCATTTTAGCAAATTCTATTGATCAGTTTCGGTGTTTCTCTTTTTCTTTGCATTCCTTTCACTCTGTTGAATGCTTTGCTTCAAGGTTCGTCTACATTCCATTTCTACTATTTTAGTTTTGTTATGGTATCAGAGCTCTTCAATTGAAGGGCTCTACTTTGCACTCATTATTAACATTCTTCACTATGGCTTCACTATCATTGAACATGAGTGAAAAACAAATCAATTCACTGATGTTTATAGTTTTATGTATTTACACCTGAATGAAAATCCAGGTACAGTTCTTGTTTCAACCCTACTTGATTCTAACAATTATCATTCGTGGAATAAGGCTATGATTACTGCCCTAAGTGCTAAGAACAAATTGGAGTTTGTTGATGGAAATGCTCCAGAACCAGAGAAAAGCGATCGAAGTTACTCGGCGTGGAGAAGATGCAATAACATGGTTGTACCATGGATCATCAATTCAGTATCAGCTTTAATTCTCCAAAGCATAGTTTGGATGAGCAAAACGGATCAAATTTGGAGAGATTTGAAGGGAAGATATGCTCAAGGAGATCGATTCGTGTTTCTGATTTACAGTTAGAGGCGTCATCAATTAGACACGAGAATCTTACTGTCGTAGAATACTTCACTAAATTGAGGATTGTTTGGGATGAATGGAAAACTTCAGACCCAATTTGGAGATATTTGCCACATGATTACTCCCCTTTATCTGTCTCTCCTATTGTACAACATAAGAAAATATTCTCTTGATGGAACCTCTCCCTAAGATCACCAAAATATTTTCTTATGTTGCACAATAGAAGAGACAGATACAAGGGACAATCATGTGGAAAATATCAACAATGAGTCGAACGGAATTTCAATTAACTCGGCAAATACTGCTCTAACCTGTAATTTTTGTGGTCGCAGTGGCCATACTGAGAACACATGTTATCGTAAGCATGAGCTTCCCACTAGAGATCAAAGGAATGGGAAGAGTGGTGTTAATAAAAATGGGAAAATATGCACACACTATGGGAGAAATAGGCATACAGTGGATATATGTTATAGGAAGTATGGCTTCCCACTGGGCCACAAAGCTTATAATAAGAATAATTCAGTGAACAACACCATGACTGGTGAAGGAAAAGTCGGTGATACTAATCAGCAATCTGTTAATGAGAATAAAAAAGTTCGCCTAAACATCTACCAATATAAGGCACTCCTGGCTTTAATTCAACATTCATCCAGTAGAAGCTTAGCTGCAGCCAATCCTAGCAATTCACATGTCAATCAAATAGGTTTCTTATCCACTGCTCCTCTTCCACCTTCATCACTAATAGGTAACCATAAAATTTGAGTATGCACTATTAACACACAAGTGATGACACCTTGGATATTAGATTCAAGGGCCACAAATCATGTCACTTCTTCACTTTCTTGTGTTCACACATACATCTCTATTCAACCTGTAGTAGTTAGATTACCTAATGGACAACTAGTTTATGTCACCCATTCTGGAACAGTCAAGTTCACTAAAAATTTCTTTTATTTGATGTTTTATATATACCTTAATTTATATTTAATCTCATTTGTATTTCTAAACTCAGTGTCTTCTCTAAATTGTAAGCTAATTTTCTCACGCTCTCCATGCACTATTCAGGATGTAAAGATCAGGATGATGATTTTTATAATTAAAGTTCTAGGAGGACTCGATACTGTCTCTACTAAAAACCTGCACCATGCACCAATAGTGTCAGCCATCCCATTTGTAACATACTTCCCATTAATCTTTGGCATTTTCGTATTGGTCACTTGTCTATAGAACATTTACATGCAATAAAACAACACCATCCTTGTATTTCTTTCAATAAAAATTTTACATGTAACACATGTCATCATGCGAAGCAAAAGAAACTCTCTTTTTCTCTAAGTGATGCTCGTGCATCTTGCTTTTTTGATTTGTTGCATATAAACATTTAGGATCCTTGCTCAAAGGCCCCAGTGCATGGACATTGTTATTTTCTAACCATTATGGATGACTATGCTTGATTTACTTGGGACTTTCCTATGATTACCAAAGCTGAAACTCATAAAAACATAATTGATTGTATTACATAAATGGAAAAATCAGTTTAGCACGAAAGTTAAAGTAATTCAGATTGATAATGAACCTGAGTTTTTTGATAAATCAATACGTTTTTAGAAAGGCATTATCCATCAAACTAGTTTCCTTGAAACACCATAGCAAAATGGGATTGTTGATTGAAACATCAACATCTTTTAAATGTTACTTGAGCTCTCTTAATTCAAACCAATTTGCCTCTTATTTTTTTGTGCTATGCTTTCACACATGTTGCACTTCTTATTAATTGTATTCCACCACTTTTCAATAATAACTCACCTTTTGTACAATTATATGGGAAACTATATGATATCTCAATTATCCATGTTTGAGTATTTATGTTATGCTAGCACTTTGGTTAATCATAGAAAGAAACTTGATATGTGAGCTAGTCCATGCGTTTTTCTTGGTTTCAAGCTCAACACTAAGGGGTATCTTGTTTTCAATTTACATACACATAATGTTGATGTATCACAAAATATCATCTTTTACGAGGATTACTTTCCATATCCTATTAACACAAACACATCATCATCAGAAAATGCATTTCATATCCTAATGTCTTTACCAACATCTCTTTTACTTGATGTGCCTCTTTCTACACCTCAACCTCATAATAATCAATCTGTTATCATACCAAAAACTTCCAACAGACTCGCATCCGACATTGTTCCATCTCGAGTTGATTCCCCTTCTTTAACTTTGCATCACGAGTCACCACCACTCATTCCTACCACACACAAATCTAGTAAACCTTATATACCACCATCTTATCTTAAAGACTTTCATTGCACTCTCATTTTTGCTGCACCAACCATTCATCCAGGTATTCGATATCCGCTTGAATATTTCCTTTCATATAATTGTTTATCTTAGCCATTTATCATTTTATCATGTCAATTTCTTCTGTCACAAAGTCAAAAGCCAATGTTGAAGCATCCAAGCATGATTGCTAAACTCATTGCACTCCAAGTGAATCTCACTTGGGTTTCTCACCTATTGTCTTCTAACAAAACTGATATCGGGTGCCACTGAGTATATAAGATCAAGCACAATTCAGATGGGTGCATAGGATGTACAAGACACGCTTAGTTGCAAAAGGTTATACTCAGATGGAAGGGTTGGATTTTTTTATACCTTTTCCCCTGTTGCTAAGATTACTACATTCTATTTGATATTGGCACTAGTAGCTGTCAATGGTTGGCACTAAAACAACTTGATGTCAACAATGCTTTTCTACATGGGGAACTTCATGAAGAGGTGTTTATCCATGTCTATCCATGTTTGCATCCTGAGGCTGGGTAGGTGTGCCGCTTACAACATTCTCTCTATGGGCTTCACCAAGCAAGCAGGCAATGGTATGCTTGGCTTTCTAGTTTTCTCTTATCACATGGATACATCCATTCTTTAGCAGACCATTTTCTCTTTCTAAAATTCTTTGGCTCAGATATTAGATGTCTTATTGTTTATGAAGATGATGTTATCTTGACTGGTAATTGTCTTTCTGAGATCAAGTGTATTACTTCCCTTTTAGATCAAACTTTGAAAATCAAAGATTTGGGAGACCTTAAATACTTCCCTGGACTTGAAATGGCTCAAACCAAAGCTAGGATTCATCTGTGCCAAAGGAAGTATATGTTGGACATCCTATCTAATTCGAGAATGTTGGCTTCTCACTCAACTGACTACACCATTCGATTGACTCCTTCTTTAGGCAAACCCTTGAATGATCCTTCTCCTTATCGCATGCTTGTTGGACGCCTTATATACTTGACCTCAACACGACTTGACATTCTCATTATAAGGTAGCATTTTGTGTCCTTCGATATTTGAAGCAAGCATCTGGTTCAGGTATTTTCTTTTGTGGTACTAGCTTACTTAAGCTTAAGGCATTTATTGATTCAGATTGGGTGGGTTATGCTGACACTGGGAGATCAGTGACTGGTTTTTCCATTCATCTGGGCCATTCTTTGGTATCATGGAGATCGAAGAAGCAGGATACTGTTTCCACAAGTTCCTTTGAGGAAAAATATTGAGCACTTGCAACAACCACATGTGAGGTTCAATGACTCACTTATCTTCTTGAAGATCTCAAGGTTCATTTTGATTGACCAACACTCTTGTTCTGTGACAATGATTCAATAATCCAAATTGCTCCAAATCTATTTTTTCATGAAATAACCAAACACATTGAGATAGATTGTCATCTTGTTAAAGAAAAAGTGAACTAAGGTCTTATAAAGCTCTTGCCAATAACTTCTTCTCTACAACTAGTTGATGTTTTAACCAAGTTCTTGCCTTCTCATGCACTCCGAGAGTCTTATTCCAATCTAGGAATGAAAAATATTAATTCCCAACTTAAGGGGGACTCTTAGTCATACTCAGTATTTTTCTATTGTGCTGTATCAATCCTAACTAATTAGTTGACTATCTCAATTTATAGTTAACCATAGTTTTTTGCTTTAGTTAATTCTCTGTTAGTAGTTTTTTGCTTTAGTTAATTCTCTGTTAATAGCAATTAGTTAGTTAGTTATGGTAGTGAATTTTTAACTACCCTAACTGATTAACTTCTTCCATACTCTTCTCTCTTTATATAAACTTTTCTATTCATAATAAATCATTTTATCAAATTTTGCTTATCAGTTTTGGTGTTGTTTCTCTTTTTCTCAACACTCTTTTCTCTCTGTCGAATGCTCTGCTATGAGGTTCTTTTCCATTCCATTTTCTGCTATTTCAATTTTGTTAACTCTCAATAATATTATTTAGTTTTTCAATGTAATATTAATATTAAAATTAACTTTATTATATATTTCTTTATTTTTTTAATGTTATTTAAGATTAAATTAGACAAATCAATAAAGTTGTTAAAGTTTCTTATTTTAAGAGAGTTTTACAGTTAAAATAAATATGAGAATATTTCTTAATAAAAAAACTACTATTAATTAACAGATAAATAGAAATAAAAATATTTTGAAAATACAACACTAAAAAAAAAGAAACAAAGCAGTAATTATTTTCATAAATTTATAACCTTGACTTGGTATGTGAAAATTATTTAGGATGACAACCAATTTGAAACGAAGGGATAGTATTACAAATTTCCCATGTAGCATACCTTTCATTGTGCTTTTTTTTGTATGTTATATTTTTATTGTAAATTTTTATATATCCAATTAACATATATAGCATAATTATATATATTTAGATTTCCACACAAGTTTACCTAACAGGTATAGTTTTGTTAGTGATCCACGTTAAGCCTTATTTGGGATTCCATAATTCTGTGGAAGAAACCACAACACTATCGATTGGATGCTTGGGCTATACAATAAAAAATTGAATTTATTTTACAAAGTCATTTTCCTTTTATAATTTATGTTTTCTCTTAGTCTCATGTTTAGTCCAATTATGTCATCATTCTTATATATAGTTTAGCTTTTTTATTTTTACCACATAATTTTATGTGTTGAACCTTGTGAAATTAATTGGTCTTGACCCAATAGATTGGGAGACACTATTAATCGGTCTTTTATATCACTAGGTTTTAATTAATAAAATATAAATTTTATTACACAAATTTTATTTATTAATACTTATATAATAATGCTAATTAATTACATTTTTGTAAATATACCTATTTCAAAATTATTTTAACAAAATATGTTTATGATAAAATAGTTTTAAATTCATTACTAAATAATATCATAAGTAGAATTAGTTATAATTTATTTTATGAAAAACACTACATGTATTATTTATAAGAGACAATGATATGTACCATTATAAACAAAATCAATATAAGCATTATTAAAAAGCGAAGTCATTTGTTACACAAATTTTATTTATTAATATTTATATTAAATATTATTTTTTTACATAATTACTTAATTTATGATGAATAATATATTAAATGAAATTAATTTTAATTTGATTTATGATATATACTACAAATATTATTTACAAGAAAGATCTTACTTGACACAGCTTAAAATAGATAAAAATATATAATATGTTTGAGTGTCAAATACAATTTATTTTTTTAAACACATATAAAGATATATATATATATATAATATTAGGATACAACAATTTTTTTACACCAATAATAATCAAAATTGTTTAAATAATTTTGGATCGAAAGATATTTTTCTATCATATTAAATGATCAAATACATTATATTTTGTAGTTAATGAACTTCTTCTCATATTTTGAGAAACAGTGTACTTAATGTATTCTTAAATTTTGTGCTTAATGTACTAATGGAAAAATATAATGATTTTGAGAAACAGTGTATAATATCTTTTATTAACACACTCTTTTTAGTCTTTTGAACGTAATTTTATATATAAAATTCGTGTAATTGCTACTTATTATAAATGACATTTCTCCTATAATTTTATAGTTTTTAATAAATATTGTTGAATGAATTAGAGGAATATATTCGCATTATATATATATATATATATATATATATATATATATATATATATTATTTTGCTATAAAAGTTTTGAATAAATGAAACATCTTATCTAGAGTATTAATTTCTAATTGTATAATGTTTTGTTTACATATCATAGGAGAGAAAGACACTTACAACTTATACAAGTGGGAGAAGTGATAATAATGTGAGTGTGACAGCCAACCACATCGTCTTTCTGCTAACTTCTAACAACCGTCACCATTCATGTATATCAAATAATTAATGAATAGGAAAATGTAATCTAGTATTTTTAAGACACTAATTAAAAATTAAAAAAAAATTATTGAAAAAATATTAATGCATGTACGTCTATTTGAATTCAATACACTTTTGATGTATTCTAATAAAAAAATATTTGAAAACATTGAGTAATAAATAAGGAAAAACTATCTGTGATTTGAAAATATATATCACAGCAACAGATTGTATAAGAGGACGTTAGAGACAGACAAGAGAGATAAGATAGATAACGAGAACCCCTCACAAGAAAATAGATTTTGTTTTTTGTGTTAAAAATAATTGTGGATTAGTATCACTCAATATCTATTATCATTAACCGACAATATAAGATATGATTATTATTGTATCTTGTTATATCAATGTGGTTATTTATCTTTAACCGACAATATCTTATCGTATCAATATGGTTATTTGAACTAGGATTACAGTGAGATTGACTCTCTGTGATGGGTTAGTTCAATCAGATTAAAAAGCTCAATTAAGAGAGGTCTCTGCCTACCCTGAGGGGTTATAAATTTGTCATCCCATTAAGCAAATTTACAAACAAGAATTATTTCTCTACAATAACCCCTTAGAAGGTAGCCAGAAGAACCTCCTAGAGTTCTCTTCAATAGAACTCATGGACATGAATGCCAATTTAGGTACACATTCATTCTCATTTTAATCAATTCAATATTGATAGTTGGCATGCTATAATTTGTGTCTAGTACAGTATAATTCAAACCAATTTTATACTTCCATAAATTGGTATCAGAGCATACTAGATACATTTTATGGTTGTCAATTGAACAAATCCTATTTTTCTTTAACATTAACATACACACATATTGAGAGAGGGAGAGACCGAATGGATACCTGAGCAAAACGCGGCGGCAGCCGAGTCGTTCGCCAGCAGCCGAGTCGCCCGCTGGAACCAGCGGTTCTGTCGGTGATCTCGTCCCTGCCGCTCAGAGTTGGAGACCTGACATTCAACTCTGAGTACATGGTTTGGTATCATGCCAAAACCAAATTGTTTATCGACCCAAGAAATGCACGAGCATCGTTGTTGGTAAAATTATTTATACTACTTATTCAATTTGTTTTTTAATTTTTGCAATAACAATTTTATGTTTTAATGTTTTTTATTCTATTTTCATTGTAGGGTGAAGTTGGAGAGACATTATCATATATGGTGTCTCCGGAGGGAAGAAACAAGTGGTCAGTGGACGATTTAGTTCCATATGTTGATAAAATAATGGTCTTATTGGAAGACAAAGATCGAATCACTTGAGCGGCAGTGCCAGCACCTGAAAGTATGCCTCAGGTAGATGTTCCAGATTTTCAAGTTAAACAGTCATATCGTGAAAGTCGTGATCTAACTAGACGAAGGGACGTGGTTCAGCAAGAAGTTTACCCTGTTCCTAACTTGCCTGAACGTCAAGAAGACATTTATTATACACTGACACAAATAAGTGGAAATATGCCTAATACTTATTACTATGATCCTCTTGTCCGCATCGGCAACATTTATTTTTTCTGTGTGTTTGTGACTCAGTAAAATCCATTTGATTTCTTATCCTGGTTGACTTCGGACGTCCTTTTCCTCTGACAGCAGAATAGTTTGGGATAAGAGTCCAACTTTCTTCATTATGAGGGATCAAGTCGTCATTCCCAAGAGGAAACCATTGACTAGAGTATGCACGCATGATGAAATCATTGGTGTATACTTGATCAATAAATTGATAATAGTCTAAACAAATTGCACCGCACGCAGCTATTACATATGAACAAGGGCAATGGAAAGCTTCAAATCGGCCACATTGGAAGTATTTGTCGTTCAAGTTAACTACCCATTTTTGTCCTCCACGTTGAGTCACTGGATTAAAAGCATCTTCGACTTTAAATCTAGTGGTTTCGATATTGTATTGACGGACTATATGGGAACAAGCGTCTTGTTGGTTTTTACGCAATGCTTGAATTAATTTATCACAATACACCTTTCCAGATTCCAATTGGGACCTACCTTGGGATCCTCTTTCGACAAAATATGCAACACATTTACTATACGTTGACCTTACCAATGTACTGATGAGAATATTCCTACAATCCTTCAACACTTTGTTAACGCACTCAGACAAATTAGTTGTCATGTATCCATACCTGTAACCTTTTATATCGTATGCCATACTCCATTTTTGCTTCGATATGTCATTTATCCAACTAACTACTTCAGTGCTTTCTTGACAAAATTTTTCAAAATTTCGGTCAAATATATGCTTGCATGGAGTGTATGCTAAAAAACAAGACAAAAAAATCAGTTATTTCTAATAATAAAAATAAATTTCAAAACAAATAAATCATGTTTGTAAAAAGAAATCATACCTAATTTTATCAACATTTTTTTCTGTGCCATATTTTTAAATCGGGTGTTGAAATTACTTGCAATATGGCGTATGCAATACTTATGATAAACGTGTGGTGGTTACCATCCTAATGCCTCATTTTGCACAGCAGACTTAATCCCAGCATGCCGATCAGAAATTAGACATATTCCTTGTTTTTGTGTCACATGCAGTCGTATGTGGGATAGGAACCAAGACCACACAACGAGTTTTCACTTTCAACCACAACAAAAGCTAAAGGTAATACATTGCTATTTCCATCTTTTGTGGTTGCGATTAACAATGTTCCACGATACTTTCCATATAAATGTGTTCCATCAACCTGTATCAATGGCTTACAGTAGTTAAAGGCATCAGCACACTGCTTGAATGTCCAAAATACTCTTTGAAACTGTTGGTATTGACAGTAACCTCGATTGCCAACAACAAGATCATCATTACATATTTGATAGAAAAAACTTGGCGATTTACTTTGAATGAATTTAAGAAATGTTGGAAGAGTGGCGAATGATTCATCCCAGTCCCCATAAACACGTACAATTGCTTTTTGTTTTGCTTTTGATGCTTTCCTGTATGATATTTTGTATCCATATTGACTAGAAATTCTCTCCTGAACCAAATTAATTCTTAAAGATGGGTCTGAACCAACCATTCCTAAAAAAAATTAGATACTTAATTACAAATCATAATAGTTTAATTTAAATATTACCTTATATATGGACAAGTAAGCAAACCTGATATCAAGTTACTGATGAAATTTGAGTTTAATTTTTTGTGGTCTTGTGAGAGTGCCGGATTGAGACATACATGATCTCCACCCTATTGACTGTTTTTCGATACAAAATTGCTCTCATATAGAATGGGCACCCATCTTTATAGTTGGGACATTTGATAATGTATTTTGAACTTTTTGACTCCACAACATGATATGTTTGATGCGTTCGCATTGAATATTGTATCAATGCATTTTTTAGATCTTCTTTTGTCTCAAACTCTAGACCTTTGTACAATGCATCTTCAACATTCCATGACTCATGCAACTCTTGACCTAAAATATCTTCTTGATCAGGATGCAACCAATTAATGTGTGTATAATGAGCTGCATTAGTCCAAGGTGAACGTTGCCCTGCAAGTGTAACAATATTCTTATTCATGTGTCTCTTATTCAACAAATTAAAGTAGTTATTCTTAATAAGATAATAATTATTGTTAAACATACCTTGTTCGACATTTCTTACCGACAATGAATCCATATTACGAGTTTCATCGTCATCAATATCAGATGAATTATCATCAATTGGAACATCATTTTCTTCTTCAGTAGATATAAAAGGAAACCTTAAATCAGTAGATACAAGATTATAGTATGTATAGAGAATTAAATATAAAAGGATAGAGGAAAGAGAATTTGTGTACCTCAAATATATTGAATTGAAGTTCTTGATTTTCAAGAACAAAAAAAAACCCTAGGAATGATTATTGTAGAGATATGAGTTCAATAAGAACTCTTGAGGGTTTTACTACCTACTTTCTAGGGGATTATTCTAGAGAATGTGTATTGTTGTTGTTGTTATAATTTGCTTAATGGGATGGCAAATTTATAATCCTCCAGGGTAGGCAGAGACCCCTCAAATGGGCTTTTTATGATTGACTCAACCCATCACAGAGTCAATCTTACTATAATCCCATTCAAATAATCATAAAGATATTATAAGATATGATTATCATCATATCTTAAATTGCCAGATAATGATAAAATATAATTGATTAATACCAATACACTATTATTTCCAACATTCTCCCACTTGGATGGTATTAATCAATAATACAAAGATAAATCATTAAGCTAGAATGACAATTATAGACAAATCTTATATTAATGAGAAATTTGAGCTACAAAATAATATCCGATAGGGATATATATCATAAATATTTCTCATAAAGTATATAGAATAATGTAGTTCAATAAAATGATACTACATGGTCTCAAACATCCAAAAATGCTAAGAGATATGTTACTAAAATGATATTACTTCACACATATCTCATAAGAAAGTTTTCAGACTCCCACTGATCTAAGACATCAAAACTTAACCAAACCATATGAGTTATAAAACTCCAAAGTTAAGTATTTGATCAGTGAATAAAAAAAAATGTTTAATTAATATAAATTTTTTTTTTTTACTTGAGTCTGAAAAATTATATAGGTGAGAAAGCATAATTTACATGCATCTAATTTTCATCATAGCCCAATAACATATGTAATTACATATAGGCTACATAAATGCTCTATAATATTTGACATTTAACTAATCTGAGTTTCAAAAAAGAGTGACTATGTAAGAATCCAAAGATAAGTAGGAAATCCATAAATTCCCTACTAAAACCACATAGACACCTAGTTTATATAAAATGATACTCAGATTATTGTGGCCATAAAATGTCAATTGAGCAAACACTTAGATAATTGGTCTAAACAAAAAAATTCATAAGTACTTCAATAGTGCAAAATTGTACTCAATGGGAGTACTATCATAATAAGCACTTTTTTACAAAGTAGAAAATCATACTCGATAGGAGTATTGCATCTACAATATACTTATAGAATTTTGACCAAACAAAATGTGAAATTTTGGGTAAGGAAATGCACAATACTTAATTGCATACCAAAAGAATTAATGTGCAATACCCAACAAAATGCTCTTAACATCCATTAAAGATGTCTATTAAGATACAATGAATTATGTATCTCAATTAAAATAGGACAAAAATAAATAGTCAAGTCCTATAAAGTATGTCCTATCACAATTAAATGTGCACAAGAATATATGACAATACAAATAGATAAGTCTCGAGACATGATACAAAATTATATACTTCTAAAATTTTGATCAATATTAAATTTGGGTAAAAGAGATGCACAATGCATAATTTTATGCCAAAAGGATTAATGTGCAGTACCCAACAGAATGACCTTAACATCAGTTAAAGATGTCTACAAAGATACATGGATTTTATGTATCTCAATAAAAATAGGACAAAAATAAATAGAGAAGCCATATAGAATATGTCATATCATAATTAAATGTGCACAAGATTATATGACAATAAAAAATATATAAGTTTCGAGAGATAATACAAGATTATATATACTCCCACTAATCCTTAATATACCAAAAAAATATTAGGATTATCATTAGGGTACACTAGTATTAAAAGTTCTAGTGATAGTGGGATGATGACTTTATAAGATAATAATAAAAGTGAATTAAAATTCACTATTATTCTACTTAAGGAATTAAAAAGTAGTAGAATAAGGAATGATTAATGAGAGAAGTGGTTAAAATAACAAGAATATGAAACCTACAAATTCATCCATAAGAATAAATAATTCTCACAAATGGTTTCATAATTAACCACATATTAATCAATCTTTACAAAAATATTGACCCCTATGAGGATCTTGAAAAAATAATTACATGAGTGAGAAAATAGATCACTTGATAATTTTACGTAGAATATGAGATCATAAGCAAGTTCTCAAGTAATCATAAACAAAAATCAAGTGCTACAATAAACAATATTTACACACACTTGAGAATAAAACATGATTACATGCAGCAGAAGAATGAGACATATTCTTGCATATATTAAGGATATAATAATAAATAGTCTCTAACTCTCATCACAATTTATAATGGACATAGGTTTATTTCTATATCCCAAAATAAAGCCTCTAGCTTTTACAAGAATACCATTAACAATATTATAAAATATGGTATGGAGAAATTAATCTCTTAAAATTTGGGATTCCTATATTGTCCTTACAAGAATTGCATACTAATATTGCAAATCAATAGAGAGTTTGTTATACAAGAAAATATTTTACAAGAGACCAATATAAAATCCTTAATATAGATCCCAACAATGTGATTACAAATAATGTGATAAGAAAAAATAATTTTATCAAGAACATTTGTTTTTTTTTTTTTTTTGCACATGTATGATTAATTGGACATTTAAGGTAAAAATCTTATATCACGAAAATTTATTTTATAAGATATTAATTAAAATTCTAATATACAAAATCCTTCCACTTGATAAAGAAAAAATAAGTTGACATAATAAAAAAATACTCAGAGGGCTAAATAAAATTCAACTATTTCTTTATCAATATATATATATATATATATATATATATATATATATATATATGTATATATATAGAAAATTTGCACCACAAAAAATGCAATATTTTTTTTTTGTTTTGAAGGAAAAAATGTCCAATTAAAGGTTATAAATCAATATGGAACAAAAGGAAATGAGAGTGTAAATTTTGGTTTCATATAAATATAACTAAACATGATCAAATGAGGGAAATAAACTGAACATTACAGAAATAGGGAAACAATATGTAATTCTAAAAGTTCAGTTAAAAGAGAATCCCTAAAGAAATTACAATGTACTATAACTTATATCAATAAAATCCTAATACCGATAGGGTATTAAAAAATCATTAACATAAGCCAAGAAAAATACATTGTATAACACCAAATTACATTAATAACAATACACCGTTAGAGTATAATTATCATCAATGTAATAAAAAAAATAATTATATCACAAAATTCACATAAATGCATATAAAATAGTGAAATTATAATTATGTAAATAAAAAAAGAAATTATGCATATTGTCCAATAAATTTGCATAATTTTAATCATATATATTATATGACCAACATACAAAATTCACATTATTATACCCATGATAGACAAGTAATAATAATGCAAATTAATAAAGAAAATTATGCTCATAAGAGAAGGACAATTAAGATTGTGCATAATTAATAAAATAACCTAAAATCAATTTATAAATGATAATTCAATATTAAAGAGAGTACAGTATAATTGGAGAATACAAATACTGTAAAGAATTATCACAATGAAAATAGGTCCAAAATTCAAGATTATAATAGTAAAAAAATTTTAATTTAATCTTGAATTAATCAATTTTTTTTTTATACTCAAAATACCAATAATATAAAAATATTAAATAAATATGGTATTTTTGAAAAAATAAGAATATAAAAATTAGCAACCACATTCAATGCTTCTGAGAATGAATTTAACACACAAATCATCATACATGATCGTATCAAAACGACAAAGTTCTCCCTTGACCAAATCACAAAGATATGGGTATAAAAATGAGTCCAGGCAACCCCATTAACACTTTCCAAAGTAAAGTTAATACAAATATATTATGTTGCCCACACAAATGACTCATATTGGTCAAACATAAAACAAGGAAAACCATTAAGTAATTTTGAAAACAATTTACCCCATAATTATTTAAAAAAGAAAACTAGGTTTTAAAAGGGGTAGCACTTAAAAAAAAGTTTCAATATTAATTTACCCATGTAAGAGTAAGGGAATGAAACTTTAACATGTTATTTTAACAATAACAAGTACCGTAAACCCTCATTTTTTTTTGTGTGAAAAAGATAATAGTGAACTATATTATAAAATTTCACTAATAATACAAAAAATCTTCAATTCAAATTTAATTTTCTAATAGAAAACAACCATAATTCTCTAATAGAAAACAACTATAATATGTATCTAATTTGGCTCTGATACCAATTGATGGAAATAAAAGGAAACCTTAAATCAGTAGATACAAGATTATAGTATGTATAGAGAATTAAATATAAAAGGATAGAGGAAAGAGAATTGTGTACCTCAAATATATTGAATTGAAGTTCTTGATTTTCAAGAACAAAAAAAAACCCTAGGAATGATTATTGTAGAGATATGAGTTCAATAAGAACTCTTGAGGGTTTTACTACCTACTTTCTAGGGGATTATTCTAGAGAATGTGTATTGTTGTTGTTGTTATAATTTGCTTAATGGGATGGCAAATTTATAATCCCCCAGGGTAGGCAGAGACCCCTCAAATGGGCTTTTTATGATTGACTCAACCCATCACAGAGTCAATCTTACTATAATCCCATTCAAATAATCATAAAGATATTATAAGATATGATTATCATCATATCTTAAATTGCCAGATAATAACGAGATTAACAAAAGATTTTCTCGGTGCGAAGAATAGCCCTACTCCTATATCCTAAAATATTCTATTTTAGTTAGCTACTCACTCAGTCCACAGATTCGGATTAGTCAAAATAGAACTAGACAGATCAAGGAGAGAGAAGGCTCATCGATCAGTCTTAGCTATGGTTCCATTTCTTTATTCAGTCAGCCAGGCAGAAGTGGAAAATCAAATAGATAGAGTAGATCCTATTCTAGATGGATTAGATAGAAACCTTACCTTAGCGTGATTCCATGCCTGACTTTCCCGATAGCGGAATCTATAGATGTTCCCATGGAGCGGTAACTAGGTCCAGTGCCCAAAAAGGGAAGCTTATCGAAGGGAGGAGTGGAAGCTGCTCTGCTAATGCCCTGGCCAAGAGACGACTTATATCTACATCCATCCTCTAAGAAAAAGCCAGTGAAAGCTCTCTTCTAGGCGCTTATTCCCACAGCAGACTCAATAGCTGCAGTTACGGATTCAATTGCGACAAGATCGTATTCTTCCTTTTCTGATTCACGTGCAAAACCTTTTTGTCCAATTCTAGGAACTGTCAGGTAAGAACCGATTCACTTCCTCACAACCTAGCATTTTTTTATGTCCCTGGGTACCTTTACTCTAGTTTCAAAGGTTTGTAGCACTTGCTTACTGAGCTAGGGGGAGCTCCTCTTGCTATTGCGGTCACATAAAGGTTAAGAGCGAGGGGATCATTCACTTTGAAAAGCGAAAGGATGAAGACTGATCCTCGTTTCTTTTTTCTATATATATCTATAGGATAAAGCCATAAGCTACATGCTTATCTAACTCCTGTCTGTATAAAGAAGGCTTCTCTTGTTTGTGTGAGACAAGAAAGACGACCTCGAGCTCGAGACTGACAGGGCAGGGCAACCTGTCTTCTTTTTTATTGTTTTTTTTATATTATAATAAGAGCGAGATGCAGTAGTCTCCTTAGTTAGCGTCCGAGACTCAACTGTCAAAAGCTCAGAAAAAAGGTTCCAAGACGGTGCGAAGACCTAGACCTAAGCCTAAGCCTTCAACTCCGCAAATATCGATAGCCGAATGGAGGGGAATGAGGGAGCAAGATTCGGAGAGAGAGAAGGGAAGGAATGAATGGCCTATCAATCTTTTTGTATTCTTTTCCCCGGTGGACATAAGAAGAAAGTTTGTCTACTAGAATACGACTCGAGCATTGATGAATAGCTTATTCAACAATCTCAAGAGGCATTGTGCCCTTTTCTGATCTTATCCTCTTCTGGGCATGTCTGACTAGTGTAATCAGTCCCTTGCTTTCCTTCCCCGCTGTCACTTCGCCGGAAAGAAGTTCCTTCTAATTAGATAAGGGATATGCTTTTGTAATAGCAATTGGATGCTTTCTCAACACGGATTCCAAGGCTTATTCACCATCAAGCGCGGTAAGAGCTGCTATTTACTCAAGAGCGGCTAGTCTTGCAGCGGCAACTGCTTGAGCTCCTACTCTCACTGCGGTTACGAAGACAGCAAAGGGATATTGAAAAGAGGGAGCACAAGAGCTCTGAGTCATCCAACAAGGCTTACTGGAAAAGACTAGAAGAGTAAGGTCATCAGTCCCAGAGCCTATGAGTGCCATGCAAACAGCACTGATTCACCAGAAAGACCGTGACGGTTCATGTCCAGCTCCTTCTATTCTATAGTTCCTTCCCCCTTTCCTTCACCACCAGCTGGAGCGCATCGCCGGTCTCCAGGTTATCAACAAGACAAGACCTATCACGTGGCTACGAGCTCTTTCCTTACTCAGACCCCAAGCGGGCACGGTGACAAGACTTTGATGCG